>CP141143.1:5000549-5594641 GCA_035235625.1 Saururus chinensis
TTATTTTGATGATTCCACTTGAGCTTTCCAATTTCATATGAATGTGGAGTGTTTTAAGCTATATTATCCTACTCGAAAGGCATGCTATTGAGATTATGAAGTTGAGATGTATGATTAGAGATTTGTGGAATGACTTATGTTTTGTGGCATGATGTTGGAATTGTCATCTTGAAATTATAAATGGTTGATTCTATATGGTGAAGCATATTTTCAGTAGGAATACAACCTATTAATGGACTAATTTGGCATGATAGAATGTGGTTAGTTGATGTGTGGATGTTGATGAATGCCATGACTCAAGGATGAAATGAATGATCTTATATGTGTGTAGCCTTTGTGGTAGAGTTTTGATTTGAGTTATGATGTCAATGTTTCTTCTCCTATGATTTCCACTGAAATTCATGTTTAGATGGAAATTCACATGTGTAGTGTGGTAGTGAGTTTAATTTCAAGCATGTTGACATGCATTGTGTGAAATGCTTCTACTAGGTACACACACATGTGGGGTTTGATGATGATGTTGAAGCTTGATATTATGATTATGAATGATGTATTAGGGGCTGATGAGAACACTTATTATGGTTTAGGGTTCATGTATGCCTTGCCCACGTATGTAACATGTTGCATGCATCATGAAAATAGATTTCCAATTGAGGCTTCATCGAGGTTAATCGAATTTGACCGATTGGATGCAATGTGGTGAAATTGTGTGCCAGATTGATCGGTTGTGGATTAATCGTAAGTTGATTGGTCTGAAATGATATATTTTGATTTGAGTTCCTGTGTAGAACGAGTGCACTCCCCGGGTTGAGTCTAGTTGAATGGAGTTATGTGGGGACGAGTTGTGTACTTGTCTTGCGGATTGTGAGAATGTTATTATGAGTGTCATCTGGACCCTGAGAATCCAGTGTGGTATGTCATGTGCACCCGTTACCACGTGTTCTAGGGTTCCCTGTGTGGGAATTCGAGCTCTCCCAACCGCAGGAGATGTCCCTGGGCAAACACCCCTGCTCTAGATTCTCTGTGTGAGAATGGGACATCCTTGGCCAGGATCGTCCAGGGCGAGCAGATTTTTAGAGATTGACAACCCTAATCTTTCTTTAATTCTTGTGTAAAATTTTGGACCATGACACGCCTTCGTAGCCTTATCTATTTCTTGTCTGTGTGACACCAACTTGTGATTACTCCTTGATGGAGGTTGTTATGATATGATACATGATGGAATATGTATGTTAGAGATACATCCATGCAGGTTGATTATGATATGATGCATAATGGAATATGTATGTTAGAGATACATTTATGCAGGTTGTTATGATGTGATGCATGATGGAATATGTAGGTTAAAGATATATTCATGCAGGTTGTTATGATGTGATGCATGATGGAATATGTATGTTAGAGATACATCCATACAGGTTGATTATGATATGATGCTTGATGGAATATGTATGTTGGAGATACATCCATGTAGGTTGTTATGATGTGATGCATAATGAAATATGTATGTTAGAGATACATTCATGTAGGTTGATTATGGTACGATGCATGATGGAATATATATGTTAGAGATACATTTCATGCAGGGTGTTATGATGAGAATGAAATTATGTAGATTATGCTCTATGATGTAGTTTTAGGTGATGTGTATGTGTGATAAGAAAAATGATGCACCTTGCCAATCTTTGATTTGGATGATTATATTGCTATGCTATTGTATTTTCGATGTTGATAGTGATATTAAGAACCATTGCTGAGTTTGTTAAACTCACCCCTATTTCTTGTGTTTTATTTTGGGGCTGCGTGGTGCGACACGCAGACAGACAGGATCTCCTCTTTGAGGAAAGGTCGGAGATGACTTAGATGTGATCATGGAGATCGTTGTGTGACTTATTTTCCTTTGGTTTTATGTTTTATGTTTAGAACCTTTGTATAGGGTTCTTTGTTTTGGATTTATGTCACATTTTACAGTTGTGTTGCTTAAGACTTATTTTGAGCCGGTGTGGGCTAGAGTTGACTAAGAATGTGGGTTTGAGATTTGTTCTTTACTTTGTGATAAGCAACTATCTTTCTTTCCTTCTTATTTACTCTTGCTCAAAGGATCGTGCGTACTCCGTAATTCTGTTAATTGCCCGTGGTTAGGGTTAAGTCTTCCGCTAAATCATTTTCTCAATTTCCCTTCGTCACCCCCGCGCGCTTGACCGGCCCTTAGATTGGGTTCGGCTCGGGTCGGGCATCGTTTGGGCGTGACAAAGATGCTTGGACTCAGTGATAGCTACAGATAAGTCACGTATTTTGTGCTAATTCAGCTCTGTTTGGGCCCATGGCTTGAGGACTTCAAGGAAGTAGAACAACTTGTCATTCTCAGCCATATCTCGAATGTCCAACATAAGGACTAAAAATTGTTTAACATCTTCACAAATGGTTCCTATTTGTCGGAAACGATAGAGGTTCTGTTGGGTAGTGAATTCCACATTTTCAGGCAAAAATTGGGTCTTCAACTGACCCTTCAGGTCTTCCCATGTGTTTACTTCAAGACAACCATTAAAAATTTCTTCGTACTTCATCCTCCACCAAAGTTTGGCATCGCCGGATAGATACGTTGTGGTCATTGTGACCTTAGCTTCTTCTTATTCTGGGTGAATAGCCTGAAAGTATTGTTCCATATTGAATAGAAAATTTTCCAGTTCTTTAGCATCTTGCGCTCCCTGATAGACCTTGGGTTCTACCACTTTGGGGCGCTTTATGGCTACAACAGGCTCCTGTTTCGCCGTTGTCCGGAGAAGAAGGCTCACTTGTGTAGCCAGGTTTTGTACCTCCTCACACAATTTCTCAACTTCTGCTTGCAATTCTTCAATCAGCATGCAGTTATTTATACTGACATCACGATTTTGTGATCCTGTTTTGCGGTTCCGTTTCTCCACTTTTTCAAGAGACTTCACTTTCTCTTTCAACGTAGGAAGTTCGCTGACCAAGGGGGCAACTTGCTCCTCCAAGGCTTCAACGCAATCCGATCATTTGGATGACTTTTTGTGTTGTGGGTCTGGAGCCTCATGCTCGACTTCACTAGCTTCAGCTGCTAACGACTTCGGCATCAAGAGTGGAACTTGATGAATAGTCTTTTATTTGGCTCTGATACCAACTGTTACAGACGTGCCCCTTGGGCAACCGGCCGTGCAGCGCTTGCAAGCTTAAGGCCCACCAAGCAAGCCTTTTTTGGGACAAATGGCTTGCCTTGCATGGATGCGTTGCTCGAATCACACTTGCAGGCACTCATATAAATTAAAGAGGTAGGGGGTAGAAAGTGAATCACATTGTAAGGAAACGAATGAACATAAGAATGAAAAATGGATGAATTCACTATCAATATGTTACAAGCAATGGGTGCAATAACATTATGACCAACAACACAACTATTCACTCCCCCCTATATCACATAAGAGATTTTTTGTATATGGCTAGAGGGGCAGCCAAAGTACCTATACGGGCATAGTGGCACCATAAAACATAAATAAAGTAAATACATAAAAATAAAAAAATACATATAAGTAAAGCAAAAAGGAAGTTGGTGCGGTGTCCAAAATGCAATTTGTGACACAACGACCTTTGTTGGTTTTGACCATTGGTCAAACCTAAAAATTTCTGATGTTTGGCCAACGAGGCCATGGCAAGATGTTCCTTTCAATTACACGGGGTATAATAGTCTTCTTAATATATCATTCAAATGCCCTTCAATGAAAAGTTTTATAACCATTGGATTTTAACTTATTTTTAAAGCTAATAATGTCCTTATGTGATAAATTCCTTACTATATACTATGCAACGAACTCTAGTATGGGAAACAAACCACTGCAAAAGACATTAATAACTTACTAGAGGTTGGCTACTGCATGTAGGGCTGCATCTCGGGTCAGATTTTGTAGGACCCGAACTAACCCAAGATTGGAACCGAGTTCCTTGGACCATACCCAACCCAAGATAGGAACCGAAATTTTTGGACCTAACTTGACCTAATATAAGAATCAAAATAAGAACTGAGATTATATCTTAGGTTGGGTCAGTTCTAATCATTCAAACTAATTTAACAATATATTGAGTTAGGTCTATCTATAAAAAATTATTAAAATTCATATAACCCGAGTTAAATATGATTTTATAAGCTAATTAGGAGTTAGGGTCGGGTCTGATCGGATCTATTCTTGGGTTTTTACATGCTAGACTTGACTCAACCCAAAATTTACTCTAGTATTTTTCTTAGACCCGACCCTACCGGACTTGAATCAATTTCAGGTCAATTCCATCGGGATCAGTTCAAATCTAGGTTTTGAATGCATCCCTAACTTTATCCGGTCAGGAGGGGAGGCCACACCTCTACTTTTAAGACCATAAACATGTGTTTGCCTTCCTCCTCTATGTCATCACACTGGTGAAAATGGTGAGCCAATGGAGGTTAGGACATGTAGGAGGTTAGAAGACGGAATGACTATGTTGTAAGTGGGTAGGGTGAAACTTTTAGTACTGACCCAGCCCTACCCGGCCCATAAAATGCACGTAAGTCTTTAAATTTTTTGAGCCAAGGTTGAGAGGCAAAAAAAAACATGTAAGCCTGTTTAGCCCGACCCCAAGTACAAAAGAAATCGATTTCAAACTTAAAAGAGAAGGGGGAAGATTAAAAGTTGTATATTTTAAGGAATTTTAAAATATATCAAACCTATAAATCATTGTGGTTGGTCGTAAAGGATTCCATTCAAAGGCCAAACGCTTATAATTTTGTGTCTTATAGTGCCAATTACTAGGACCCAATTTATAGATTATAATTTTTTATTAAAAAATAAAAAAGACAAAAATGAATAAAAACTTGTGGCTCGGCCAAAGTTTGCTTAGGCCCCAAACGGTCAGATTCAACCCTGTGAGTTGCTTGTAGTGTATTGCATGCGGAACGGGGGAGTCAGTGAGGTTGCAATTCAATAAGAAAAATTGAGAATTGCAAGGGAGGGCTTTCTAGTTTCACGGCAAACCAACTGGAATATAGCAGCCTCGTGTTTTAATCCCGGATAGGCGTGATGGGCGGTCCAACTAAATGTGGAGGAACTTGCCATACGTCTAGGTTGAGTTCACTAACGAAAGCCCCAGGCCATTGAATGCCGAAACGTGACAGTGCAAGAGTTCATGATGCAATCACCTTCAAAAGTGGAAAGCAGGTTGGAAATCAGGGTTACTTAAGAAGATCTGACATATAAGCCACGCGGTGTATAGGTCGATTTACTGTTTAACCGATTTTAACCCATTCTACATATTTGAATGTAATTAATTTTTTATTTTGACACTGGCTTATGTATAAGAAACTAAATGGAATGATCTACCAGCCACGTGGTTGACAAGTTATACTGCATAATTTCTTGTTATTTATAAGGAGCCAAGTCACAATTGGGCACTTTTCTAGTTTAACTTGGCTTGAACTGCCTGGCAAGTAAAGATACACTTATTGAACCGAGTTCATGCATAGCCTCGCTCGATTCTTTTTTATATTGTATACTCCTTCCTATTTAAGAAATAATTTGTCTTAGAATAAGTGTCTTTTTTTTTGCTTAGGTGTTATCACTTCTCCTCGACTATGCTATTTTTATGTATCTTTTTTGAAAATACACTTTACCAACTTTTTTAGGTGGCAATAAAGAAGGAAATTCTAGAAATTTTTGAGTGAGATAAGGTAGCTTAATATATTTAAATTTTTTAATATGGGATACTTATTTCAAGATAGAAGGAGTAATAAAGTATTTTTTTTAGTTCAAACTAACCTACAACTCATTTTTTTTATATTTTTTAATAGTAAAGATGATATTTTGATAATAAAAAAAAAGTTTTATGATATGTAATTTCATCTCCTAATGTTAAGCACATGACTAGCAAAAAAAGAAATATACAAAAACCTGTGAATCGGGTCTAACTTTTAGCACAACTTGAGTTTTGCTTAGGCTTTAAGTGAAGCTAGTAAGAGCTTGACATTTGACTCACCTTGGGTCAACATCATCCAAATTAACAAAGGTTATTAGTTAATTGGTGAAGAAAATGAATATTCGAACTGATACACTATTTTGTCGTCTGTTGAAGCAAACATCTGAGAATGACAATTAGTCGGGCGATGAGTTGCCTAGTATAAACTGGAAAGTTGTCTCAAGAATATTGTCGGTCTTCTAAGCTATAAGTCAACTAGAAATTGCGTTTAGTGATGTTCTTACCAGACTAAGTTGATGACTTGTTCTAGATCAAATCGGAGTAATTTTGCCACAGTTCAACATGTTTGGTGAACACATTCACCTCTCACCAACTCAATCCCTATCTGCACTCAGTTAGGCTCTTCAATTTGAGCCCCTCATGAATTCAAATTTTCCATTCAGGTTACTTCAAATCTAAATAACCTTGTCGGCTTGCTCTTAAGTCTACACGTTTCGCGAATGTTAATTTTGTGCATCTCTTTCGTTCTCTATCTAATTTACCAAAATAGCAAGCCAAGGCAAACACAGTTATGCATTAATTACTTCTCATAAATTATCACAGCTTTACCACAAATGGAACTATTCAATATTTTTTTAACAAAAGTGAATTGCCAAATTATATTACTATATAGAATTTTTAATTTTTGCCTATTTTATCTATATTTTTTACCGTTAATTATGATTTTATTTATCTTTTAACACAATTTAACTATTCAAAAAAAAATCATTGAATTGAAATTTGTTTTTCTAATATTTTTATATTGCCAATAATTAATATGTGATATGAGGGTATTTTAGTAAATTATCTACTTAGATTTTTTTAGATACCTGCTACATTATGACCTAATAATATAGGCTATTGATATGACGGGCCCTATTTTTTAGTTATGTTGATTTTAACTTTATAAAAGTCTATATTGTACTCCCATATAAAGATTTGTGCATTTATTGTATCGTTAGAAAGCGCTATCAAATGAGGGCCAACATGAGTATATTATCTCAATTTTTTTGGGGTCCCACACATACAATATTCTTCTAGATATTAATTGTTTATAATTTTTTTATATTATACATATTCAAATTTACATACTTTTTTAGACTATTGAAAAATTCTAGACGAGCTCTATCAAAGGATGACCCACCTAATTTGGTCTTGAGAATGACTGGTACCCTCCATTACACGAAGTTTGTCAACATATTATCTTCACCAACTTATAATTTAAAATTAAATCTATGAGATTTAAATTCATAATTGCCTACTATAAATGTATTTGGGTTAACATAGTATTTATAATTATATGTGTATAATTTATGGTTATTATCATCATGAAAGTATATATTTTAACTAAAATACAAAAGAGAGACCTTTGTTTGATGTGTATTTTATTTTTAATTTATCTTAGTTTTTTTCAGTGTGATACATGTACATTATGTTAGAAAGTAGGTAGATATGGGAAACACATTTTATGGTAAGCTCATGAAAATGGACTTATTAATGGACTTATTGGGTATTGAGAGCTCAAACCCACTTTAGATTATATATTAGGATAGGTTGAAGGAAATAAATAGTCTCAAATCACTAAAATAATGGAGATAGAGTTAGTATATAAGATAAAATTTTCTTTTTAAGTCAGGCCCCCCCGGGCTATATAAGGAAGATACATATTGGCCTTAGGTGGCCTAACCTACACACACATAGTCATTGTCGGGCCAAGCCAAGTTGGGTTAAATAAAAAAGATAACCATTTTTAAAACTAATTCTTTTAATTTCTTTTTCCAATTTGGTCAAGTGATTTCTTATGTGTTCTATCGATTTCTCAACTTGCTAGGAGATAACACATTCTTATTAGTATTAATAAAGCATGTTAAGAATCAGCATTTTTTTCAAATGAAAAATCTTATTCATGTGATTAGCGGAATTAATAATTAAATGGAGATCATGCCGTGCACGTCATAGGCTGGGGAAAAGAACAACGATCAGCAATACGAGTAAGTTCTACAAGCTAATTTAAGGTAAATAGTCTCAAACACGGACAAAGGAGGTCCAATTGAGCAATTATTTAACACTCCGCACTTGGTTGCAGTGAACACTGAAAACACATATGATCAGGGAGTTCATACAGACGCAGTAAAAGAATAGGAGGCCCCTCAAGGGAGGGACGACTGCGGAAGCGGGAGATGGCCCTTCTCCTGTAGGCACTTGACGGTGTCATAGAGGCACTGCCTCACAGGAATGAAGTCGAGTCCCAAATCCTTGAGCCGCTGGTTTGAGAATTTGTACGGCTTCTTCCTGGGGTTCACCTCGTCAGAGCACCTGCACATGACAAATCAAATTTCAACCCACATCCATCGAATACACACGCTGCATTTCTTCACAATCAAATTTAGAAGTTTGTGTAATAATAATAATAATAATAATAAAAGGATTTAGTGTAAAAGAAAAAGAAAAGAATCTCAAATATTGAGTTGGTGGGTGGACCCCTGAATCTGATGGAGGGAGAGACATCGTGGGGGGTGAGAACGACATTGCGGTTGGTGAATGGTGATCACTGGAAAGAAAAATGGGTTTGCAGCTTGCACTTCGAAAGGAGGAGCTGTGGTTGGGATGAAAATGGTGGGCCTTGTTGGGATTTGGTAAACCTACTACACTGGCCAAGTACGCCGAAAGAAGCATCTCCGGTCTCCCTATCTGCGAGAAGGTCGTTAATATATGGTGAGCCCACTTACAACATGCTACTCCAATCCTCTTTAGTTTCTGGTTCAAAATGATGGGATCTCCCTGTTTCTATTTTTTTACTTCAAATAATAACTCAGAAGCCCTGCCCAGTTTGTCTGTTTAATACACTTTCATGGCATGTGCAAGCACCCACTGATCCGCTATGTGTTAGTTCGGCACTCCCGCCGTAGAATATAATAAAGAAAATTCAGGATCTTGAAAAATGTAGCCCAAAAATATAAATAGGAAAATAATTGCACCATGCGGGGAAAATAACCTAGTTTTGAGAGCAATTGCTACGTACGCGCGAACCCCTTCCATCTGCACGACGCACGCTCGCTTCGATTGCCACCCGCTGTCTACCCGGTCTCGGCGAGCGTGCGGCGAGCAGAGGGCAGAGTGGGGCAGTAGAGGCGGGTATGTGCTTACTTGGTGGGGATGGGGTAGTCGGGGAAGAGCTTGGCGAGAATGTCGACGACGTCGCCGCGGTGGAGCACGCTCTCGGCGCAGAGGTAGCGGCCACTGGCGGAGGGGGTTTCGTAGACGAGGATGTGCGCCACCGCTACGTCTCGCACGTGCACATACGCCTGCACGGAGTTGGCATACGTCTTGGCGGACCCCGTCAGGTACTTCAGTATGTGCACGATGCTCGCATTCACCGTCGACTGCAGCAGCGGCCCCAGCACCAGCACCGGGTTCACCGCCACCAAGTCCACCTCTCTCTCCTTCGCCACCTCCCACGCCGCCTGCTCCGCCACCGCCTTCCCGTAACAATACCAGTTCTGCCACCCACCCGTATAATTACCATTACTTAATCAATTAGGTACATCACTAGTTAAAAAAAAAACAGAGTAATTAAGATTGAATGCACTGCAGAATTGCCTCCGGCGGAAGTAATTAAGACCAAATTACCAACCTTGGTGTTTTTGCAGAACTCAAGGTCGCTCCAACAGTTCTCGTCGATAACCACGTCCGGACTCCTGTTGGGGTCCATGTACACGGCCCCAATGGAGGAAGTGAACACCACCCGCCTCACTCCAGCTTCGGCCGCCGCGTTTACCACGTTCTTTGTCCCTTCCACCGCCGGAGCCACCATTTGTTCCTACACCATCATTTACCTCCTTCCACTTCAATTTTTGGTTTCTATTCAACTTTCCCAAACAGCCAATAAAAAAATAAATATATACAAACACAAGAAGAAAAAAACGTATTACCGGATCATCCGTAACGGGAGAAGCAGTGTGGAAAACGCCTTCACATCCTTTGATGGCCTCGCGGAGACTCTCGTAATCCAGCAAATCTGCTTTGCAGAGAATCAGCCGCTCTGGAGCCCCCTCCAGCTCCTTCAGATGAGAGTTCTTCAGATCGTCTGAAGCATAAAACACAAGCGATCGATATCAGCAAATCCAGCTTCAAGAGAAGCAACGGATGTAGTAATTAACGAATAGGATTTAAGGCCTAACGGGGGCCAAATGTTGAGATCGCCTCAATTACCTGGATTTCGGACGGTGCCCTTTACTGCGTACCCTCTCTCCAGTAAGAGCTTGACCAGCCACGAGGCGATGAAGCCGCCGGCCCCCGTGACGCAGACGGTTTTGAGGCCGTGAACAGAGTAGTTCTCCTCTGGCATTCTGATGATGGCTGGCTAGGTAACGGGAGCGGAGCAGGATGTGGGAAAACCGCGAAGCACGGTAAAGGCTCAAGTAGTAGAGTGGTATTTGGGCATTTGGGACGTTGATGATTTATTTATTTATAGACAGCATTTCAAAATTTAGTTATAAATTATAGAATATTTGTACGAATACTTTTTGGAAAATGATTGGTGACAAGCGTTAACTCAAGTACTTGACTGCGGTTAGACGTGGGGTAGGTGGATATAACTATGGTTAAAAGAGGAAGGTTGTGAAACATATTATCACCACTCGAGAGGTCACTTCACGCGACTGAGACTAATGGAAAGAAAAGTATTTTTCTTCGTGTACGCAATACGCTGAGCTTAAGTTTATCACGATAGCCTTTGTATTTAAGATGACGTACACGTTAATATACACTAGTGTTAATAATATTAGCGCTAATATATATGTTACGTTATTTAAGGGTTATTTGGGTATATAATTAATTCAGTAGCAAATTATTAATTTAATGGTAAATTAATTTAAAAAATTTAATATCAAAAAGTGATTTATATTTAGTTAGATAATTTATTATAATAAATTTAGATATCGCATTAAATCTAATTTTAAAACTTTAAACTAATATAACTCTCTCTCTCGAACTCAGATATACACTTTCTTCGTACAATTACACTTTTAAATTCAAATTTTATCAAACAATAGCCCACAAAGGGTAGGTAATTTTGAATTTTTAAAGCGAGCCCTACCTATATGGCACATTTGTCGATGCTCAAATTGATATGAATAATAACCATTAAAAAATATAAAATCTGTGATTTTTAAAACTGTGATTAGGAGACTGAATCGACATTAGGTGATTGAGGCCGACCCAGGCTTGAAACGGCCTAAATCTAACTTCAGTACTAAATTTTTAATTTAGCGCAGGGATTCTAAATATTCAATGTTGAATTAAGGCTGAATTGACTGAATCTTCTTATGATTCAGTACCCAAACTGACCCTTAGGGGTCGGGTACTGAATTAATTAAAAAAAATCACCGTCGAATATGAATTACGTTTGATAAAAAAATTTGTTAGAATAAATTTAGATGTCGCATTAGACTCAATTTTAAAACTTTCAATTAATATAACTCTTTCTCTTGAACTCAGATATGTACGTTTTTCGTATTATTACGTTTTTAAATTCGAGTTCTCTCAAATAAGATCTCATAAAGGTAGGTAATTTTGAACTTTCAAAGTGGGCCCTACCTATATAACATATTTTTCTAGGCTCAAATCAATATAAAAGATAATCATTTAAAAATAATAAAATTTGTACTTTTCAAAACAGGGACTAGAAGATTGAATTGACTGAATCACCTCATTCAGGCCTATTTAGGCTTAAAATGGCCTAAATCTAATTTCAGTAATGAATTTTTAATTCAAGCAACTTCTACCCACAAACAGGATTTTAAAAATTCAATACTTAAGGGTCGTTTAGGTACTGAATTAATTCAGTAGCGAATTAATTCAAAAAATTTACCATTGAAAGTGAATTATGTTTGGTAAGAGAATTTGTTAGAATAAATTCAGATATCGTATCAAACCTAATTTTAAAGCTTTAAACTAATATATATCTCTCTCGAACTGAAATATGCACATTCTTCATACCATTACGCTTTCTAAATTCAAGCTCTATCAAACAAGATCTCACAAAGGCATGTAATTTTGAATTTTTAAAGTGGACCCTACCTATATGGCACGTTTTTTGAGGCTTAAATCAATATGAATGATAATCATTAAAAAATATAGAATCTGTAATTTTTAAAACGGTGATTAGGAGACTGAATTGACTGAATCACCTCAGGCTTGAAAAGGTCTGAATCTAACTTTAGTACTAAAACAGGATATCTAAGTTTATGTACGTTAGCGTGAGCTCTGATTCAACTTTTTTTATATATTAATAATCAAATGACATGTTCTTATATATAAATAATAATTAACTACATGTTCTAATAAACATCCTCAATTGGTAACAAAGGGTAGGGAATAAAAAAAAATACCAGTGAAACTTTTAAAGGTCAGCTCATCGACTTGACTCTATCTAGCTCTAAAAAAGATCAGACCAGGGCCAAAATACATAGACTTGTTTGACCCAACTTAGAGTATAAAAATATTATTCTAAAGCGTAATGAAGAAGAGTTGAAGTTGTCAACTATAAGGAAATTCAAGAGATTTTATGCTTTCAAATCATCACAAATCATCATAGTTAGGGTTAAACTTTTAAAAAGCCACCTAGTATAAGGTCCAAAATTCTTGTATGGTAATACGCTGAGCCTAAGTTTCCCATGAAAGCCTTAGATGACGTAGACGTTAATACATAGTAGTGTCAAAGGTATTAGCATTAATATATACGTCACGTTATTTAGATCCGATGAAATATGATACCTAAATTTATGCATGTTAGCATGAGTTCTTACTTAATTTTTTTTATATATTAATAATAACAAATGCCATATTTTTATATATAAATAATGATTAACTATATACTCTTATACAAAGGGTGGGGAATAAAAGGGAATAAGGGTGAAACTTTTAAAGGTCAACTCATCTGCTGGACTCTATCTTGCTCTAAAAAGGTAAAAAGGATTGGACGGGGGCAAAAAGTACAGACTTTATTTGACTCATCTTAGAGTATAAAAATATTATTTTTAAGCTTAAAAGAAAATGAAGAAGGGTCGAAGTTATATATTATAAGGAAGTTCAAGATAGTTTATGCTTACAAATCATCATGGCTAGGGGTTTAGCTTTCGAAAGCCTATCTAGTGTGAGGTCCAAAATTTTTATTTTTTTTTGTCTTTATTTGAATTAATAATTTGGGATAATTAAAAAATTTCTTAAAATTATTTTAAAATTTTATAAATAATTTAGTGAGTGTAGCTTATTGGGGGTTATACCATGGCATAGTGGACCCGGTTCTTCTAGACATAAAATGAGAATACTCATAAAGTATAATAATGTTTAGCATAAACCGTGATATTTATATAAAATTTGGTACAATTTCAAAGAAATTTCTTTGTTTTAAAGAAGTGAACCTCATGACCCTTTTTGTTATAGACATCTCCTCTTTAGACATTGTCCCTCGTTGCTTGCTAAGTGGACTTTGGTTTATTTTTATCTATTTGAGCAAGATTAAAAAAAATTAGTCCTTCAATGGCCCATAAAGGCTCATTTACCCAAAATAGTGTAAATAACCAAAATTAGTCTTCTTTCTCATTATTAGGTTTTCTTAAATTTTAGATAATTTAGATCTAGTTTCTCTTAAAGTAAGTTAAATTAATTTTTATTCATAATTCCTTGAGTTTTGACTAAAAACACAGACATTTCTTTGCATGAATACCTCATGCATCATGTTTTAGTGTCATGAGATTTAATTGATAAAACATGTTTATCGAGATTAACCATGAATCGTGTTTTACCATGATGAACCGTGTTTTTGGTTGTTTTCTATATTAGTTGTATCGAGTTTTGAATAAATCGGTTTTCCATCCAAATGGGTACGGTTTATGTTTGAAACGACAAGTTTTTCCTCTACAGGTGAGATTGTGTCACTCAGGTGCTCAAAAAGACTTATTTTATGAGCAGCGTGATAATTAGGTAATGCTGAGTGGGGATAAGAATTCTTCTAAGGATAGTTAGGAGTAATAAATTGAATAAACTTTAAAAATTTGTAGATTTATTGATTGTACTTTTATTTTAATGATAGTAGATCATTATTGTAGTCTTAAGGCATCTTATATTTCTTATGTCATTGCATTCAGAATATTGTGAAAGGATATTCATAATAAAAGTAGTTCAATTTCCTTCATATTATTTGGACTATTTTTAAACAAAGCAGTTGCTTGGCTGTGTATCTTAATTTAACCCGGGGCTTGGGTTAAAAATTGTCACATGCTCTAACCAATTTGGGTCACGAGCATGACTCCTAAGGTTAGAGCCAGGCCATGGCCCAACTCCAGCTGACCTAGTTTTAGCCCTAGTGCAAAGCACCTATTCCTTTCACACATGTTGGGCATGTATTTTTTTAGAAAAAGTAGGTAACCCTCATCTTGATATTACATTTGTTTTATTTTATTTAGATGATGCAAAGCCTTTTACTCATTGAAATGGTTCTTCTTAGGCATGTTTTTATCAAGTTGAGGTGGCTTGCCGAGTAGAGTCCCCTCAAGTAGGGGTGCTCATGAACATAAATGGACATAGATAGAGGGTTATTCGTATCCATCCATCATTTGCATATTTTTTATCTGTGTTCACGTATGTCCATCCCAATTCGTATCGTTCTTTGTCTAATTTCATCCATAATGGATACAAACGAACATGGACAAATACTTCAACCCCCGAATTTATATCCTGATTCAAATTTTCAATACATATGTAGCATGTTAAAAATATCTTAACATGATACATAGGTACTGAATCTATGTTTTCAAGTTGTTCAAAACCTATGTTGCATGTTAAGACTATCAAAATATATTATATATGTTATGTATTTATGATTTTTAGTTGTCCAATACTTATGTAGCATGTTATGACTGTTCCAACATGCTTTATAAGTATTGGATCCATGTTTTTAAGTTGTTTAATACTTATGTAGTATGTTAGGATTGTCCTAAGATGCTACATAAGTATTGTATTTTATTTTCTTCGTAGTACTTAATAATAATTACTAATATTTAAGGAAGTGTTGGGTAAGGGTTACGGACCGGACATATAGGGGCACAAAACGAGGGTATGTCTGTACCATATTTCCCTATTATGGTGGACAAAAAACTTAACCCATGTCTGCTTCTCCCTATACAATTTCTTTTTTCGCTCTATATACAAACGGATATAGACAGAAAAATATGTGAACTATGGATGTCAATGAGCACCCCTAGCCATGAATCAAACTCAATTCAATATGAGTTGAATTAAGGTGACTTTGCTCAAATTGAGTTTGAATCAAATTAAGTTCAACTCAAATTCAAATTAAATTGAGTTAAATTTGAATACACATTGACTTGACTTAAACTGAGCTGAAGCTCGATTCGATTAAGGTTTGAGATTGAACTTGAATGTCATATTCAAAGATGCATTTCAAACATTTTGGAACATAACTTTCCGATTCATCACCGCATAGGTGGGCATATATGTAATAACCCTATTTTTCTGACACGTTATTTTATAAATTTTATTATTTCCTAAGTCTTGTTACAACTCATTGAGACGAGCATAATGAGTCAAAAATACAGAAATTTGAGACCGGGAACAAAAGTTACGGCCTCTAGAAACGTGCTCTAAACTGGCGGGACACACTTCTTAAATGCATCAGTCCATAAGTGGTCTAGTCTCGTAGGGCTCATGAATACGAGCTCAATGGTACCAAGGATGCACAAATTGGAGTTCGGGATAGAAAGTTATGTTTAGTTAAAAAATATATAATAATAATATAAAAATCGGCTCGGCTCGGCGCGGCGTGGCGTGCGACGCGCAAATGCGCGTTTGTCACACGCCGGTGGTTTCTGGTGGCTCCACCGGTTCCGGCGGCAGTACCTGTCGGAAAACACCCCCTCCTCCCCTATTTAAACCCTTCTTCAGCCATTTCTTCACCCACATCCAAATTTCTTACCCTCTCACTGTTTTCACCATTCCCGACCTGTTTTAAGTTCGAATTTCACAAACCAATACCTGTTTCCTACTAAATCGAGGGTGCTCTATGCACCAGAAGGTTATTTTCTCGAGGTAACCTCTTTAAAATCTAGAAAACCCTACCACATTCCTAATCCTCCCCTTTTTCCTTTTTACTATTTCTGGACCGTTTCAAACCCTTTTCAGCCCGTCCAAAAGTCGTACCCCACTAAATCGAGGGTGTTCTATGCGTTGGGACCGTTATTTTGCCAAATTTCCCACTCGAAGGAAGGATCTTCTATGAGGGGATTTCTCATACTCCACACGCGTTATAGGTAAGCGGCTTTAAATTCTAATCGTATGTCGAGATTTTGACTCGCCAAAGCCTTGCTAAATATTTTTCTGAAAGAAAATTCTGTCTTTAAAAACTTCTCTTCTTTTTGAAAAATTATTCGAGTTTTGGGTAATCGTACCCTCTGGATAGTCCTTGGTTGCTTGAAACTAAGGATTATTATGATGATTCTGGATACTGCCAATTTTAGCTTCCGGCGCGCACAAGACTGGGATATCATGAAAAATTCTCTTTCCTTCTGTCTCTCGTTGCCCCATGAGAGCAGGTGTAAGTCGTGTTGTATCGCGACATTCTGTAACGATGTTTTCATATTTGTATCATTTTGTTTGCACAATTTTGAAAGAAAGATGACACGATATTTTTACGTGCATATTTTTAGAACTTAACTCAGCCTACTGAGTATAAATTTATTTACCCACTATCAGATCTGCAGGTGTGTAATTCGAATATGAAGAAGTTGATGAAGAGCTTTTCTTTTTAAAATTACGATTTTATACTTTTTTTATATTTTTTTATAAAATTTGTATTTACTGATGTATAAAGGCATGTTATGCCCAATTTTAAAAATCTTTATATAAAATAAAGTATGTTGTAATTACTCTTTTGGTACACGGTGGTCCTTGACAATTATATTTAAAATTTATTATATTTTAAAAAATTATTATGAATATAAGGGGTGTTACAATATCGACGGCCATAGCAATCTTATCGGCTTGTTGGTGGCATGTAAGTGACTCAATAACTTGAAATTTTTTCATGATTTATGACCTTTTAAAAAAGAAATAATTTACCTTCATTTTCTAGGTGTTACATATAGCACAAGGAAGAGTAAAAAAATAATTCAATACTCCGTATTTAGTGGGTTGTGTCCACACGAGGATCGACAATGCATTCTGGTAGCGCACTTGTGTTAACATGCACTTGCACCATTAAACTAAAAAAGACAACTCTTGTAAAATACTGAGTAGATCCCGTGGTACACTCAAAAGAGTACCAAATAATTTCTCAGAAAAAAGAGAACGACTGAATGGCTTCCCTTGAAAGGAAAGCCATGCATTTCATCTTCCTCTTTTTGTTGTCCACTCCATCAATGGGATCAAGAAGCTTTGGTCGGATTCAAATTTAGGCAAATCCTAATTGAGTATCCATACTTTTTCCTTCGGGATTATCTGGATGAAGTTGTCCACGACATAACCCTCGCTTAGCAAATGTTGAATAAGGTTGTTTATGCTTAAATGTAAGCCCTATTATTGGGCAGCCCATCGCTCACCCCATAGCTACTACATAAACGTCGGAGTAACATTAATCCTAGCCCTAGCCCGTTAAGCCATGCCACATTGTCTTGAAACTTCTAATTTCCGGCTCGAATCGGCTGTAAAGCCCTTACACAAAATATAGTATGACTCGCTAATCAGCTGACACTATCCGGAAAAATGCGTAAAATCCAGACCGCATTCTCACATTTTTACTCAAATTTTCAGGTATCGCCCACTGATTCGCTATTCACACCGGATTCGGGTGTGAGGCCTTGGGATCTGTCATCTGAGCCCACAAGTTAAGAAGCTCAAAATCGAAAAAATACAGTAATAGATATTAGGCAAATTCATATTAGTAACAAAAAGAACAAAGAGTGATGGACAGCCGCTTTGTCAAGTCGACGTAAATATGGCGTCAAATAACCGACGACCACCACATTTCCGTAGACTTGACGTTAGTCAGTGAGTCCTCCTACCCACTCCACTTTCTTAAGCGTGCCCTTCTGGATGGGCTTCCTTTTTTTTTCTCCTACCCCCTTATTACGGTTTGGACACGGAGGCCGCGTCTTTGACTGAGGTATCTGCTCCACCGTTAGCGATTGCCGATTGAACCGTCAACACGGACATGCTTGGAGAAGATGGAGTGTCGGCGCCACCGTTGGCCGTCCCGAGCAGCGGGTTGGAGCTCCTTGTGGCAGAGGAAATTGCGGAGGCCAGGGAAATGGGCATGAGACAGAGTCCCTTGCCCTGCAGGTACTGCATGGCAGAACCCATGTCTTCCTCCATGAGCTTGGCCACTTGGTGCTCCGTTACCGTTAACGTGTCCGTTGCTGACGCCGACTGTGTCCCGTTACTGGTCCTTCCAAGCCCCTGTACACAGTCACCAATCAACCACCGACATTACCCGGAGAGAAAACAAATGCATGTGTTATTCATGAAAACATACTATATGCATATCGTTTTAAAATATGCTTTCCTCTTAAGAAAACAAAAAAGAACATGCAACAAATCCTGCAACAGCTTCTCAGTGCGTGGGTTGTGGGGAACACGTCAGTATTTAAAACAAATTTGAAACTGAGGGACACTCCCAGAAACCGTCTGAGACACGCCTCCAGATACGTAAAAATTGAGATTTAAGTGAGATCCGTTGATAATATTGTCTACTTATTATTGAGACAAACTGCAGTTTAGAACCCCTGATCCATGGCTAATACAAGCGGCATTGCAGTGCTAAACTTAGGCTGCAGCCGACGGGATCATCTCACCCTCTTTATCAAGGAGGCGTTGTCAAAGGTAAGCAATATTTGGGAAGCGCCTATTTTTAAAATTTACAGTGCACATGTTAATATAAATATTTACTTATACTTGGGGTTGCATCTCAGGTAGGGTAGGGTCGAATAATGCAGTACCCGACCCCTGAGATAAAACCCGAGATCCCTATATCCAACTTAATTTGAGATAAAACCCAACCCTAACTGAGAACCTGAAATAAAATCTGGGTCAAATTAATTTTCTATTAAATTTAACAATTCAAATAACTAATTTATAATCACATAACACTATTAAACCTTTTGCTTTAAAAAAAAATAAGAATTACTACTTATGATAAACTATTGTTTCTTAATAATTATTATATTAGACATATTAAAAATTTATATAGAGTTAGCCACATTAGGACCCCCAATCTAAAGTAATTAGAATAATTCTATTAAAATTTATATAGTGATGTATAATATCAGGTAGGGTTGAGTTGGGTTTTTGGGCTTTTTTTGTTAAACTTGACCCGACCTGAAAAGGATATGAGTTTTTTTTATTCATACCCTATCCGACCTGAGATAATACCCGACTCACCCCACACTCGGTTAATTTTGGGTCAGTTCCACCTAGGCTAAGCCGGGTCGGAGTTTTTTGTGGAGCCCTACTTATACTACATCAATTTCGAAAATAAAAACTTCCTAAACATTTCTTAGATTCTTCTCACGTTGAAAAAAGAGATTAAAAAATATTACCCCTTTTTTAATTACCCCACCTTTGTATTACACAATTAAAGATAATATCTTTATAAAATAAATAAATAAATATATATATATATATATATATATATATATATATATATATATATATATATATATATATATATATATATTAAAATAAATTGGCAGACTCCCAATCTTTATCCGATTCTGTAATTTTTTTTTATGAAACATGAGAATCCCAGCGCTAAAATGCGTGCTGATGGATGGGGCGGCCACATAATATGACGGCTCCTAAGTCCTACCCATAATCATCACTGCACATGTAGGGTTCGGGATTCATCATTTACTCAGAGAACACGTCTAAAACAAACTTTAAAGCGAAACTTTTCAGAAACAAAACTGAGACACATTTCAAAGATATCAAGCATCAGATTACATTTGGGGAAATTATTGAGTACTACTAAATTTGAGGAGTGATTGATAGTGCACGTACTAATAAAGTGGGAATTAGCGGTGTTTATAAAACAGGAGTAAATCAGATATAATATTCTCAAAATATACTCAAGAATTTCTTCACAACATAGGTGTGTACTTCATTTACCTCAGAGGAATTATCAGCCACGAGAGGAGCGACAGCTGCAGCACCACCTAGCCTGCTCATGCTCAGAACCTGGACAACGCCCCAACATGGAATGAACAAGACCATTATTTTAACCCGATTCTCAGAACAAGCGCATTCTTTTACTCAATTTGGTATGAATGGTTTGTTTTAGTCAATTTGCTATTAATGGTTTTTTCTCATCTCTAACCTACTTCATGAGTAGTATATTATTATCTACAGAAAAGAATCAAATTGAACTCTGAGCCAGGAAAATAATTGCCTTGACTTGGAGTTGGAGGAATTTCACATAATCGATGATCTCGTCCAGCATCGACGCCTTGTCCGTCTTCTCTTGCATCACAAATCATGATTATCACAAGTTAAACACATCACTAACAATAAAACTTCTCAGAAAACGAGAACAACCCTTTGAATGACACGTAACAACTGCTCAGTTGGTGCCCATATTAATAACACAACCCGAAACGCCACGATGAAACGTTGCTGTCATCCGTCTCGGACAAGTGACAAGGGACGATTGGGTGAGTGGGTGAAAATACTGTTGAGCCCCTGATGGCATGTACAGGAATTGGAAAAGTCGCCACGAGACATAGACACATAGTGGGTATTAAGGGGGGAAAAAAAGGATCAAGTACCTTGTTGGCATTGGGCACCAGCTCCTGCAGCGCCTTCATTCTTTCAGCGATTCTCTCCCTCCGTAACTGCCCCCCGATCCCCACCAAAACCGAACCGAATCCGCCAACCCCGAAAAAACCAGCCATCAGAAACACCGAAATCCCAACAGAAAAAACAAAGGCCCAAAAACAAATCCAAACTCCGAGAGCCGCGCGAATCGGAAACCCTAAAACAAAACAAAAACTCCGGCGCCCACCATCCGTCAGTGCAGTTTTCATTTTTTTTTTCGGACGCAATTATTGCGTTTACTTGTTAATAATTACTGTATTTGGAAACTGCTGAGACCTGAGTGGAACAGTGTGGGGGCGAACCTGGAGCTTAGATTGAAGAGAAGGTATCAGGGAAGAGGACTCACTCTTTCGGCGATGCTGTGGGGGTCAGTGGCCTGACCTCTCCTCGCCCTCACCCTCTGCCTCGGCGCGCCTCCATTGCCAGCGGCTGCCCCCGATGCCGGGGCTTGGTTAATTCCGCCTCCGGTCGGTGCATTGAAGGTTTGCGATCCCATCGAACCAGCCTAACAAGGAAGCCTCGTTCATTACCATATCTCTCATAAATAAAACTAAGGACGAAATCAGTACACATGAGGAAGCTTCGACTAGCATTTGGCTTTCTATTTAGTCTATCTATGTGAAAAAATGGGAAATTTTATTTCTTCGCACCAAAAGGAAGAAGACAGTAAGCAAAGTCATAATGCACCTGAGGGTGCTGGAAATGAGGCTGCTGATTGTTCGCCGTGTGAGATGTTCGCGGCAGCGATCCAGCGTATCCATTGTAAAGACCTTGCACCGTCACATCTCCCCCCTTCGAAGTTAAATTTTTAATAAATTAGAAAGTAAAAGCAAAAGTTGAGTCTGACCGTAATAAGCAGTGCTCCAAAAACATGAGAAGCCAAAAAAAGGGGAATGGATGATTGTACGGGATTATGAGATCGGAAGGAGCCATCGACATCCAGGCGAGAATCAGCGGAGGAATCAGTGCTACCAAGGGTCAAGGGCAGCGGAAGAAGCCCCGAATCACCACCTCCAGCCGATCTCGCCGCGACGTGGGCTGCTTGAGCGAGCAGCTGCTGCTGAGTGAGAACGGCCGTCTTTGTAGTGCAGGGCGCTACGACAGCCGGAGAATTCCCGCTGATCTGGTGCTGCCGGAGCCGTGAGGCCAGGAGGGCGGAATCGTCGAAAGGGCCCTGGTGGTCGTCGACAGGGACGAGGGGGACGCCGTTGAAGAGCTGCTTCTGGCTGTCGGCCCAGGAAGGGTAGCTGGAGAGCATCTGGTCGAAGAAATCGTCGTGGGAGGGGACATGGTCGTAGGAGAGAGAGGGAAGGTTCTGGATCGATTGCTGGTGCTGGGATTGACCGTTCTGGAGGTCCTGCAGAGCAATCATGGAGGCCATTCCCTTCATCTCCTTACGGCTTGGCTGCATAATCTATTCAAGAAATTAAGAAGAGAATCTGCTAATGACGAATAAATCTCGTATTAATTCTTCCTCTTTGTTCTTCTTCACTCCTTGGCAGGAACCTACGTCGGAAAAAGAAAAGAGAAGGAGTTTCAGTTCATCTTTTCATACACCATTAAAACCAGTGAAACAGTAGGAGGCATCGACAACAGTTGTACTTTTGGTTTCAGGATCCAAAGAAACAGAGAGGGTTGTGATCGATCACCAAGATGTGTGAGCGTGGAGAGGGGAGAATGAGAGGAAGCTTTTGAGTTGGCTTCCTTTCCTGTGTGAAATAAATTAAATAGACTCTGAGTTGAAGGCGGGCGGCTTCTGGTTCTGGCTTTGTTAATGTTCTTGTTAACTCGGGTTAATTAACTGCTTTTTGACCTGCCTGGATTCTCTGCCTTCTCTCGCTACTCTTTTTAGCCTTTCCACAATAATTACAAATTCTTAATTCTAATTAACGTATTTTAAAGTGGGGGAAAAGCTGGGGGTCAGGGTGGTGATTTCACTCCCCTCACCTCGTCGAGCATCTATTCGAAGCCACTGGCCACATGCAAGCTGAGACAATCTCAGCCGCCCATCGCTTGCAGCGAAATTTTTTAACATAGAAATTACCCCTCCCGCTATACCCAGACCTCTATCAAAAAAACGGAAAGGAAAAAAACTCCTTTTTTTTTATACAGAAGTTAATGACTTGCTTATTATCTAAAAATGAAATAGTATTGCCAAACCTGAGTTGTTTGTTCGAGGAAACCGGCTGTAATAATATTTTAACTGTCATATGTCCACATACACTTACAATAGGGGGCTTATTTTGAGCTCATTGCAATTGGGCACATCTAAATATCTTCCTTAGAAAAAAGAGAAAGTTCTACATCTAGCTTGTGGCATCTTGGGTGTGTAAATTAAGTGAGAGGTGTCTGAATTAATGTTGTACCAATAAAAAAAAAAAGAACTGGTATTTGTTGGTGGCAGGTTCATTCATACCCTTATTTTTCTTAAACATAACCCTACTAAAATATATGTTTAGGTGTAGCAGAGGTTTTGGGTTAATCTTAGTGAAAACGAATTTCTTGGATACAATTTCTATACTTTAGCTTTTTTTCTTTCTTGGATACATTTGCTAACGTAGTTTTTTTTTTTTTTCCTTTTGCAAAGATAGCCAACAAAAACACACAATTGGCTTGTAAAAAGACGCTGCCCGGGCTGGGATTTAGTTTTTGTGGGGGATGGGGAGGGAAGTAAAAGGTATTTTAGCCGGAGCAATTGGCCGCCTGAGCTCCTTCCAATTCTGCACGCACGCCGGTGTCCAAACATTCTCTCCGGAAAACGACACCCTTCTTTGTCCCTCTCGTTTCCCGCACTTTTTCTTTTTTTCTATTTTTGTTTGTTTTGTTTTTGGCATTATCTCGCCCACTTAATAGCACCGCATCGGACGAAGTGGTCCCCACCGTTAAAAGCTATACACCCCCACGCCTCCCCTCCGTGTTTTTTTCTTTTACGGAACCATAAAAGCCCCTTTTTAGTCCTCTTTTTTCTTATTTCTTTCTCTCTCTTTTTTTTTTAAATGTGGTTTTGGCATGTCTTACCCACCCTTAGCAATTACCTTACGGAGTATGTAATTGCACTCTAATCCCAACTTAATAGGAACAATTTTCTAAGGGTTTGTTTGGATTGGTAAAAATCGAGAGAAAGAGAAAGTGAATCCAGGGGAAAGAGAAACTAGGAGATTCTTCTAAGGGTCTGTTTGGATTGGTAGAAACCGAGAGAAAGGGAAAGAGAAAGAGAAAGATAAAGTGAATCTAGGTAAAAGAGAAACTAGGAGATTTCTAAATATTTTTCACTGTTTGGTTACACAAATGATGTTAGAGAAAATTGACAGTGATAGTGGTGGTAGCGGCAGTGGTGGTGGTAGTGGCGGTGACAGTGGTAGTGGTTGTGGCGGCAGCAATTGTGGTGGTGGCGGTGACGACGACGACGGTGGTAGTAGCGGTGGCAGTGGCAGGGGCGGCGGCGGCGGTGGTGGTGCGGTGGTAGAAATGGTGGTAGTGGTGGTGGTGGCAGCGGCGGTGGTGTCAATGGTGGTGGTGGCAGCGGCGGTGACAACGACAGTAGTGGCGATGGTGGTGGCGATGGCGGCGGCAGCAAAGATAGTGGTGGCGGTGGCAACGGCAGCGGTGGTGGCAGCGATAGTGTTGGTGGCACCGGCGGTGGCGGCAATGGTGGTGGGTGGTGGCGGTGGTGGTGGTGGTGGGTGGTGGCGGTAGTGGTGGTGGTGGAGGTAGTAGAAGTGGTGGCAGATATAGTAGTGGCGGCGGCGGCGATGGTGGTGGTGGTGGTGGCGGCTGACGATGGTGGTAGTGACGGTGGCATCGGTGGTGGTGGTGGCGGCGGCAACAATAGCGATGATGGTGGCGGCGATGATGATAGTAGTGGTGGTAGTAGCAATAAGACATAAGTGTTTAGTACAATGATTTTCTCCCAAAATCTATGGGTTGATGGGTAAAAAAAATTTGGGCTAAATTTTCATCTATTTTCTCTCACTTTTCACTCTAGTTTCTCTTTCCCTGTTGCACCAAACAGTGGAAACTGGAAGGTTTTAAGAAGATTCATTTCTTTTTTTTCGCTTTCCACCAATCCAAACAGACCCTAAGTATACGCCATTTGAAGATTAGTAAAATTTATTTGAGTCCGATACTCCGATTTATGTGTTTGGTACATGTTTATAGTATGCATCCAATGTTTTGAGCCGTACAATTTACTAACTAAACAAATTGTTTAGATTAGCCAATCAGCCCTATCATATATAAATGCCGTCAAATCTCGATTTAATAGTGCATGATACACTAAGCACACCAAGGTAACATTTCTGAACTTGTTTTAGAAATCCAGTTCAGTACTTCTAAGCTGGAAAGAAACTAGGAAATGATAACTTTCTCCCCACTTCCTTGAGAAAAAAAATACTTTTTTTTCCTAAATTAATAACTTTGTTTAGAAAAAAAATTAGTTCTATATTAAAATGTTCATTTTGTTCAATTTAAATGATTTGATACTTAGAAAATAATATCATATACTTTTTAAATGTAAATTTCACTATCTAATAAAAATTACTGTTTTTTTAAATAGAGCTATATTAATACGAAGAGGGAGTACCATTTCTTCGATTCACTAAGAAAAGAGAGTAAACTCCCATTCTTCATTCACGAGACTGAAGCCACAAAGTACTTGTTTAACTCCGGAAATGGTAGTTACTCTCATTAATTGTGTCTCTACGCAGGTCGTCAATGACGCGAATCCGAATCCAGGCTGATCATGGAGCAAACTTGAGACGTCGCACCTTATTAACTGCGTAAGTCAACTTGGCCTGCATCATGTATCCGTGCCAAGTAAATGATTCATGTAGAAATTGGCTACAAACATGTGATGTGCAGCGAAGCAGATTCTGATCCCCTTAAAATCTGCATACAATTTGATATCAATCTAGATTTTTCCATGATCACGAAGTTGTTTATAAAGCAAGAGATTGGCCAACTAAAGCCATACATGTGAATTATATAGATCTCTACGGCTCTCTCTCCTGATTGGTGCTTACACTAAAAATAGTAAAATCAATTGATCCTGCGAAGTTTTATAATGTATGCCTCGTGTGGAGTTAATGATGATCATAACCAAAAAAGATAAAAGATTGTGGCTATCTTATGCCAGTTTGTTAATGATATAAACACCTATAGATTGTTAATGCTGTACAATTATCTATTTATATGCCAATTCGATAAATTTGTAGTACCGAATATTGGAGAGGATATGCCAATACTGGCCTGATTTTGACTAATATAAGGTTCCTTCTGCTAGGCTACAATAAGGTAATGAATATAAGTGTCATTCCAATCTTCGGTACTAAACTAAGAATGGATAAACAAAGAAAAAGTAAAAAAATCATGAAAGAAGATTGGTATTAGAGCACCTAACAATTAAAAAAATTGCACAACCACATGGAACTATTTTATTGGCAAACTGTGAAAGTTGTTTGTCAACAAACCAAGAAAGAAGTGTTTATTAACGTCTTATACAACCAGGCAGAGTTCGGCTGATATAGTGCGCCACACGTTCACAGAGGGAAAACTATGTAATTTTAGTAAGGGCTAAAGGCTAGCATTCAGAGGATAGATATTGAACATCAACTGCGTGATCTGTGAGCAGATTGATTAAGTGACCAGCTCACAGGTGGGGAGTGGGGACTCGCTTTTAGCGCAATTGGGCATCATTTATTTTTTTATACAAAAAGGCCACAAAGGGGCAAAGACTTATCCATTCATCATCGTGAAACAATAACCCGATATTGCTGTTAGTATAAAATTTGCCATAAACACGTATTATCTCACATAAGTTGCAACGCATTAGAGTATATACTCCTGGTTCAAATTAATAGCTCTATTTTAAAAAAAAATTAGATACTATTTTATTTTACTAAATTTAAATAATTTGGTACTTAAAAAAGAGTATTATAAGTTTATTTTTCCTTCTCTTAGTCGCGGGTTTCACCACTCAATAAAAACTACTATTTTACTAAATGTAGGACAAAAAGAGTACATTTTTGCATCTAAATAATCAAGAGCACCTCAAATTATAACTACACAAGCAAACTACATAGGGTCGGGCAATGATCATTTGATTACTAGGCACTAGGACCTCCTAACAGGGCTGGAACATAGGGAACATGCACTAGGGGAGAAAAGTATTTTTTATATTCCACTCTAACAATGAGCCGAGTGTAAAAAACGCATTTAAAGCGTTTATTTTTTAGATCGACGGTACACACGCTAGCGCACAGTAGCGTAAGTACTATTTGTGCTAATATGCACTAGCGTATGTACCGTCAATTTTGAAAATAAACACTTCGCATATATTCCTTACGCTTGACTCATGATGAGCAGGAAGCATGAAAAATGCTTCTCTTGGGGAAGGGCCAATTGTCATAATATACTCAATCCTTGAAGACCCCTAGGGAAAACAATCACTATTAACTCCAACAAACTACACAAGCCACTCCAAACATAGAAGTACATACCACCACAAAAACCATGGACTATAGAACCCCTAAACCTCTAACCATCTTCTCAAGGAGTTGATGTGGCATGTCAATAGGTGATATCGACCACCACAAATTTGCCATAGCCGGCAAACAATCTACCCCATCTATAGAGGGATGGGTTGAATACACTACACCTAGAGCAAAGGAACAAAAACACACATAAATAATACAACTAAGTCTGTTAACATGCCGAAGACCAAAATAGGGGAGAAAATGTTATGTCTCGACTTGAGCAACTACACCCCACCGATGGGCATTGTCTGGTTATGTTAGGTTAGGGTGGAATTTGTCAATTGTTGATTAAGTAGGATGTCTTTGGTTAAATATTAATAATGGAATTTATGGTTATTGTTAAGAGTCCCATTAGGTATTTCTATAAAATGAAGGGGTTGTGCCTTAGGTTAGATTGTTTAATGAGTTATCTTAGACCTAGTCCTCAATTTTTCCCCTTCTCCTTCCCTTCCCATGTGGAGTCCCTCGTACACAACAACATAAAGGGGGGCAGAGGGGGAAGCCAAAAAGACTAAGGGGCAAAAGAAAGAGGGAGGAGGTGGAGCGGAAGTGGGCTGGGAAGGAGAAGGCATGGAGATAGATAAGGGGGGTGGAGCAAAGGTGGGCAGGATGGAGAGGTGGAATGCTTGAGGTTGTGATGGAATATAAATGTGAAAAGAAAGAAAGGGGGTGACTATGGATGGAGGGACGTGGAAGAGGAAGGATGGGAAAGGGAAGGGAGTATTACAATATAGATGTAGAAATTTTTTGTAAGAAAATACCATAGATATCATACTAAGGGAGATCACCAAGATGGAGAGAATGTTAGAGACGTGAGGCTCAACCGCATAGAGTTAGCCCCAACTCTTATGGGTAGAGTGGGGCCAGCAATTGAAAGTATTTTGAATGTTCCACTCTGACAATGAACCCAATATAAAGAATGCATAGAAACCCTTGATATTTAAGATTGATGATACACATAATAAGATCACATTACCTCTTATCACAACCTTGAAATCTGCACCATATTTAAGATTGATGATACACATAATAAGATCACATTACCTCTTATCACAACCTTGAAATCTGCACCACAAAAGATGTTAAGTATACAATAATACTAAGTAGGATAACAATTTAAACAAAAACTAAAGTTCAAATCAACATACCAAGAAATGCTTGGTAGTATATCTTCAAAGGAAAACATAAAATTACAATCAAACCTAACTTACTTTAGCAAGTAATCATTTCTCATAAAATAATCTCATTTTAAGGTTTTATAAATACGATGACCTCATCTAGGAACTCCACTCTACTAAATATTAGATCATCATAGTATGACCTCAGTTCCTCTAAAGCCTACCTTACCCTATTTCATAAAGTAAAGGCTCATGGACCCTACTGCTAAGTAAAAGCTTATGTACTAGTGCATCATCAACACTTTAATCACATTATTAAATGTTTCAAATCATGCATTTACATACATAATAATCATAGTTTTAATATTATTATAACATTAATTAGAAACCCAAAACTTTCATTATCATCAATAACCTTATGGGCAATAGAATAGAGGCATCATCGGCAACCCCACCGATAGGTCAGCTACCTCATTGATTACCATGGATGAGTTTACCAATGCGTTGAATCCTATCGACAGTGAGATGACTATCAATCTGCCTTCTTCATCAACATCTTACCAACACATCGAGCCCACTACATGTAGAGTACTGCTCATCATCTTTTTCTCGCCAGTGTGTCACCAACCCGTCAGTGGTCTTATCAGCGATCAAAAGCTTGAGAAAATTTGATTCAAGCATATTTTTATCATGAAAATCCAATAGAAATATTTCCATAATGAATAATTAAAATACTTGGATTGAAATTCCAACTATACACAACAAAATCCCAAGTAATCCATGAAAACCACATCGAACACTGAAATTTTCTTAAATACAAATAAAATACAAGTTCATGATCATAAATAACTTTAAAAAAATAAAACATTAGAGTAATTTATTTAAGATTTTAAGTTTAGAAAGTGATTGGACCTTGAAGCACAATCCCCCTTCTCTCTCTAGCATATGTTCTTTTGAATAACCTCCAAACGCTCTCCCACTAGTGATTGGCCTCTCCATGGACTCCTTTCCCCCTCAAGTAGGTTTCTACTAGTTTAAATATTGAGATAACTACTCTCAAAGTCCAAAACTGCTCAACAATTTTGTATTATGTAATAATTGTATGCATGTAGCTATTATTAACTAGACTGACGCAACAATGCTTGTCGATAGTAAAAAAATATGTTTCTATTGGTAGCTCTATCGTCATATCGATGGTCACCGATAGTTAAATGAATTTTTTTCTTTAATATAAAAAAACTAAATTTTCATTTACAAAATATGGGGTGTCACATAGCATGAACTCGTTTCCTCCCTCCTATTTTCGCGATGATCCTCATGGAAGACTCTCTAGTTGTGCTCTATTAGGCCTATCCTTTGCAGTCGATGCCAACAACCTTCGTCTTGTGCCAGCCATTTTTGTGGAAGCCCTCCTCATGCCAATCAAGCATGAATACATGTCGACACCTCCGACTAGTTTTTTGCCTCATAAGCCACCATCAAACAGCGGTTGCAACTCCATCCAAGTTCAAGCAACAATCATGCATGCACAACACTTTTCCTCATCAACTTCTTCTGCCACTTTTGCTCCATGACAATTTTGGTGGACGAAGTATGGGGGTGACCAATAGCCTTGAGCCGACAATGGCCACAATCGTGCTTAGAGCAAAAGCAACAGCGACATAGGAAGATGGACTTCTTCCATATGCCTCCTTTTCCTCCTCCTTGGATCCTTTGTGGCCCAAGCACACACCTTCGCCACGTCTGGCTGGCCCAAGGCCACCGCCGCGCCATCCTCTCTCGAGGATTCCATAACAATCTGCCCATTTCTGCTGGTTCCTCGCCTCTGCCTTGGGCAAGCAACCTTTTTTGCCTTCACTGGTTGTGCCGCCTCCAGCCAATTGGGTATCCAAGCTTGGGTATTAAGGCACTATCCCCTCTTTAGAATAATCCCCATTGAAAGGTTATATATACAATACAAAGTATACCATGATACACATCCTTTTTCAAATTCATTTATGGTATCAAAGTTAGTCGGCTTACGCCACACTCCCTTTTTCTTTCCCAAAGTTTTACCCTCTTTCCTTCTTCTCTTACGCCCTCCTCTCTTCACTATGGCCTATAGGAGCACTCCCTCCTCACTAAACCCTATGCTCCAAATGTCCTTCTCACCTCCCTATTTACTCAATGTCCACTGTCCTTTTGACCTCCCCATATACTCAATGTCCACTGCTCACGGTCCTTCTCTCGTATCCATCACTCAACCCCCCTATCACTCAACATCCTTACACGTGTTGTATCCCTCTCCTCACTCACTACACAGTCCTTTCTTGCAGCAATGCAGCTTTCCACCCTTCCCTGCACAATCTTTTCTGGCAACACTGTAGCTTGTTGTACTTATATGTGACATATAAAATCATATGAGCACAAGTAAAAATATGCATACATCGTCGTGTTCATATTTGAGCTAAAAAATGTGGAACATGGATCACCTATACTTAGTGACATGTGCAAGTATTCATAATTCATCATGGATTATAATCTACTGGAATCATGGGGTAAATACAAAGAAATCATCGAAATACAGATTTAAAACAAGTAAGCACCATGCTAAACCTTGACAAGCATAGTCATCTTCATTCTCCACAATCCAAAGAAGGTTCATATGCAAAGGTGACAGTTATACGTCTTTCTGCCACTTATCCACATAATTCTTTTGTCAACTTTAAGCTGTCTGTAACCACTTTCAAATAAATCAAATCTTCTCCACTGATTGTTGCACAATCTCTTAGCCAATTAGGAGATGCATTTCAACCTTACTCCAACAAAGGGGATATCATCAAGGATGTCCATACAACACCTCAAAAGGAGCCATCTTAATACTAGCTTGGTAACTATTGTTAAAGGTAAACTCCACCATTGGAAAATACTACTCCCAACTACCTTTCCACTTGAGGATACATACTCGAAGCATATCCTCTAAGGTCTAGATAGTCCTCTCAAATTGCCCATCAGTCTAAGAATAATAAGTTGAGTTGAGATGAGTTATTGTCCCTAAAGTCTTTTGAAAACTTTGCCAAAACCTGGATGTAAATCAAGGATATCTATCAGAAACTATGGACATGAGAACTCCATATAACCGAACAATCACTTTCGCAAAAAGTGCTGCCAACACATCCAAAGAAGTGATCATCCTCATAGCAATGAAGTGTGTCAACTTAGTGAGTCAATCAATGATAACGCGCACCATATCATTATCATTGGGTGATCTAGGAAACCCTGAAACAAAGTTTATAGCCACATTCTCCACTTCCACTTCGGAATAGGTAGAGGTTGTAGCATGCCTCCTCTATGATGGTGTTCCGCTTTCACTTGTTAACACACCAAACACTTTGACACAAATTAAGCAATATTTATCTTCATTCCACCCCACCAAAAAGTCTGCTTCACATCATGATACATCTTTGTTTCTCCTAGATTGATGGAGAACCCAAAATGACGTGCCTCTAAAACAATGCACTCCTTTAACTCCAAGGAGTTTGACACACACAACCGTCCTCGAAAAGTTTAGCTTCCATCGGCCACTTCTTCAAAATTAATCACTGCCTTCCCTTACAACTTAGTCTTCATGGCTTCTATTTCCTTATCCACCTTTTGTGCTTCAACCACCTCATCAACCAATTTCAAGGCTTATGGAAATATTAGCAAACCACTTGCTTGTATCTTCCAAAGCTAACTCCAGTTTGAACTGAATAGCCTCTTTATACAAAAGTCATTCTTACACACAACACAAGTTACTGAAGTGGCTGATTTTCTACTCAAGGCATTTGCCACCACATTAGCTTTTCTGTGATAACAGAAAATAGTGAAGTCATAATCCTTAAGGAATTCCAATCATCTTCTTTGCCTTTTTTTCAAGTTCTCTTTAAGTGAAGAGATATTTCAAACTCTTCTAGTTTGTGAACACTTCAAACTTCTCATCATAGAGGTAGTGCCTCCAAATCTTTAATGCAAAGACCATTGTTGTTAGCTCTAAGTCATGTCTAGAATAGTTTTGTTCATACACTCTAAACTAATGAGAAGCATAAGTTACTATTTTCCTATACTGCATCAACACAGAACCCAAGCCTCTTAGTGAAGCATTAATATAGACCACAAATCCTCCACTCCCCGAAGGTAAGGCTGAGACAGACGCTGAAGTTAGTCTTTTCTCCAACTCTTGAAAACATTCCTCACATGCTTGACTCTATTCAAACTTTTCATTCTTCTTTGTCAACTTAGTCATATGAGTAACAATGTGAGAAAAGCCTTCGATGAATCTCCGATAGTATCCCACAAGACTTAGGAAACTTTAGACTTTGGAAACATTCTTAGGTTGCTCCCACTTCAACACTGCCTTGACCTTGGATGGATCCCCCGCACACCATCTTTGGAAATGACATGGCCTAAAAATTATACTTCATCTAACCAAAATTCATACTTATCAAACTTTATATAAAGCTTATGATCTCTCAAAGTTTACAAGACAATCCTCAAGTGCTTCTCATGTTCCTCCTTGCTAACTAAATTGATCAATATGTCATCCACAAAAATAATGACAAATTGATCTAAATAAGGCCTAAAACCCTATTCATCAAATTCATAAAAGATGTCGATGCATTACATGGTAGCTACATCTCGGAGTATAACCACGCCTCAATAGACTGTGAACTACTCACAATCGAACCTCAGTTATTATGAAGTATGCTCACTTCATCTACGCCATGAAGTTAAGGCTCACAGGGGCTTATGGACCTAAGTGGTCAGGATTTCGACTTCGATGACCATCTAGGACCAATCATCTTTTAATGTTTTAGACCATTTGAACTCATCTATCGGGTCAATGAAGTAGTTCTATATATATCACATTCTTAGATAGCCGGAAGACCTTAGTCCTATTTCATATCAAACTTTTTCTATCTATGTGGCTAAAGGCTCACTTGATGAGCCAACCGGGCTCAAGGTTCCTCTGGCCTTAAGTTCCTTTCTACAACAGTCTACAGGTGTTATCTATTATAAGGATTTTCACACATAATGACACATGCCCAAACATCATCAATCACAATATCACATTTATTTGTATTTCTTGTATTTATTATCATGTTATTATGTCTCATAATAATAGCCTAAAATATTTAGCATTCTCTCTTAAAAAATTACCCAAAACCAAATTGTTATCAAAAGACTCATCGATGTGTCGATCAGGTTACCAATGACCATCAGCAACCCATCGACATGTCAAACCTTCACCGATGGTGAGATGGCAAGGAAAAGTCTTCCTCATTGTCACCTTACAGATGTATCGACCTCACTGCCGATGAATAGCCAGTTATACACTGACATGTCGATGCTCATCGGTGATAGTACTATTATCTCATCAGTTAAATCTGCAACATTACTGACGTGTTGGTGGACATGCCAATGGTCGGGAAGAAGTAGCAGAAATTGTCCTAACTTTTTTAAATAAAACTACCCAAAAGCATTGTATAACATAAAACTTATAATTGTTCATCATCATCACAACAACATCACATAGATTGATACATGATTTCATATACAATTATTTCAAAATTCTAATCATACATGCATTTTTGAAGTTAAATTATAGTAACATGGTTAACAATTTGACCTCTTATCCAATAAAAATCAAGGTCACCATGTACCCGATCCTTATTCCCTCTTCTTCTGAACTTTGACACGTCTTAATCCACCATTTTCTCCCAAAGTCAGAGAAATCGTAAGATTTGGGTCACGATTTGTCAAAGGTATTTATATCAAAATCAAATAACCAAATTATAGTGCATAACCGTCTCATGAAATCGCTTCAAACCGCTCTCAAGTGCAATTTTGAACCCATCAGTAAAAAAATTTCTATAGTCATTGACGCGTTGAAAGTGTTTTCTTCACTTCATTAGTGAATTTACCAATGCTTCAAACCTTACCAACGGTAAATCCATAGTTTCATTGGTAGGTCCACAAGCATGTCAATGCCTACCAACAGAACTTTTTGTTTTAAAAACTTTACGTTTATCATCATTGCTATTTTTTTAAGTTTATTACTCAATAATATTATATTTATTAAAGGGGTTCATCAATTCAAGAACATGAAGCACTCCAACACAAAAATCACGAGAAAACTACAAGTATAATTCATAAATAAATTGCATATAAATTCCTTACATAAATTATTGATGCCACATCTTTCCCTCCTTTAAAGAAATTTTGTCATCAAAATTTTGTCACTTACTAGCAAATAAGTGAAAATAAACCTTTTTGAATTCACCTTCTAACTATCATAGTCATCTCCTTTAATACTTGGCTTCTCCAAAGAACCTTAAACATTGGTTATTCGTCAAGGTTCTCTTTTCTTATGAAGAATCATCACTGGTTCTTTATATGAAAGGTTAGGCTGCACGCAACTCCACACTTGAAATATCAATCATGTGTGATGGATCAAAAATGTATTTCCTCAACATGAACACATAGAATACATTATGAACCTCTGCTAAACTTGGAGGTAGAGCAAGTTTATAGGCTACTTGCCGAATTCTTTGTAAAGTCTCAAATAGACCCACATACCTAGGACTCAATTTCCCCCTTTTGTCAAACCTCATCACTCCATGGAAGGAGATACTTTAATATATACATGATCTCCAACTTCAAACTCCAATTCTTTTCTCCTCAAGTCAACATATTTCTTTTGTCTACTTTGAGCAATGAGAAGTTTTCTTTTGATGTCATGTAGCTTTTCCACATAGTGATTTATCAACTCCTGTTTAAATAATTTATATTTCCCTAACTTCATTCCATCTTGTAGGTGACCGACATCGACGACCATATAATGCTTTGTATTGTATCATTTCAATACTAGAATGATAATTGTTATTATATGAGAATTCTATAAGTGGTACGAAATTATCTCAATTTCCCTTCAACTCTAGTACAATAGCACAAAGCATGTCTTCCAAGATTTGGATTGTCCTCTTAGATTATCCATTTGTTTGGGGGTGAAAGGCTACATTAAATTATAGTTCAATTCCCAAGGCACTTTAAATGTTATTCAAATACATAGAGGTAAATCTATGATCTTTGTTTGATACTATTAATAGTGGAGTTCCATGCAATTTCACAATTTCTTAAATATACAGCTTTGTCAAACTCTCATGTAATTGTATCCACTTAATAGGTTGAAAGTCAATAAATTTGGTCAATCTATTCGTGACTATCCAAATATTATCATTTTTCTAGGTAAACCCACCACAAAGTTCATTGTGACATGCTCTAATTTCCATTGTGGGATGTCCAAAGGGTTGAGTATCCCAGCCAGTCTTTGTCAACTTTTACTTGTTGACAAACTTAAATCAAGGTACAAAGTTTCCAAAAAAAAATTTCATCTCATTCTACCAAAATCCCTCCAAATTTGTATACATTTTGGTTCCTCTAGGGTGAATTGTATATTGAGAATGATGAATCATTTCTAGCAACTCTCTCTTTAAGTTTTCAACATTATGAACTACCAAGACTAAGATCGACAATAGGGAAGTATATATTAATGTGGGATATTTTAAAAATTAGTTCATTTTTAAAAAACCAAATGTAGCTATTAATGTGGGACAAAGAAAGTACATATATTTTCATTATGAGTACATCCATTGATCTCGACCTCATCAAAAGTTTAAAGTGTTTAATTCTATTTGGAACCAAGTAGGAAGGTAAAACTGATTTTATTATTTGTCATAAATTGATGGAAATACCATTGGATGAAAATTTTCCTTAACAGTAGGTAAACAACTTGCAAAATTATGAAAAATTTCAAGGATTTTCTATAACTTAAAAGGTGAGGTAGCAGCAAAATTTGAAGGTATTCAGAGGTCATTTGTTTAAAATATAAATTTTAATATAAGATTCAAATTGCAAGGGTGAAAAGGTAAATTTTCATGGATACATAAATTTCACACAAAGTATTGAATATTGCACTTAGTTGGATAGGTTACTAAAACGATGAGTCATAATCATGGATGTTCATGCACATAAACAATTGAAGTTTAAATTTTTTTTTAAGTGCAAATTCTCTTTATATCATCAATTAGAGAAAAAATTTAATAAAAATATTATAATTTCATAGCTTGACAAATGTCACTGATCAAATTAGGCTTGTTCATTAATGATTACTATTAAGTAGGATTTGATATTTTCATTTAATTACAATTAGACTAGGATTACTTTCCTTATGCTAGTAGGATTAATTTATAATTCTCCTATAAATTGTAGCACATCCATGTACTAATCAATCAATGAAATTTAAATAATTAGTTTAGTCAATTTATTAGTTTTGTTCTTTCTCTCCTCCTTTCCCCTTTTCCCCTAAATTTTCTTTGCATAGACCTTGGTCTACTTTACTGGCATCGGAGTGTTCCCTCCTACGCTCTTTGCCCTCCCACCCTCCCTCTAGCCGCCATGACCGGCCCCTGACAAAAGAACCCCAACACAACAACCAAGCCCTCCTCCCCCACCTTGGATCTGTCACCACTCCATGACGTATCCATCACGGTTTCCTCTCCTGCCTGGCTTCATTCTCGTATTACTCACCATAAACTGGACATTAACAAGGTAGGTCATGGAACTTAACGATGTTAAGCGCTCATTGGCATTCCCTGACCAACAATCGGAGAATATTGAATGTTGCTTCAAGCTCATTGATTGCCTCTTTGACCAACTCTTATTGGTCATCTCGCAAGCGCATATCTCTCCTCCGGATTGAGGTGCTCCCCCTTAGCCAACAACCATTGGCCTCTCCCCAAAGCCCTATTGTCTGGCTAAGGCTTCTTCCTCTGAAAGCTCACGATGTTGCTTGCCTCCCCTTTGCTGATGCATGGCCTCCTTTTGCTCCTTGTCGCTCTGGCACGTTCTGGACCACCGCTGACTCATTGATTAGTCTATTCACCGACCAATTGCCATGTTCCTCCTCCATCGGATGTCTCTGATGCATTTGCTCTCGCACTTGCCCAAGTCTTCGGTTCTAGTGGTGTTATCATGCCCCAACGATGCCCGACTCGAGCCGAACCCGGTCCAGGGGCCGGTCAAGCGTGCGGGGGCGACGAAGGGAAATTGAGAAATGATTTAGCGGAAGACTTAACCCTATCCACGGGCGACTTAACAGAATTACGGAGTACGCACATTCCACTTTGAGCAAGAGTAAATAAAAAGAACAGAAAGAGAGTTGCTTATCACCAAGTAAACAACTAATCTCAAACCCACATGCTTAGTTAACTATAGCCCACACTGGCTCAAAATAAGTCTTAAGCAAACACAACTGTATAAAGTAGCATAATTGAACAGAGAACCCTACACAAAGGTTCTAAACAAAAAGCATAAAACTAAGGAAAATAAGTCACACAAAGATCTCCACGATCACATCCAAGTCATCTCTGACCTTTCCTCAAAGAGGAGATCCTGTCCATCTGCGTGTCGCACCACACAACACCAAAACAAAACACAAGAAAGAGGGGTGAGTTTAACAAGCTCAGCAATGGTTTTTAATATAACTATCATCATCGAAAATATGATAGCATAGCAATATAATCATTCAGATCAAAGATTGGCAAGGTGCATTATTTTCTGATCACACATACACATCACCAAAACCTGCATCATAGTGCATAATCCACATAGTGTCATTCTCATCATAACGTCATGCATGAAATGTATCTCTAACATACATATTCCATCATGCATCACATCATAACAACCTGCATGAATGCATCTCTAACATACATATTCCCTCATGCATCACAACACACCAACCTACATGAATGTATCTCTAACATACATATTCTATCATACATCACATCATAACAGCATGCATGAATGTATCTCTAACATACATATTCCATCATGCATCATATCATAACAACCTACATAAATGTATCTCCAACATACATATCCCATCATTCATCATATCATAACAACCTCCATTAGGGAGTAATCACAATTTAGTGTCACACAAACGGGAACATAAACAAGGCCACGAAGGCGTATCATGGTCCAAAATTCTACACAAGAATTCAAGAAAGATTGGGGTTGTCAATCCCTAAAGCTGCTCTCCCTGGACGATCCTGGCCAAGGATGTCTCATTCTCACACAGAGAATCTACAGCAAGGGTGTTTGCCCAGGGACATTTCCTGCGGAGGCGAGAGCCCGAGTTTCCACACAGGAAGCCCTAGAACATATGGTAGCGGGTGACACGGCATACCACACTGGATTCTCAGGGTCCAGATGACACTTATAATAACAATCTCACATCCGCAAGACAAGTACACAACTCGTCCCCACATAATTCCATTTCTCTAGACTCAACCCGGGGAGTGCACTCGTTCCACACAGGAACTCAAATCAAAATGTGTCCTTCTGGACCAATCAAGTTTATATTAAGCCACGACTGATCAATCCGGCACACAATTTCCCACATTGCATCCAATCGGTCAAATTCGATTAACCTCGATAAAGCCTCAACTAGAAATCTACTTTTCATGATGCATGCAGCATGATACATACGTGGGCAAGGCATACATGTTTCCTAATCCATGATAAGTGCTCTCATCAGCCCCTAATGCATCATTCATAATCATAATATCAAGCTTCAACATCATCATCAAACCCCACATGTGTGTGTACCTAGTAGAAGCATTTCACACAATGCATGTCAACATGCTTGAAATTAAACTCACTACCACACTACACATGTGAATTTCCATCTAAACATGAATTCCAGTGGAAATCATAGGAGAAGAAACATTGGCATCATAACTCAAATCAAAACTCTACCACAAAGGCTACACACATATAAGATCCTTCATTTCATCCTTGAGTCATGGCATTCATCAACATCCACACATCAACTAACCACATTCTATCATGCCAAATCAGTCCATTAATAGGTTGTATTCCTACTGAAAATATGTTTCACCATATAGAATCAACAATTCATAATTTCAAGATGACAATTCCAACATCATGCCACAAAACATAAGTCATTCCACAAATGCATCATTCATAATCATAATATCAAGCTTCAACATCATCATAAATCCCACATGTGTGTGTACCTAGTAGAAGCACTTCACACAATGCATGTCAACATGCTTGAAATTAACTTACTAACACACTACACATATGAATTAGCATCTAATCATGAATTCCCGCGGAAATCATAGGAGAAGAATCATTGAAATCATAAATCAAATCAAAACTCAACTACAAAGGCTAAACACATATGAAATCATTCACTTCATCCTTAAGTCATGACATTCACTGCATTCATACCTCAACTAACCACATTCTATCATGACAAATCAGTCCATTAATAGGTTGTAGTTCTACTAAAAATATGATTAACCATAGGAAATCAATCATTCATAATTCCAAGATGACAATTCCAACATCATGCCACAACCCAGAATTCATTCCACAAATCTCTAATTATATATCTAAACTTCATAACCTCAATAGTGTACATATCCAGTAGCATAATATAGCTCAAAACACTCCACATTCATATGAAATTGGCAAGCTAAAGTAGAATCACCGAAATAAAACATCATGCAATAGATTAAAAAATCTGCTGTGTAGTCGTTCGAACACCCTGTAGGCCGTTCTATCGGCTAAATGGGAAAAATTCAAATTCACAGTTTGGCCGTTCAAACGCCCATTAGGCCGTTCAATCAACTGAATTGAAAAAATGCTAAAACTGTAGTGTTGCCGTTTGAACTCCCTACAGGGCCATTTGAACGCCAACAAGGCAGATTCGACCTTCTTCTTCCTTTCGCAATTTTAAACCGAAACTCCATTGATAATACTTCAAATCATTATCTAACAACCTAAATGACATCAAAAGTCCACCATGACTTTCAGAATGCTAAACCACATCATAACAAGATAAAACCCTATGAAATCGGGATTAAAGATTACTATTTTCTAATCATGCCATTAGCACACTAAATCAAGTAACTCCATTCAAAATAAACCACAAAATCAAGAGTTTTACCATAGACAAACTGAAATTTTAAAAGTCCATTACCTTATCCCTTGATTAGACTTGGATTTGATGGTCACCCTTCTTGAAAACCTTACAAAGATATAGAGTTTGAATTAAACTCCATTAAAATTGATTTACCAAAGAAAACCCTAATTAAAAACTTAGATCCAGGGCTTGTTGAACATAAAAATCGGATTTTGAGAGCTAGGGTTTGTAGTAAAAATACAAATCAGTAGTTTTGGTATTTAAAAACGAATTGAAATAAAGGGGAAATGGTAGATTTATAAAAGATTAAGAAGAAAACTAGGGTTTAGTGCTTAATTAGAATATGCTTACCTTAAACACCTTCTAATCCAATTAGGCCTGACCTCTCCTCCTCAGCCTATTCCCAAAATGAGAATGGCTCAGGTTTGCCTTTTTATAGTAGGCTTTGTGATGTGTGTAGGTAAGTTGTGGGGTGTAAATAGAAAAATAGGCTAGAAATAGGTATTTTATAAATTTAAACACTAATTAAGTCTAAGAAAATTCTGAAAATTTTTGTATAGGCTTAAGTTGATGTCTGGGTCCATTTGACACAAAAACCAAAATTTCAACGGTGGGGCCCACAGGGGTCCCGCCAAAACCTTAATTTTTGGAAAAATAGTGAAAATTTAAAAAAATCCCAAAAATTCACATTTAATTTAAAATTACTTAAAACCACTAATCTTAAAGTTGATTTTGATTAAAACCATCATAAATACTATTTATTTATGAAACTACCGAATAAATCAGAAAATGCGTTAATCTCACGATAACCGATAATTAAAGAAAACCAAAAACCAGTTTAGATATGAGTCCTTACAGGTGTGTCTCTTGTCACAGAGGTGCCCAGGAAGCGCAATCCGTGAAGCACCCACAAGGCTAAATAGCCAAGCGAGTAAGCATTTTTAATCAAGGTCATGGCCTCGTGCCATTTGACTGAGCGTCTAGCACGTAAAGCCAAGCAACGAACCCATTCAAGGCTATCGTGTGGGCATGCCAGGACATTTCCCAAGCGAGCTAGCCGAAGGGGAACACAGACTTACGATGCATATATCCAACTTAGGCAATTCTGACATTCGAGCATTCCATGAGAGCCAAGTGCACACGAGGGTCATTCTTTCCAACAAGGCCATACGGCCAACCTGTAGGTCGGAACGCCCATCCCCAAGCGTACAGGGCTCCTAGAATGATGGCTAGCAACCCAACAAGCCTTCCTTGTCATTTGAGACAACTAGTTGCAAGGCTAGGCATCATACCAACTGCTCATATATTTTAGCTCACCAAGTCCCCTATATAGCATAATAGATTTCTTACATTTTAGCCAAAGTGGATGTATGGGCATGGTCCCTCCAAAATTTGCCAAACGGCCCCAAAACACTCCACTAGACTCTCCAACACTATTTAGGGGGGAGGGACATCTTAATATTCCAAATATGTGCTAGCCGACCAAGTGTCCCAACATGGCTAATATGTGTGTGCAACGTTGTGCACAAATATTGCGCAATGTTGCAGGCCTTCCCCACAACACCTACATACATGGTGTGCAACGTTGCAGGCAGTTCCCATAGCACATGCATACTTACTATAGAACACTTCTACACAAGTGTGTGCCTCAACACGTGTCATGGATAGTACTCTTTGCTACCCCGTGACACTCTCCCCCACTTGATTCGTTGATGTCTTCGTCGACTGTGCACCTCTAGGGGATAGTGTGTCTCCAACCATGGAATGAAATTGCAACAAATGATTGACTTCTCTCTTCCAACACTTGATATATGTTCACACCACGGCTTAGATAATCCCATGAATTACATGTTTTGGAAAAACTAGCTTTTGCCCATCAGCCTTGACTCGGTTAAACCATTGCATGATGAAATGCATTTGCACAATGCACCTTGCCCATATTGGCACAGGCAATAGTACTTTGCGGTAAGGGTTTCTTCGATAAGGTGTGCCCAATTGCTCCATCTGAGTTGGTGACGCAAATTGACCGGGAAAGGATAAACCAAATGATGTCTAGCTTTCTCTCTTGAAGTCAACCCTGCACTCAAGACACTAACAAGTTGTCTACACTTCATATAGTTTTTGCCTACACTTCGGTCACACCTTGCAGCTCCCACTAATAAGTTGACACCATGACGTTAAGCTTTAATACCCTTGTCTAGTCCCATTGACATCTCCCAAGAATCGAATGTCACCACCAATTATATCAAAGCTCTTTGATGTATTACAGTGCTAGCCTTGGACTAGACGTTCACTAATAAAGAGTCTAGCAAAACAACGTCCTCATCGTATCTCATGATTTCTGGATCTCTACCTCTTACAAAGTTGATGCCATCTAATTTGGTCATCTTTCCCCTTGTGATACGCTCTAGAGGCCTACTGCACCTTAGAAGTAGTAACTTTGCTCAAGCTTCGTGCAACCAATATGATCACTAAATTAATCCACCACTTTTGGAAAAATAAATTTGAGAAAAATGGCTTCCATAAGTGGAGCATAATTTGCAAAAATAAAATGTAGTAGTGGTGATATTTTAAAGACCGAACTGGTCCAACCGATCTGACCGAGTTCAATTGGGCACAATTTATTTTACGGGCCGAGTTGGCCAGTTTTCCTAGGTTTTAAAAACTGTCCAGGTCGTAGAGATATGTTCAGGAGATTAAGTGGCCAGTGGGCCCAATAGGTTCACCCGGGTCTAAAAAAAACATTTCCCCGACACCTTTTGGCTTTTTCCTTGGCTCCCCTGCCCCCCCCATGTTCCCTTGTTTCCAAGTGCGAGTACGACTGGAGAAGAGGACGCATGCTGTAATGACCCGTTTTTCGGTTACGCTTAACCCGGGTGGGTTAAGGGTAATTTGGTAAATTTGTGATTGAGTGTTGGGGGTTTCAAGGGATAAAACCCATGTGGATGGGTAGAGCTCAGAGTAATGAGCGTGACGAATCGAAGAACGCGCGAAACGGAGGTCGGGAGCGAAACCTACGGCTCGGGAAGCATGCTGCATGGGCGGGGGCCACTCAAAAAGAGAGTGATAACCTACCTATGTGTGGTCTTGTATCGAAGGGCTCGTCAATACGAGTCCATCGGTATGTAGAACGCGCAATTCTGACTTCGGAGTAAGAAGATATTGCGCGTTGAAGTTTATATATTTTTAGATTAAAATAATATAAAAAATATATTATTTTAATCATAAAGGACAAATTAGTTGGCATCATCATGACGCCAGCGGCTCGCATCAGCCGCGCTACCGACGTGCGGCACGGCGCCGCGTGGCGGGGGTCCCGCGCAGACGCGGGATGGGGCCGCATCGTGGGCCGGCTCACGAGTGATGCGCGGGAGCAGTGTGTCGCACCCCCGCGGTGAGGGGCGCGACCACGCCCTGTGAGTGCAGCGCGCAGCCAGTGCATCGCACAAGCGCGCGATGCATGGCGCGCACGTCTCCGGGGGCGTCTCGTACACCCTCGGCTTCTCCCCTATAAATACCGGACTCCGTTTCATTTTCAAGAGGAGTTTCTAGACTCGTTTGGAAACCATTTTCTTCCGTTCTTGAGGCGTTCCTAGCTAATTCGAGGGTGATCTACGCAATGGTATAGTCCATTCCTCGAGTTGGTGCTCCTATAAGAGAGGAACGACCCAGGGTAAGAGGAGGCTCTTTCCGCCACCCTCCTACCCCAAGAGAGTAAGAGAGTTGGCCTAGTGAGAGAGGAGGCTCCGTCCTCTATTACCAGGCCAAATCAAGAGAAGTGGCCCGATGTAGGGGAGGCTCCATTCTCCACCGAAGGGCCACGACGTGTGAAGGAACACCCCGTGTAGGGGAGGTTCTGTCTGCCGCCCACGGGTGCAAAAAACAAGGTCTCCGGGAAAGGGGAGAGTTGGTCGGGTTGTCTTTTGGTGCAAGGCCAAGAACGTGCGGAGGCTAGAGGAGGCTCTGTCCACTGTCTCCGGATCTGAAGGGGAGAATGTCTAGAAACGAGCTTCCTGATTACCGCTACCTCATGAGACATCAGGGGAGTAAGAGTTTCTGACCTCCTATTATAATTATTGAATGCATGTGCTAGATGGGGTATTCGATATGCCATGATGTGTGTCGTCTCGCTCTGGGTTTGAGAGAGACTGGTTGTGCGTGTGTATATCTTATGATATGCTATGCTATGATCCATATGTTTGCAATGCTTATATGCCCTGATGTGTGCCGTCTCGCTCTGGGTTAGAGAGAGATGGGTTGTGCGTGTGTTTATATTATGATATGCTATGTGTATATGCCATGATGTATGCTGTCTCGCTTTGGGTTAGATAGAGACGGGTTGTGCGTGTGTTTATATTATGGTATGCTATACTTATATGTCATGATGCATGTGTGTCGTCTCGCTCTGGGTTAGAGAGAGACATGTTGTGTGTGTGTGTTCGGTCTCGGCTTAGTGATAGAGCAAGACCTATGATTGTGTTCTGTCTCACTCTATGATAGAGCAAGACGTGTGATACTTGCGGTCTCAGCTTAGTGATATAGCGAGACGTGTGATGTATGTGGTCTCGGCTCAGTGATGGAGCGAGACGTGTGAATGTGATGGTCTTGCTCTAGGATAGAGTGAGGAATGTTGTGATGGTCTTGCTTTGGGGTAGAGTGAGGCATGTGGTGGTGGTCGTGTGGTGCTCGTCTCTATGATAGAGTGAGATGTGTGTGCCGGTGTTTTATCAGGTTTTCGTATTGGTTGTGTGCTGCTCTTGGTTCTGGGTTTAGTTTTTTTATCGCTTTCAGACCCCCGGCCCGGGTCGGTTTTCGAGTCGGGCCGTCACACATGCCGCCCACCTCCTACGTTGTCCTTGAGAGTGGCTCGCCGGCGGAAGCATTGCGGTCACGAGCCCGGGGTGTGGTGCACCAATAAAAAATCAAAGCTTTATAACAATCTACACACAAACATGCATGTGTAATAAACCATTAATCAAAGAGCATGCATAATATAGAATTGACTTAAGGAGTAAGGACGTATTGACCTTGGGCAATCCAGCCTCTTGCATGCCCATAATTTCGTCACGACTCCAATCGGATGGAATAAATATCAAGAAAATCAAGAAGAGAGGAAGATTTACCTTAGTATGTGTTGATCCCTCTTCACCTTACTCTTGGATGACAAAACTCAGTAGCAAAAGCTTCTTGATTGTCGCCCAAATCAGTGAGAAATGCTATCCTCTTTTATTGCCTCATCAAGAGGAGGAGGAGAGTGGATTAGAAGGTGCGGCTAGCAAGTTTTCTCCCAAAACTTGTGAAACCCACACCAAGGAGAGAGGATTGGGTGAGAGGGAGGAGAGGGGGACAACTGAATTTGATTAGGGCTTCTTCTCTCCCTCTTCTCCCTTAAATACCCCTCTCTAATCCATCTTTAATGGACTGCTAATTGGGCTTATCTGCTGAATTTTTTGGTTTATAATAAAAGGGTCATACACAACGGGAGTGAGTTTTATCTCTCAGAGCTCGCAGAGCCCTAGACCCCTTGCACATGGCCAAGCCTGTGATAGGGTCAACTCTTTGTTAACCTCGGGTCCCTCCATTGACACATAATTCGCGCGTCTGGTCCCAAAACATGTTAATAAATATCCTAGTCACATACCTAGTATATGTATAACGTAGGCGGGTCAAAATCAAATTAGTGTAACGATGGTTTATATGAGATCAATGTGACTGCCCCCCACCACCCTTGGACCCCATGGCCTATACCAGCTCACTCGGATCGCGATAACATTGAATCGAAACAGACCCGGGCTCATACCCTAGTCCAACAGTCCCAACCTCCCCTTACCCCTCCCCTCAATCGGTCCCTCTCCACCCTTCTAGTCTCCCCTGGTTGCTCTATGCTTTGTAGTCCATCCTGTTCTCCCCTTTTTCGTTCCGCTCTCCCCTCAACCGTCCCAACCTCCCTTTCAGCATACCCAGTGGCGGAGTTAGGGGGGGGATGGCCCCCCCAACCCATGAAAATTTTTATTATGGTGATAAAGCACAAATGATTTTTTCTTATTGGTCTAACAAAGTGCCCCCTCTCCTCCGCGGGCCCCCTTAGTGATTTTTTCCTAGCTCCGCCCCCGGGCATACTCATGTCACGGCCTTTCCTCTCTTCCCCTCAGTCGTCCGTGCCCTCTTTCCGTCCCTCCCAGCCACCATGACCATATGCCAGTTCGCCGTTCCGGCCTCTGCTCCACCATCCCGGCCTCCCATCTGGCATCCCGAATCCTCTATCCTCCCTTCCCCTATCCCCTCCCTTCCCTTTGTCTCTCGACTTCGTCTGTCCCTCGTGGGTCACAAACTTCTAGTGCAACTGTGCAAGGCTCCAAGCGGCCAGTGCACTTCAAACTTCGGAGTTCGGACGGAAGTCGCCCTTCCCGGCCTCCCTTCTCCATCCGATGTCTGCTGTCAGCCGTCCACGCCGGCACGTCCTCCATTGCTTACCGGGCTACTATTGCCAATTTCTGTTGGGTGGCTGTAATAAATGCAACAGAGCCTGCTTTGCCTCTATTAAGGCCAATGCTATATTGGGCTATGTGTGGTTGAAATCTTACTCGGCCATGCCATACAAAGCTCATGGTGCAACACCATGGAGAGAACTAAGCTGGATCCGGTGGATAGCCCTTCCCTGGATTACAGTTAAAGTGATCTTCAATTGAGCCATCAAGGGCAAACTCGGGGCAGCATCAGCAACAACAGTTGTGAGATGCCGTGAGGGAAGATTTGTGGCTGCCATTGCTCGGATCTAGGTGTCTGTTCATCCATCGTCGCGGAAGCTAATGTCTGTTTGGAAGCGGTCACACTAGTTGTCAAGCTCAAGGTGCATTAGGTTGTCATTGAAGGCGACTCACTTGTCATTATTAACATCCTCAAAGGAGTTTACCACTCGATCCCATGGTCGATTGCTGGTATTATCAACTACTTCAATTCCCACTTCTCTAGTTTCAAATTAATTTCTTTGAATCATGTGTTTAGAGAAGGGAATACAGTAGTTGATGAATTAGCAAATTGTGAGCCAACTATCGGTTCATATTGTTGGGTTATGAATCCTCCTAATTGCCTGAAGGATGACTTTTATGGTTTTTCTTTGTCCTGCTTAATCAAATTTTCATTCAGCTAATAAAAAAAGTTTTTTACGTCTTAGTTAGGGTATCACAACGTCATAGAATTGACTGTTGTAGACATTGGCACGGAAGCGTGAAGAGATGTTATGATATTGGTGGGGTCCAATTTGAGCATGCACAGAAAATGCCTAAAAAGAATTTAGAGGAGACGGGCACAAAAAGAATTTTTTTTATAGCTTTTTTTTTACTTCGATTTCCATGTTACTCCCAACTGCATATTAAAGCTTTCTAAAAAGTAGGAAAACAAGAAAAAGAACAATTATTGAGAAACAAGTGTGTTTTTTAAATGAGACAAATGGGGGATTACAGAGTCCATAATAAATTAAAACTAAAATAATACATAATATGTAATTAAAATACTCTTTTCGTCCTAAATTAATAGTTTCATTTGATAAAAAATTGTTTATTTTATTTTGATAGTTTTATTTTATTTTATTTTAATAGTTGGGTATTTAAAAAAATACCATAAGCTAATTTTTTCTTCATTTAGATATAGATTTCACTATTCAATAAAAATTACTATTTTTCTAAATGGTACAAAGGAATTACATGATAATATAATTTTAAATAATAGAATCATACTCCCTCTGTCTCATATCAAATACCCTACTTTATTTTTTAAATCAATTAATTCTGAATAAATATTTACATAATACTTTGATTATTTAAACCCAAAATTAATTGAGCCATGTTCTACCCTTAAGCAAGGACTACTCTTTGGGTGCGGAATTTCTCTATGATTCTAAAGATTTCACCATAATTCCATCATGAAAAATAGAATTGTAATTGGATACGAAAGTGGTACGGAATTAAACATTGGGTCGTAAGGGAGATTCAGACTATTATGACAAAATTACTGAATCACTTTGTAAGGTAATTATGCCGATTCTAGCTCCCAACTACCCATTTTAAAATTTTAGATTATATTATTTTTTAATTATAACTTTTAATATCAGTTCAAGCCTCGAGAAACCTATTATATGCATGGCCATATATAAAAGATTTAATGTAACATACCTATATAAGGTCTTATTTAATAAGGCTTGTCAATACAACCACAATAGAATGTGTATATTCGAGTTTGAGAGTTAGAAATGGGTTTAAAGTTTCATTCAAATTTATTTTAAAAAAATTTATTATCAACCTTAATTCTGATTCTTTGCTAAAGCAGAAAAATTGATCTCAAAATGTTTTACCTTTTTATTGTTAAAAAATTCAACACTCAAACAACCTACAAGTTAAAATTCGGGTTAAAAATACTTATTTTTTTTATTAATGTTAAGTAATTCTACAAAAGCACGCTTTGGTCCACGAGCCTCATGAGCACACGCAGGCCACATGCTGCATCGTGGGAATCACATAACAAGTGAGTAGGATTGATTCCCCCTCTTTTTGGCTGGTAAAGCTCACGTGCTCCGACCATGCACCACAGGGATTTGCCCCTGAGACCTTACCCTCAATTTCCCAATTAAACATTGGCACATTTTCATCTAAATTATCTACCTAGCAAACCCCAGCCAGACCAATAACGAAAACAAATGTACACCCATGAACAATGAAAAAGAGGCCAACCACAAACCGCAAAACAGGTAGCACACATCCCGCTTTCCTAAGCTGATTCCCTTTTTTTTCTTTTGCATGATTACCTCATAATTGTTATCTTAAGTATATATTGTTAGTTTTTGCATTACACGGTTGTCATTATAGCCAGAAATTATTTGGATCGCCTCATATAGATGGACTCAACAATTCGCTGAACACGTTCAGTGGCATCCTTGGTTCAAGCTGCACGGTTTGACCAGTCCGGAGACAAACTCAAGGTTCCATCAGAGAAAACGACATGCCTTACATTATCTGGCCCTACTCCAATTGTATTCAATTGACGTATCATTGCGTAAGAAAACCCATGCAACCATCAGAATTCAGAAACTGCATTATTTGCGCCAGCCCATGAATGAACAATAATATCTTCGCCCAAGACAGATCCTTTTTTAATTTGTTAGTCCAAGACGATTCCAAATTGAATTATCATTCAATAAATCAGAACATTCCAGGAACATGACGCAGTTGCCGGAGGTTGCAATTTCAATGCGCTTGATAAAAACTTGCCAAAAAAGTACGTGAAAAAAAACCCTAATTTGGTCTCCATCGAACTTGCATCTGGAAATGTATAACAAAATATATAAATGCCACAGCCGTACAAAACCGCTAGCTAATAATTTAACCCTAAATGATTTACGACAAGGTAAGACATTCACGCCCCTCCTTGCAACATAAAGACGAGGGAGGAAAGAGCCATTATATATACCTTTCGACACAATGGATCATTTATGGTTTCGCCCACAAAGTAGCCACGGGGAGCTCAACATCAAGTCTGGGTCTTCCTCCTCTTCTTCCCGCTTTTCCCATCAATCTCTTGCGCATTCTCAGAATTTAATTTCCCTTTGGAAGAATCATCATTTTTACTGGCAGGTGATTCTTCACCTTTGGCAGCCTTTGCTGAAGTACCTAACTTTCCCTTAGAATCTTCACTTTTACGCCCTCTGGGCATATAGGCTGTTTTGCCCTTGTCTGAAGTGTCCCCATTGGGGTCAGACTTGCTACTGATTTTGGAGCTCTCACCCTTGGACTTCATCCCAGCTCTGCCTAACTCGTCCTTAATCTTGCTTCCGGTTCTGGGGGAGTCATCCTTGATTTTATGACTATTCTTGAGAACCTCATCCTTTGATTTAGTTGATTCGTCCTTGTATTTTAAACCTGTTTTAGTGGTTCCATCTTTAAATTTTTTGCCAGGCTTGTCAGCACCACCACTTTTCAGCTTCCCACCAGATTTTGCAGCACCACTGTCACCACTGGATTTGTTTCTTGATGCAACTCCCCTGGAAGATAGATAAGCAGAAATGTCAAAACGGCTATACCTGCCTCCTGCTTAATAGCCTCAATTGACAGTCTTCACCATCAAGAAATTCCTGAAACATATCACATGTTTACAAACCTTTTAGGTGTTTCGTCATTTCTCGCTTGTTTGTATGATTCTGAAGTTGTTTTTGTTTTCTTCTTAAGTGGCCTGGTAAAAATGGAGAATTGATCTAATAAAGAGTTTACCAGAAGGCAACATAGATATAAAAACAAAGCCCTCCCAACTGTTAAATAGCCAAGGGAGCCTTAAAATTAAAATTTTGAAATAAGATCAAGCTACCAAGAACCTGGAGAGAATTTTAGCTAATAATTCAGGATTAGTAAAAGATACAGGTAAAACAATCTCGAAATGTATGATGGAAGTAAACAGATAATAAATCTCTGCAGACCAGATACATAAGGCATATTCAACCATCTAGACAAAAATCATAAAACTATAAATATCACTTCCTACTTTCCAGATCCAGATGAAACACAAACGAGTCAAAGAGAAATGGGTGTCAAAATAAACTCAAATGGGAAAGCAATCTCAGTCAAGATTCAGCTAAAATACTTGTAACAGCAAATTATATTATATAGACTAAAGTTTGTGAAAACATCATTTCATACAAAATCAGTATCAAGAGTGAACACTAAGTTTTGGAGATCAATCTATCTAATTCTAGAACATTTGCAGAGCTACCTACCTAATTCGTCATTATAGGCAATAAGATTTTTTCTCAAAGTAGTAGTTCCGGAATGTGTAACTATACAGCTACAAATAGAATATCCAGAAAAAAATAATGCCTAAGCTTAAAAGCCAATTTTAGAGTACTTACAGTTCAGATGACCCATCATATTTTGGAAATTTTGTTGCTTGTTCCTGAGACAAATATGCATCAGTCCAACATGACTGAGAATATAAAACAGCTTTTATAAATAAGTTGAACTTATCATCCTACCTTATCTGTCACATTGTTACCCTCAATTAACCTCCATTTTTCATTTTTAAGCTGCAATATCTCCTCATCACCGTCATTGTACATGATCTAATGCAGAAATAAAAAGCATTAACTAAGACACTAGTTCGCAATAGAAAATAATTATGTAGAAGCAAAAGTGGCATGCTTTAAAACATTTTTTTGCACCAGTTACAATCATGGTGCACATGGAAGGAGCATTTAGAAATGTAGGAAGAAAGGTTTTGATAGTCAGATTATATATTAAAAAAACTTTATCTGAAATGAATTATATCACATCATGTCATGACATATCATATTAAAGGAAAAGGAGATGCTCAATGAAAAATGCCACCCTCGTTCTGTCAAAAATGAAGTCACAAGTTTGCAGAAGCTAACATACTCTGTGCTTCTTTTTTATTGGATCAAATGAATCAACCACCCCTTGATAAAACCTGCAACATAAAATTTACATGAAGGACAAGATGGATTAAAGGTCTAAGTCTTCATATACCTCCAGATTATAAAAAAGATTCATCAAGTGCATGCAAAGGAACTGTTCCACCAATGTGGGTATGACCAACAAGACAACAGCATCCTACGTCACATCCTTGATAACCAATTTGACAAGCAATTTAAGATAAAAATTGCCAAAAAAATCCAAAATTTAAAAAAAAAAACATTATTCAAGCATACCATCAACAACAAAAATATCACAAAAAAGCACCAACAAAGAAAAGCTTGTTCTTACATCTCGTCATCTGGCCAGTAAACTTCAATTTTGGATCCAACAAGTGTCACATCTAGCGCCACTCCACTTGTCTGCATTGTTTAAGTAAAAGAATCGTCATTATGTAGCAAAGTTTTAATAATGCACCAGAACATCACAGGAGAAACACAAATGCCAACATTTCAAATACAAAAACAAAAATAGAAAAGAGTTAATACAGAAGTGTTATTCATCAAGCATATATAAGACAGAGAAAAGGGGAATAAAAGATAAAGGCAACAGTGAATGATAGTATGGGCTTGCCAATTCATTCATGTGTGATAAAGCAACAATAATAACAATCACAGCAAATATAACTTATTCCAAAAAGACCTACTATTCCAGAAATCAAGAACAGTAACGATATTGAAAACCGATGATTCTAAGAATTAAAATATTTTTTATAAGAGGGAATATATTCATATATAAAACCTTAAAATTATTTCATGCAACATAACCGGACTTTCCAGTAATGCTATAACAGTCTAGACACAAATAATTTTTACAGACATAAGTTTTGACACAATGGTGACTATAAAACAAAGCTTGCTTGTCAAGTAAGGACATTTTTCGTATACAACAAAATCACAACACATTACCTTATCTGTCCCCCGTTTTCTCTTGGGTGTAGTTTTAGAAGTTCCCTTCAATGAGCTCGATTCATGAACTGGTGCTTTTGTAAACTTCGTTGCAGAATCCATTTTCTACAAAAACGGACACTAATTTAGCCCGTTATAACATTATAGCTATGAAAAGTTTCTTCTTTTGCAAGGTTGAAAGAAAGCACAACTCACGGCCTAACTTTAAATTCACATTAAAACAGCTGAAAATAAAAGCATACCCTCTTGCGTGATGCTCTGCTTGCATCCTTTTCAGCAGGCCTACCCCTTCTCCTCTTTCGCTTGTTTTCCTCCTTTCCAACTGGTGATTCCTTCTTGGAACTAATCTCTGTAGATGGATGGATTTCCTTCACGGTTGTATCTTCTGATGATGCATTCGAATCATCAGGTTTGACATCCGAATCACTAGTACCTCCAGACTCTTTTTGCTTTAGGTCAGCAGTAGCAGGTGCTGACTCCTCATCCTGGTCACCAAGACGACTCCCCTTTGCCTCTCGAAGTCTTCCACTACCAGACTGGGCAGCCTCCACATAGGCAGAAGACTTCTTCTTAGCAGGACGGCCCCGTTTGGGGCGAGTTGAAGAGTCGGGTGGCAATCCAGATTGAGAAGGGCGACCAGTTTCATTATCTAATTTAGCAGGTGTGGCAACACCCATTTTCTGGTCAGTATTTGATGGAGGACCTCTTTCCTTGGCTGCTGGGGAGTTGGGTACTGATATATTATCATTGTCCTTGTTGCTATCACCATCTTTTTGTTCCAGAACCTCAGCAGTTTCTTTCTCACTATCAACTTGTGACCGGTCAGAGACGTCTGCAGGAGGTGAAGACTTAGGTTTACGACCCCTTCTGCTCTTTGTTGACTGAACACCTTCAGTTTGGGCTGCATAAACAGGCGTTATGGAGCTATCATTACAAATGGAATTATCGGGCTTCTCTTTTGAAATAATTTTGTTAATCACAGTTCGAATGGTACCGATGCTCACTGCAGATGTTGGTGATTTTGTAGCAGATGGATCACCTTCAGCAACCTCTGACACCAATTTTTCATTTTCCTGTGCATAAACAAGTACACTTTTTAAATTGCTCAAAGGTAACTTCACACCCTCAATAACACTTGCAGACAGTGACATGTTTTAATTAGTCTTCAGTTTTTTATTTGTTGCACAAGCAACAAATTTTACAGATGACACACCTGCGTTAACTTATCAGCATCTTCCGTGGCAGATAAATTGTTTTCATTGGCCTGAAAAATGCCAAATGTCAAATCATAATTAGGTGCAACCAAACTAAAAGCTCCAGTAGCTCATGTTATATCTATGGAACATAATCATCATACAGGCAATTATTACATTACAAAAACAGACATCTGTATTTCAAATTTCTGTATTCTTTGCAGTGATTCTTCTCTCTAGGGTACTCTTCCTATATGATGTTACTACTTTTGGGTGAACGAAAAGGAGCAGACATTTGATTTCAGTATAGAAACACAGTAGTAAGAAAAGCAAGAAGTCAAAGCACAGAAACAAGATCAAATCTACGAGTAACAACTTGCCCCAGGTATCAGTAACAATTTGACGCCAGAAAGGCTGCAACAATCATGTATAATTAAGTCACCATACATGGAGAACGTCAATGATAAATACTATTAGATCCTGCAAAACCCTCTGTAAACACAAATCGTGCATAAGATTGCTAATTAATCAAATATTACTCGAAGTTTGAGTAATAATTACTGCAATACTGTACACAAGCACTTGGAGTTGGCATTTCAAATTTCACTTGTTCCAACCGAAATTTGCCAATTTATTGACTGAACAATTTTAGAACCATATTTAAAAGCATCACTCTCACCAAAACTTTAAATCCTAATAGCACAGGCCAAGGGAGTATACTCCTACAGTATTGGGGTTCCCCCTTCTCATGGAACTTCAAAATGTACTATATTCCAGACAGCATGTATTAAAAATCCGCCCACCAATGTCAGCAAACAGAAAGAAGATATAAAACTTCTAGACATCTCTAGACCATTTGCAATGCCCAACAAATTACATCCATCAATTTTTAATTATTTCTAAACAATTTTATTTAACTGTAAATAACTGAGCAGATTCTAGAATAATACTATAAAATTGACAACAGGAAGGGCATTAAAGTTTCCAATTATGGCACAGGGCTCAGAAAGTAGAGAAAATTATGTGATGAAAAAGGCAGATGATTGAAGATAATCATATAAAATGCATATTTTGCCAAACCCAAAATAATTGGCATATGTTGGTAATGCCAAGGGTGGTCATACATATACATATCTCATATATTATAAGTACTTACTTGTGCAGGAGCATTTGAACCATTCCGCTCCAGAGCATCAGATGTCCCTTGACATATAGAGGCTACTACATTATTGTAGTCGTCCAAAGAAATCTTCTTTGATCGGACGTCTTGTAACAGGTAAGGTTTGATCTTTACAGCACAGTTGGCAATCACTTTAGCAGCCAAGTTTTGTGCAATTGGAGAGACATCCTGAAATGGACACCAATAAGGAGCAAAAATATAAAGGATCTGTAGCATGGTTAACCAAGCATGTAGAGATTCAGCTGTATTAATAAATCATGGTCCAAAGAAATAAATAATTCGCACAACAAAATAAATCTATGGTCTCTAAAAGAACTTAGAGAAGCTATACATTATCTCACTGCAACTTGATCAGAAACAAGAAAACGACTAACACATAAATCACCTAGTCCAGAAAAATAAAACAATTAAAAGAAACTATAATCACAAGTGCAACCCTTAGTAGGATGAGCTTTCTTCAAACCTGCTTTAGAACAGGAAGTTACAAGAGCATAACACATTCTTTTTTTAATGAACCATATGCAGCTCATACTGAGCAATTATTCAAAATGCAATTTAATTTTTGGATGTCATTTCAGGTTTCCAACATTGAAAGTTAAGGCAAAGGACCAACCATAGTGAGAAAATTAAGTTCTTTGCAAAAAATATGTAGATAATCCAGAACGTGAAAATAAACACTCAGTGTACAAGCAAAACATACCTGATCTTCCTTTTTCACACTTCCTAAAAGGCATCCAAGGAGCTCTGAAGAAATCTCCTCGCTCTCTTCCAGAACAAGGGTCATAATTAACAGCATGGAAGTAAACACATTATCTGGATGGTCACTCCTGGATGTTTTCAAAGTAAAAGAAAGCTATGAGACCAAGGGCATGGATGAGCAGAAAAACCTTTTCAGGCCATTGCATGCATTGACACAACTCATAAACCAACCACACAAAACAAGATGTTATTATACAAGTAGTATCCCTATCTTGTCACTGACTCATAAAACCATCTCATCATCATGCTTCTCCAAACTGTCAAAACATTCCATAAATACCTACATCCCAATTCCCGAGTACAGCCAACCTGACAGCTACACGGGTGATATAATTTGGAGCATGACATCCACAATTGTATAATAGGCGTAAGTATAAATTGGACCAATGAATCTACAATTATATAAAATAGGCATAAATATAAGAATAGTAGAATACGCTACACAGTGCTGTCAGCTGAAATCACAGGCTCAGACAATAATAAAAACAACTCTTATTTAAAAGCAAAAGAGATTTGTGCTTGCCACACAGATGACCTGGACTTGCACAAATGTGACTGTTGTGATCTACTTGTTTGATGATAATAAAAATAACATATAATTTATTGCCGGGGTGTTTTTTTTGGCAAGGCCAGACACCTTAAAATAAAGTGAAACCTGGAAACATTGCGCTTAGGTAATTCTCTTACAGTCTATGACACGCAAAGCAGCAGGTACAGGACACCTGAAAGCGTTCAGACCGACATAGACAATTTAGATCTACATCACCTACCTCAATTATTTGAATATCTTCATACACACTTATTCCTGGCAAACCATTTTTAAAAAATCTAAGTAAATTTTGAATATGAGGAACTTTAATAATAAAACCTAATGAAGGAGATGATACAACTGATCAATAGCTTCAAGGTTTTCTAACAGGTCATAGTAAGACAAGAATATATGTTCTCCCTTCATCATGGTCCTCAATCTGAGTCCGCATAAGTTGCTAAAGGAGGAAACAATTTTTAAAAAAAACAGACCACTGACCTCAGCTTCATAAAAGCATTGAGAGGCACAATCAACGAAGTTGCATGAGAGGAAGCAGCATTCAAGATAAACAATGAGCCCAAAGCTCAACAATCTTTAAAATAAAAGCCCATGTTGTAATAGTTTTTTTACAATCAGGGCACAAGAATGAACTAGCTCCGATAGGTAATAAGCACTTTTATAAATAAAAACTATTTGAGTAAAAGAAAAGCACCATAAGCTTGCCTATGTCTTACCTTATAGCTTTCAAAAAATGCTGAAACATCTCCAGAATCAAGTCATCGCATTCAAGGTCCAGCATAACCACACACGATCTAACCTTTCCCACAGTATCAAGAATTGATACTCTCTTAAGGTATGACCGACTGTTCATGTCTGACAAATCCTCAAATGCAGCTACTATTACACGAAAAATTTCCTACATGAGAATTATATATTTAATATATCAGTCCAATTGATCACAAATGAATACCATTCCAAAGAAGATGTATTATTAATACCTTCATTAAGTCATCATCATATGGAGCCTCAGGTGCCGTAATTCTAGTAATCTCACTGATGCAAGAAGCCACTGCAACTTTCACATCCATATCAGCATGCTTCAATAGCTCTTGAGCAATCAATGCCTTCCTCGAAGGTTCTAAGGCATCCAACATTGACTGAGATGGAGATTGTTCCACACTTATCAGACAACGCTCAACTTGCTACAGAGAATAATGAAAGAAATCAGCGTAGTTGAATTGAACAGCAATAATAGATAACAAACCCAGAAATTGAAAGCTACTTGTCCAAGAACAATACTCTAAAGTAAATTACTTAAAATATATCCATTTCACTAAGTATGTCTATAGTGGCACACAAAAGATACCAAAACTCATATATTATTAGATATAATATAATCCTCCAAAGACATTACAGAATATAAATTGGTAGATTCGATCTTCCTATTCTTGTCTTTTTTTTCCTGGGTCACCCAAAATTAGGCTGAGATAGTCAGGAGAGGCATATAATAATGATTACTAAAAATTGACTATCTCATTGTCCCTCTTCAATGGTGCAGCAGGGAGGGCATCCGACTTTAAACAATGCCACAATGTTCCTTACTTGGATTCTATATCATCATTCCAAATAGTGGAGAGACAAAATGGTGATACAGAATCCATACTATAAGGCACAAATGGTGATGACCATGAAGATGGTTCAGTAACAGCTGGCATTAATAACCACGTTATGTAATTCTTCACGCAACTTGTCAACTAAGATGAGAGTATGAAACCACATAGACTATCATTTGGTTTGTCCATCTTGCTCAGGGGATCTGTGTCCCCGTGACAGGACCCGTGATGCATGCCGAACAAAGTAGCAGAAGCTCCTAAACATAGTTAGTATAATCATGATTTACACAAAACAAAAGCATATATGTGCATGTAAGTCCATCGGAGTTCAGCAACCCATAAAAAAAATACTCATAAAATTTGATAACATCTGCATCCAAAACGAGGCGCCCCTGAGTAATCAGATCCATTCAAATAAAAAGTGACTTAGAAGAAGTTGCAGGATAGCATTCCAGTGAGAAGATAAACGGACATTTGCACCCTCAAGGAAGATATCTAATAAAGCAATAAACTTAGCATTCACTCCGTATATGTGAAGCATTGGAACATGAAAAGAGAAACAATTATCACGCATAAAAATGAACTTTCTTCCACCCACTAGAACGAGAGCCGCAACAAACAAATCGAATTTTTCATGCAGATAACAAAAACAGTTCCAAAAAAAAAACGTAGAGAACTACCTGAATGTACAGCACGGAAGAGAAGCAGTTAAAACACAGTGCACAAACTAATCTTACATTAAGCATATCAATGAGGTCGCCGACATCAGCTGGAGGCTTCAGCAGCCTCTTCCCACCTTCCAGCAGCTGCTTCTCCAGCTCCTTATCCACCATTTCCACTTGTCTCAGAATATTCCCACAACCTTCGGGCCACTCCTGAATCAAACCATCTAACAATCCCAAAAGCAAAACCCTAGGGACCAAAGATTCCACACAGGCTCGAAGTTAGGGCACATGCAGGGGCCGAACGGAAGAAAAGATAACACACTAGAATTAGTTCGAAAACGCATTTACCTTTCTTTCTCGTGTGTCTTTCCTTCTCTTTGCTCCTTCTTCTTCTACTTCTTCTTCCTCCTCCTGCTGCGTCCTCCCTCTCCTCCTCTGTTTGGGTTTTTGTCCTTTGGTCCCGGGCGAGGGACGGGGTTTGGTTTCTGAGCTTAGCCGGGACGAACCCGCGATGACAGACCAATAAACTGTTGAGCATTTCACGAGCCTTTTGAAGCGTCTCGGATCCGCTTCACTTTATGGATTTTGGCTCAGAATCCGGCTTCGAGTCCGGCTTCCCCCACCTGGACGAGGGGGCGCGGCGCCAATGGGTCGGGCACAGGGGCGCATTTCCTTATAAGTTACAAGCTTTGGGGTGCGATGCCCGCTGGCCGCAGGACTCTTTCCATGTAAGGAGCGACGACCTCTGATACCAGGAGATGAGTCAACTGTGAGAAGCTCTCCTTGGGCCACGCTGTGTTTTGCGTCTACGTCCCTAAATGTATTAGCAACTCTTGTTATTTGCATAGTTGAGAAACCAAATATATTAGGCTCCCTGTCTCCTAAATAAAACTGACAGTTTTATGGAGTATTTTAAAATAACTAAAGTTAGTTTATTTTTAAAAATTAAATCGAGCTATTAATATAGGATAAGATGAGCATGTCTTATATTAATGATCATATTATCTCTGTCCTACATTAATAAGCTTTATTCATTTTTTTCTAAATGAAAGTTAATAACTTCCTTTTAGTTTTTAAAAAAAACTAAAATAAAATTAATTTGTTTTGCAAAATAAATATTATATGTTTTATGTTAATTATTATGTTTTCTCTTTCCTACATTAATAAGCTCTATTTATCTTTTCCAAATGAAAATCTATAGCTCCATTTAGTTTTTCAAAATAAATTATAAATAGTTTATTTTGATAAACCAGATGGAGCTATTTATATGGGTTGAGAAAGAATACGGCAAAAAAAAATATTATATTATATCATGCATATAAAAAAACCATTTGTACAAAAAATGAAGAGCAAATGAGATCATTTTAATTGTAGCATTTTCATTTAGGTCTCTTGCAATCATGAATGTAGAGTATTACTTTTTTTTGTTGTGTAAAGCCATTTATAGTCTTTATTTTCCAAAATCACATATGTTTTAATTTTATAACATGCATCTTATGAGCGTCGCACGGTATAAGATGAAACCTATTTCTTGAGAAACGTGGCACATACTTTGGTTCCGACATATATTCTCTTAGATTCGAACTAAGAGACTAGAGAGTGTTCATAATACTAATAAATGTGTTCTTTTATTTGCACCTTCCTTAAGCAAACATTTCAATCACGATGTACCAATCATTGAAAGTTTAAACAACTTTTCAATACGTGGCAACATGTTAATCTTGAGTTTGATCAAATATGATATTCGGTATTATTACATAAGATGGAACCTGAGTCACGACATGAAACAATCAATTCATGATGGAGTTAGTTAATGGTAGTTTGCTAATTGTTAATAAACCTAACTAAATTTGCACTTACATTTGAAAAGAAGTGGAACATCATGAAAACTATGAACAATTACTTGAAAGATGGAGAATAACTAAATTTATTTGTCAACAAATTATATAAATGTGTATGTTGTGATAAGCCATAGTTTTAAAACACTCCCTATGTCCCATTTTATTTGTTCAGAATTTAGTTTATTTTGGTTTTCTAAACCATACAATTAATATATGATAGAGAGAGTACTAAACATTTTTAGTATGATTACATTCATATTTATAACAATAAGTAAATATATAATTATATATCCAAACCATTGAATAGAAGGTTAAATATATAAAATAATAGGTACAAAAAATATTTAGCCATAGTAAAAATAACTGGAACATTGAAAAACTAGAACACTAGAAAAGTATAAAATTGAATTACTTATATATATATATATGAAAAGAGCATGGAAAATGACACACAAGTTTTGTTGTGTGTTTGTGATGTCCATTAGAATGAAAGTGGTAAGAAATATAATTGTGACAATGCAGAATCAATACTAATTGAAGTTCCATGCAAAGTCACTTATGAAGTTCTTTTGGATATGTTGCATAAAGTTTGTAAATGGTCAAATAAATAATACAGTTAAATTTTACACATCCTATTGACCTTTTACCTTCTGAAATATATGATACTAGAACTCATTATTGCTTAATTCAAAATAATAAGTCGAGATCAAATGGAATACCATTGATGATAACTAAAGTAATAAAAGAGAATATTACTCACAGGAATATTAGTATCAATGCACCAAAGTAGGAGGAGGACATGGGAAGAAAAGGAGTAAAGTAGTAGAAGAAAATAGGCAGAACAGGAGTAAAGTGGGAGGAGAAAGGCACTTGTTATAGTGTTCCAATTAACACAACTGTCAATCTTAATTGTGACGAAGATAAACTCTAATTAACTAAACATGATAAATGAATAAACAGTGTTGATGGAGGTTATTTATATGGTTGCCTTTCTCATTCAATTGTGCCCTTTTTGTGGATGTATCAGGTGCCACAAGTGGAGCTATAGATGCTTGAAACTTGTTGAAGCTTATGCTTACACTACTCTTAATGAGCAAAGAAAGTACATTGAGAAGGATCTAACTCTTGAATGCAGATTCCAACAAGTTTACTACAGTCAACCTTCTATTGAATATATAATTTCTATGTTGCATGGTTTATGAGAGAGATATGAATTACATCAAATATGTTATGTGCAATACACCAAACTTGGATGTATGGTTACCAAAAGGTTAATGCATAAATTATTGTCGCCAAAAACAAAATTCACAATGAGTTTACTTGCTGATTTATAAAGCTTGTTCCAGTCTAAGCCTATAGCATTAACATTAGTCATTATTGAAAATAATGTCACCGTTGGAACACCTTAGTGCAATCAATAAAGCATGTTGAGAAAGTAATATTCTCAAATTCTAATAGTTGATATACATTTTCTTGCACCACTTCTAAAATGCAACTAGAACAAAAAACATGGGATATTATATGACTGTTTCCTTATTTCTACACCAGTCAAACATAAATAATAGGAAATGCTTAATAATGGGTTGCTTGTTTGTTGGTTATATGTTTACTTACATATAAGGATCCACTTACCCCCTTGAAGGACTTGTGCTCTATCCTAAGGATTATCAGGTTCTTAGTATCCCAATAATGCATAAATTGTTTTGGCTCCAAATACCAAGCCTAACACTTAGCTTTATCCTCCTTTTTGGCCACTCTACCAAATTGCACCTCCACTTACTGTACTAGTACTATTACTCGCGTTGTTGAGTTATACATAGGTGAACTTGCATGTATCTAAATATTTTACGATATACACGTTTAACAATTAGATAGCTAGCTACCTACCCATATTTTCAAACATTGACTAGAATAGAGTCCCCATGTCAAACTAATCAACTAGAAAACTAGAACACTCGAAAACTAAAAAACTAAAAAATTGGAATACATGAAAATTGCCAACATGATAAATAATCTTCATACTATAACATAAACTTATGCAAAATAATTGTTTTGTATACAACTCATGTCCACAAATTTATATTTGCATGCAAAATTATATAATTGATGTTTACAAAATGATACACATTTCCAAGTCTTACGGTAACTTATGAAAACTCCATACTTTACGTTGATATCATTTTTTATTGGATGGTGTATAAGACCCACATACCTCCAACCGACAATACACAACATCGACCATGATCGCACTCGTTGCTTGACAATGATCTTCACCAAGTACTGCCTTAGAACATGTATACACTGAATTTATTTCCTTGACTTTAAACATGACACATCCATTAACTCTCGAGGCATGTAGTTTTCATGGGCAGTTCTAAACAATGCTTCTGATTGTATACCTTAATTTATTTGAATATATAATCTTGAACTGGAACTTGGTGTACATGGCCATGTTGTGAAGTTGAAGTGTGCCTTTGTCCTTGAATTGTTGATCAATTTCTCTTACCTATCGATCACAAACCTTCTCGAATTGCACCCCAAAGACATTGTTTACATATGGATCCTCCCTAGTAATATCCATTTTGTGGGTCAAATTGGTGGGTTCTTCATCATGTCTCAATATATTTCTCTTACTACCCTTTTATGTTCCTGAAAGTTACAAATGTCAATTTTTGAACTAGAAAAACTGAAAAACTATTAAATTTATAATGTTTATATTACTTACATCCTTGTCACTGAAGTATCTATAATTGATATTTGTGGACAATCCATAGTTTCCACTTTTTCATCTAAAGTCGTAGGGTGTCTACAGTTGCTTCCACATGTTCCACCTAATTAGGAACTTGATACCTCAATAACATTTTGACACATTCTAACACAATATATTTTGTATCAATAATATCATTTATCTACTTAATACTAAAAGACAAACTATATTCACAATATTTATATACCTTTCATCATTGGGCCGAGGTTGATCTTGAGGTTTTGGAGAACTCATAACATGTTCTTTTGCACCATGATTCGCCCCTTCTATAGGATCATCTTCATATGCAAATGGTGAGACATAATAAATATATTGTTCATAATCATTTTTCAGTCTTCTTCAACTTTTCCTACATACAATTCAAAGTCGTCTATAAGTGTGTTTGGGACATATTTGTTAATGCTTGAATTGATCTCACACTCTTGCTTTACACTTGCTAGTTCATTATTTGATACTTTTGAATCAATGTCTATGCAGGATATACATGTTTCATTTATCATACTCACCTCCTCTAAATGAAATAACTCATCTGATTAAAGTTTATCTGCGTCATAACTAAGACTGATAGTTGTATTGTATGGAACACTATCACAAGTTTCCTCCATTTTGCTCTCGTTCTTCCTATTTTCTCTTACCACTTAATTCATTTTCTTCCTATATCCTCCTCCCACTTTGACACATTGACACTAATATTCCCATGAGTAATATTCTCTTTTCTTTCTTTAGTTATCATCAATGGTATTTCATTTAATCTCGGCTTATTCTCTCAAATGAAGCAATGAAAAGTTCCAGTATCATGTATTTCAGAAGGTGGAAGGTCAATAATAACTACAATAGAATATGTAAAACTTAAAGTTAATGAGTATTATTTCTTTAACCATTTACAAACTTCATGTAACATATCCAAAAGAACATGTAAGTGTCTTTGCATTAGTTTTGATTATGCATTGTCACAATTATATTTCCTACCACTTTCATCCCAATGGATGTCCCAAACACACAGCAAAACTTGTGTGTCCTTTTTCATGCTCTTCTCATATCATATTAGTAATCCAATTTCTACTTTTTCCATTTTTCTAGTGTTCTAGTTTTCCAGTGCTCCAGTTTTCCAATTACCCGAAAAATCAAACTAGCAGAAACTACATAATCTCTAAGAAATATCTATCCAAAAATAAAAATTTTCATTTGATAACAACTTTTTCATCATCCCCTGGGAGGAAGGGAAATAAATTGCTCTTCGGTAATTGGAGCAAGAAGATGTGACGAGAGAAAGGAAACATGGAAGAGGAAGCAATTAGGAAGAAGAACTTGCCCATTTAGAGGAAGCCACCGGGGAGGATGCAACCACTGAGAGGAAGTCGCAAGGGAGAAGAAGACGTTTTTTCTTAGATAGAGCGAGCAACTATCTAGAGTTTTTTTCCGCCAGCTTGTCATATGATGAAGGAGAGGGTAATACCATCAATTTTAGTCACACGTGTGTAACCTCCCCATGTGAGTAAGACTATGGGTAAATATTAGATAGTTGATCACATTTTGGTTATTTCACCAAAGTAGGATTCTAAGTCGATCATGGTGTTAGAAAGTTGGATCTTTCTTGTAGTATTCTACAAGCTAACAATTGGTTAACGACATGCAAGGGTGCGAGTGGTCCATGGCTTATGGCTAGCACTGAATTGAGTTAGCCCGGCCCATCTAAAACAGTATTTCAAGCCTCGCAAGAGGGGCAAGCCTGAAATAATTAGGTCCATCCAAAATTTGACCAACCAAAAAGCTTACCAGAACGGCCTACCCCCACTCGGAAGATTTTTAAATATGCTTACCTACAATGAGGCCATAACAAGCCCCTTATTATAGGTGGGTGTGTGGCTATCAAAATTAGTTGTAGCCAGTTAACCATTAGAGGTAGCTAATTGCAATTAATTTTTATTAACATGCATATTTGTAATAGGGGGCCTATTTTAGGCTCAATTCAGGTGGAGTGGATATACATACCTAGGGCTGGAACTTGAAGCTTTATAGCCATGGTCCACCAACCTAGTTTAAGACTTGAGCCTTAAGTGTGTTTTCAAAAGTCCGACCTTGAGTGGGCTCGGATCAAGCAACATTTTACTCCTATATTGCTTTGTATCATTTATTAAAATATATTTTTTATGACAAATTATAATCTTTGATTGTGGTTCTACTAGTTAACCCCATAATACAGAAGCTTCATGTGGGATCCTTCATAATTAACTAGGATTATATTAACTTCCTTAAAATATACTAATTCCTCTTTGTCTCCTTTCTATTTGACACATGTTGTATTGTAACAAAAGGTAAAAATAATACTTTTTATATTTAGGGTTGGGTGAATGGGCTTTTTTACTGCCCTAGACTAACCCCAAAGATTTTCTACCTTACCTTGAATTTTTACATGCTAGTGGGTTGATCATTAAAAGTTCACCCTTATATACACTATTATATTTGCATGTTATAGTTACAATACATTGTTTTGAGGATCACAATAATTATTAGTTGTACACACAAGCTCTATATTAACCTACAGACACTTGTAGTATGCAAAAGTGAATCCAAATGTCATAGGCTAAATATTATGTCATAGGACATTAAAATACGCAAATCCGAATATGTATAACATATGCAAAAAATGTAAAAAATTATTATTAAGAAGCGCACTATATACTTGGGGCCTACAAAAAAGTTTGATAAAATATAGTCTTGTGGGATCTTATTTGATAGAACTCATCAAGATTTTTCTAATGATAGGAAGGACATGTGAATCTGTGTTCGAAAATGGAAGATGTAATATTATAAAATTAAAATCAACACACCCTAAAAATAAGCATTATAATTCTAATATTTTTTGCCTTTTGGAGATTAAGTAGATCAAATAGGGATTAATAGTATAAAATATGGGTTAAATGGTCATAATTCAAAAGTTCTACAATACACTTATTTGGTTCATATAATAAAATAATAATAATAATATGATAATAAAACTCTAATGGTACACATCATGCTTGCCGAAATGCCTAAAGAGCTGCCTCCCATGCAAAGTGTCCAGCATCATATTGACTTCATCCCTAGTTCTAGTTTGCCCAATTTGCCTCATTACAAAATGATTCCGAAAGAGCATAAGATCCTCTAAGAATAAGTTGAAGACTTGCATAAAAGGGGACCTATTAAGGAAAGAATGAGTCCATGTGCAATTGCTGCTGTACCAGACCCAAAAATAGATGGAACATGGAGAATGTGTGCAGATAGTAGGGCTACAAATAAGATGACCATCAAATACATATTTCCCATATGCCTATTAGATGATATATTGGATATGCTAGCGGGTTCTACAATATTTTCTAAGATTAATATGAAAAGTGGGTATCACCAAATAAGAAGATACACCCAGAAGATGAGTGGAAAACAACTTTTATACTAAGGTTGGACTATATGAATGGTTAGTTATTCCTTTCGGCTTGTCCAATGCTCAAGTACTTTTATAAGGCTCATGAACTTTGTTCTCAAATCATTTATTGGAAGATTTGTAGTCGTCTACTTCGATGACATCTTCATTTATAATAGAAGTGAAGAAGATCATCTTCAACACTTAAAAGATGCCCTCACAATCTTGCAGCAAAACACCTTGTATATCAATCTTAAGAAGTGTGAATTTTTTTACTAACAAGCTAATCTTCCTAGGGTATGTGGTTAGCTTTGCAGGAATTTCAGTAGATGAAGAAAAAGTGAAGGTAATTAGAGAAAGGCCAACACCCAAATTAGTCTATGAGGTAAGTAGCTTTCATGGTTTAACAACATTTTATAGACGGTTTATAAGAAACTTTAGCTCCCTGGCAGCTCCCATTACCGAATGCCTTAAAAAAGGAAATTTCCATTGGACTCCTGAAGTTGCCAAAAGTTTTGATTTGCTGAAAGATTAACTTACAACTGCACATGTCCTTGCATTGCCAAGTTTTGAAAAATTGTTCAAAGTGGAGTGTGATGCTTCAAGTGTAGGTGTGCGAGCTATTCTCTCTCAAGAGGGGCAGGCCATAGCTTTTTATAGCACTGAAGCACGACATAATTGGTCTACCTACATGTAGGAATTTTATGCTACTGTGAAAGCTTTGTGCCATAACCGTCCTTGGCGCCATTATCTGATTCACAGTGAGTTCATCTTACACACTGATCATCATACTCTGTAATTCATAAACAGTCAGGCAAGGCTGGATAGAATCAAGCCAGATGGATCTCTGAACTTCAGGAATTCAACTTTATGATTAAACATAAGTCTGGGAAGCTCAATAGAGTAGTTGATGCACTTAGTAGAAAAGTTTTGCTTATGGTTACTTGGCAAAATTTTGTGATTGGTTTTGAATATATAAGAGACTTATATGCTACATATGAAGATTTTAAGGAATACTATTTGGAATGTCAACAAGGACGACAACAACATGCTGATTATACATTGTATGAGGTTATCTCTTTAAGGGAAATAAGCTGTGTGTTCCAAAGAGTTCTCTTCGGCAACATTTAATTCAAAAATTACATCAAGGAAGTTTAGCTAATCATATGGGACTAGATAATACTCTTCTCCTAGTGCAAGAGAGGTTTCATTGGCCTCATATGAGACAAGCTATTTACCGGTTAGTGCAAAAATGTTTGATCTGTCGTAGAGCAAAGGGGCATGTGCAAAATACAGGTCTATATCTATCACACCCTGGTATTTTTTTGGAAGCATATAAAATTTTTTTTTCACAAAAATATCTGAGTTTACCCGGTCCCGCGACTGGAGCCACTCACCTTATGCCATAATATAATAATAATTTTCTATGAACCACAGTCCATGTACAAACACACAAGAAAAAAATAATGAGAGTTATTACTCATTTTGGTGTGGTAAAATCCTTGAAATCATATCAATAAAACTCGGAATAGGACCTTCTACCCGCACACTAAGTTTCATCGAGTCCTGCAAAGTCTAGGGGGTGGTGAGTATTTTAAAATACTTAGTAGGGGAGTTTATACGATCAAAAATGAATAAACACATGGCAGTTTCACAACACATATCATATGTAATGTTTTTCAATGAAAACAGGGTGTACCTCTCACCCGAAACCACCCCTAGAGCTTCTTCCTATGTATCGAAGATGCTACTAGGGTTTGCAAGCTCTCATGGCTCATTACAAATGTCTCAGATATATATATATATATATATATATATATATATATATATATATATATATATATATATATATATATATATATATATATATATTAATAAGAATTTGTTGCGGGTACAAAGTAGCAACCTCTTACTTCTCCATAGATCACCTCAAAATATTTCGTGCTTGTGGATAAAAGAGCCACCTGTGCTCATGGGGCGCCAAGATCTAGAGAGTAGAGAGTCTTCCCATGATACTCTCTACCCTAGCGCGCGTAGCCTTGATAGTTGCCCTTCGTTAGGGGCAAATTAGGGGTCTTGCCCTTCGTTAGGGGCTGACCAGGCTAAAATAGGTACCGTGCATCCGATTCTGAACCGGATTAATTGTGCCCTCATCTAGTCAACAGAGCTCTATTGGGGCGCCCAACAATAGCTACAGACAACCAAAACACTCATGAATCTCAAACTCATAGTCTTGAGTCCCAAACTCAATTGAAATATCCTAGAGTTCCCATACTCCAAAAAGTCAATGTTTTCTTTTAAAACATTCTATCCCAATATTTCTCCTTTTGAAAATCCTAGCTCCGCCTCTACAAGACATGGGAGCGTCACTATCAATGACTACAAAGGCAAGGTTGGTTGCTCATTCCAATGAGACAGTTACCCATTCTTTGTCTCGCCTTAGTGACTCAATCACCATGCTTATACGTCTTTTCAAAAATAATCTTGAGTATCCTCCTTTCAACAAGGACAAGTCCTCTAAAACCGTCTTTCAAATATATTGTATTCATTCGCAATGAAAACAGTGGTGAAGCTAGTTTGTCGCTATCTCACATGTTCCACCATGTATAATTTATATCAAAATCCACGGATAAACATTTGATCAAACTATTCTATATGAGGCAATCATAATGCATGTAGTATAAAATATATCCGCTTCCAGCGGCAAATCATTTGACTAATTGAATATACATAATAACATTATAAATATACGATATATAAATTATATTCTATCTCAACGACTAACCATTCAACATATCAGATAAAAGCCCCTACCTGGCTTTTCATGCAAGTTCGAAACCCATAAACCAGACACTACGAAATTGGATGTCCACTTCTAGAGGTCTCTAACCAAGAAAATAACCCGGTCACATCCGGCATGCTCAATTTAGGTAAGAACGCCTCTTCAACGAAAGAAAACAGACTCCAGAAACTCTTTTATGTGCCCATAGGCTATGGACAAAATTTCCCCTTGCCCTGGGGCGTTTCCCCCATATAGGGTTGCTAACTTGAGAAATGAATGGTTCCATTGTGTAGAACACTCTCGATTTAGCTAAGAATATTTTTTGAACAGAAGAAAATAGACTTAAAACAAGTGAAAAACGAAGAAAAGAAATTTGAGAATGAATTTCGAAATGGGAGAGAATGGGTTTATATAGTGGAACGAGTTTGACGTGCGTTTGACATGTGTTAGACACGCGTCACGTATGAAACACATGTCTGATGCGTGACTGATGCACATCAGATGCACGTCAAACTTTTGACACGCATCAGTTTTCTGATGCGTTGCCACGTGGACACCACGCGGCTTGTGCGCTGCCACATGGCGACAAAACATTTTTTTATTTTTAAATTTTAAAACATCATATCTTCCTATCCCGAAGTCGAAATTACGCGTTGTTAGTACCGATTGACTCGTAACAACGAGCCCTTCGAAACTAAACCCACCTGGGTAAGTTATCTTATACTTTTAATGTGGGTCCTACCCATGTAGTATGTTTCCCGAGGTCGTAACTTTCACTCCCGACCTCTGTTTCGTACATTCTTAGGTTTGTTACGCTTGTATCACCGAGCTTTATCATAACCAAATAAAAACTATCCAAATATCTGCCTCTAAATAATTAATTAAAAACTTATAAAATAATTTTATTAGAGGCAAGAAATTATACCAAAAATTTGCGATTGTTACAATATCTTCCATTACTAGTTTTAGTTGCACCTTGGCAGGATATATTTATGGACTTAATATTAGGCCTTCAAAGGACCAAATGAGGATTGGACTCCATCTTTGTTGTGGTGGATCGATACTCTAAAATACTCATTTTATTCCTTGCAAAAAGACTATTGATGCTACAAATATCATTGTCTTGTTCTTTAACTATGTAGTTCGAATCCATGGGGTTCCAAAATCACCTTAGGTTGTGATAGCAAGTTCCTTAGTCATTTTTGGCGTGCACTATGGTGAAGGTTGGATACAAAGCTTCACTTCAGCAGCTCATGCCATCCCCAAACTGATGGGTAAACCGAAGTAGTAAACAAATCCTTAGGTAATCTCTTACATTGTCTATATGGAACTCACCCAAAATAGTGAAATGACTGTCTTGCTCAAGCTGAGTTTACTTATAATTCAAGTGTTAACGTAACAACGGAAAATTTTCATTTTGCAATTATATATGGTTATACTCCAACTCAACCGCTGGACATGCTGCCAAATCCCAAACAAAAAGGAGATAGCATAACTGCCAACAACACCTTGGAAAAGTTTGAGCCAAATCCCAAACAAAAAGGAGAAAGCTTAGCTGCTAACAACACCTTGGAAAAGTTTGAGCAACTCCATACAGAGATTGTGCAGAAACTACAAGAATCTAATGTTGCTTATAATAAAAACCCTGATTTGAAACATAGACAGAAGGTGTATAATGTCAGCGACCAAGTAATGGTTCACTTGCGAAAGGAAAGATTTCCTGCAAGAACCTATCACAAGTTACGTGACAAGAAGTTGGGTCCTTACTCAATTCTCAAGCGGTTAAATGACAATGCTTACATCATCAATCTTCCTCCTCATCTTGCTATTTTTAAACCTTTATTTAATGTTGCAGATCTATCATATCATTATGCTCCTGTTGATGAGTTTTGAGGTATTCTAGCTCGTGGACAAACTTCTTTAAAGGGGGTGATGGAGGAGAATATTTTGGTTAAATGTGTATAATTAATTAAATACCCTTAGATATCACTGAAAGCCAAAAAAGTCTAAGAGTCGACAATGATGTTTTGGCCATTACATATCACTGGGATTCTTCTGATTAATGGAAACAAAAGCTTGTGCTCCCGCCAAAACTCTTCCATTGGAGATACATCGTGGATGTCAACTATAAATACCAAAGCTCAAGAGGGAAAATGGGGTCTGGCATTTTGAATTTGAAGGAACTCCGTCAATTTTGGATTTGGGAAGAATGAGTTCTGCTCTTGTGGATTCAAGAGACTAAAACTTGTGGTTTCAAGTTGTAAGTTTGTTTGTTTGAATGGACAGTTTGCTCAATCGATTTGTTTTTGTATTTGGTTGAATTCTGTACTGGCAGCCCGCTAAGGGTTTGAAAAAATTCCTGCTATTCTTCTATTGGTTTAGCTAGTTAATTGTTTTGAAGAAATTCTTGTGTAATTGTGCTTCCGAGTTGCATCAAAAGGTGACATTTGTTTTTTAACACCAGAAAGTAGTTTAAACCATGATGATAAGAATTGCTTATTTGAGAAGGACAATGATATTTTTACACACTATTTTTTTACATCCTGACACATTAGATAATTGTAGGTAAGACCTGTGATTTTCCGTTCAAGAAGGCACCTAAAAGAGGCAAACCGTAAAGCAGACAAACGTGTGCCAACCACCCATTCTCGCCAGTCATGCATATGGCTCACGAGACGACCTTCTCTTTCTTGTTTCTGATGAGGTGGGCACTACCTCCTCATGGGTGCTCCCCTCCTGCCGTACTATACCATCAGTGTAATCTGTTCCTACTGTTACATCTTCTTTGCCCTCGTCATCCAGCAGGATGGACTGTTGGTAGAATTTAACGACCACAATCAAGATGAAGACTGCAGCGGAAGCAGGATCAAGATAAAAAGTTGCAGTACAGAGCTGTAAAGAATTGTGATATCCGACCGAGAGAAGAAAATTTAATTTACCGGCCCATATTCGAGCAATAACAGAAGACAAGTTCCAGATGACAGTAAAAACTGCAGCAGCTACAGCCTTTTTGTGAGTGCAAGAATCCCAGGCGTCGCGAAAGCGTCTGATCCAAAACTTCCCTGCAAATGTCAATGGCCAGTTTCTTATGATCACAGTCGTTAAGCAAGACGACCCCACTAGCTTAATTTGTGGTCATTCTGTTTACCGTAAGCAGACAGTTGAGTAGAATACGCTCGGTATATTTTCGGAATGGTGAAGGCGCCGAAAAATGCTGCAGACGACCAGGCAAAGTACGCATTTCAGTTTTACCTTGACTTATCAAGTGATAATTCAAAACTGTTCATCGGTTCTAAAGGAAAAACGAAAGGCAACACTGATTTTTGTTCCTTCCTCTGGACTAAATTTGGTTACAATTAGCTTACCCAATTTGGTCATAGCCCAGATGGTGATGGAGCTTCCACAGCGAGCCAAAATATACAAGACTATCGCCAACTGCGACGCCCAAAGTAAGCTTACAATCTTAAGAAAGTAGAAAATTAGAGTTTCACAGATCAACAGAAGTACAACAGTCGTAAATTACCTTGACGGTTGTTGCTGGGTCGCCCGAGAAAAGGGTTTTGAGTGTGAGCAGAATCTCATTCAAGTAAGGGAGGATCATTCTCACCAGCCATATTGCTTCTCTTTCGCCTATCATGTTCTTATGTAATTCCTCAAAGTCTGCAGTTCCCCTGTTAATTTATATGAGCAAAAGAAATAAAAGGTCAGGATGGTTACACAAGCAACATTCAGATTTTTTTACGCTAGCTGTAGTTTACCTCAACAGAATCGATCTACGGATAAAAGCTACGGAGAGATATATCAGGCCCATGTAGGAAATTACTGAAACAAAGCTGCACCCAGTAAGACGTTCTCAAAAGAATTAGACGTTTGTTTTCTGCTGTCACCTGGGTCAAACTCTCTTCTCTGTCTGATCATAAAATTTCTAACCTGAAGTTGAGATCCTCGGCAAAGGAGGAAGAAATTATGATGAATGACCCGAACCCGAACATCAATGCTGACTTTGAAATGTCTTTCCACATTACTAGATCGACTGAATTTGAAAATAATAAAAAAAAAAAGATTTAATTACAAGACGAAGATCACGTCAGACCAAGCTGAATTACACTTGTAACTCATCTGACTCACCCAAGGTTTGCATCTTGCTCTGTATCTCTGATTTGCTCACAAATGAATCTTCCTCGGCAAAAACTAGAAGCAGAAGGGAGAAATTGAATTATCAACTGTAGAATAGGACATGTCAAGCTGAATTGCGTTTAAAATTCTAGAAACTTACCCCAATTTTCCGCCTCAGTTTCTACCGTGAGTTTGTTCTCGCATGCTTCTTCCGCGACAGGAGCTGAAAACAGGATAAGAAGATTAAGAATTGATGAAGAGTCTCAGATTCAACTATTCATTTCAGTTAGGAGAAGAAAAAATTCGGTGTTCTTACTCGGAGTTGGTGGTGGTTTTACAAGATCTCGATCAACAGATGGATGTTCCACCGTCGTTAATGGCTCCTTGCTTGCAGTTGGCGGGATCTCGAAAGGAACATGATCCTGCTCCACTTCCATCACCGAATTCATTTCCTTCACATCATATTTGTCTGCCTCTTTCTCTTCTTCCAAGGCTTCCCCTTCCTCCTCCTCCTCCTCCTCTTCTTTTTCGTTGCCTTCATCTTTCACCGAAGTGCTTGGTCTCGTTTGAGCCGCATTGCTCAGTGTGTTTGGAATTTTGTTATCCCTGCAGACAATTAATGCTTTACAATGCTCCTCAGAAGCAGAAACTCTTTGTGAATCCGATCTCGTCTTCCTCAGCTGATTTGGGAATTCATTCCCTTCAGGTCTCTGTGTCCTCCTTCCAACAACTACATCGCTCTGGTTTCGCTTCATCCGGCGATGGGAATTATCTTCTTCCTGAATGTCGGCGCCATTCAATACCTTGATCCTTCCCTTCCCTTGGTCAAGCTTCGTGCGACTATTCCACCCTGGAGCGGTTCCATCCCTAGGCCTCGTCCGCTCCTTTCTTCCCACCGGCATCTCCCCCTCGCCCCTGTGCTCCTGTCCAATTATAAGCCCACGATCATGGCAGAGATAAAGTATCTCGGCTCTGCACTGCAGAAAGAGAAGCCCCTTCTGCCTAATCTATATCTCAGACCTCTACACTTGTAGTACTGCTTAGCAACTTTAATGATGCTATCTGCAGCTTTAATCCACGAGGAAGAGTGCTAATGCGTGGTAAAGAAAAAGCATGAAACTGCGTCTTAGGAGAGTATAAAGGAAAGAAAATGTTGAAGAGGAGAGCTTGGCTTTTATTCCGACTGTACGATGAGAGAGAATTTATTTGTTAAATGTGGGATCCTACTCCTCGGCTTCTGGATAGAGAGGGGATACATCTACTGCAAAGGAGGCATGTCTTCCGAGGCATGGGAAGGTGATGAATCTCATCACATGCAAAAACGAACCGGTTGGTGAGATGAATAAAATGTCTATTTGTTTAATGGACTTTTGTCTGCTAGTAGTAGACTGGTAGACCTAATGTACAAGGTAAACGGTTAGAAATCAGGAAAAGCCATGGGACATTTTGTCAAGACTTCAACCCAGCCTGCCAAGTGACTAGGGACCAGTAACTAAGTGACAAGAACCATCCTAAAACTGCTCAAAATGTAAAATACCAACGGGCTCGATTCCAGAATGAAATGGTGTAGACATTCTCAAATGGGTCGATCTTAGAACAATTAGGAATGCCATGTATGAAGACGACTCACTTTGGCCTTGTGGGTTAAGCACAATAATTGATTCGGCCAATTTCAAGTTTCAACCAATAAGCATACGAATTAAGTCGCTGAACATTGGCTAGGTACAGGGATTAGTGCATAATGAAACATATGGATTTGGTAGGGCGTCACGTCGAGATTTACTTTGTTGGGGCGAATCATGCTATAATGGCATCATATGAAGGATTCGTTTTTGCGGCGGGACCTGCAAGGAAAGTATCCGAGATCAGGGCTTGGACGCTAGTAAAACTAGAAAGTGCCTTCATCTTTCAACTTGTAGCTGCAGCAAACTGCAGACTGATTTCAGTAGACGACAAGGATGGTCGAGAAGCAATTCGAGTCTGAACCCAGCCTGTGTCCCACAAGTCCGAGTAATTACCTTGCAAAACATGTAACTGATTGTTGGTGCCGGCCGCTTTCTTCTACGGCACGTGACCTAGTAAACAAAGAGATAAAGAGTTAGCGGTGTGGGCCGTGCGGCCCCGTGGGAATTTGCATTGCCAACCTCTCAAGCAACAATGATCTGTGGAGGTGTAAATCCCTTGCACTGCAGCAAAACAAATGCGAGTATCAACATGAGGTAAACAGGAAATCATTGATTGTGGCGTGGAAGAAGACTTTACCTGTTTTGTTTATTTATTTGTAATTATTGTTTATGCTACAAACTTACTGCACTACTATTTCCTAGTGATCATCGTGTTGGATAACAACATAAGAAATTTTAGCTGAGATGAGATCACGGCTCGGCCGTTTGTTGGAGAGTTGTTCGCCTAATTTGGTTGCGTTTTGCAACACTCAATTGGAAGTCAAAGCCAGGGGGGACCACACTTTAGTGGGGGCGAGGGGCTGGGGAGCACAAGGTATCTTGTTTTGTAAGACAATTCAGCACATACAATTCCCTGTTTTACATTGGGATATTGTATAGAAAATACACAAAGAATGAGGCTATATGTACCTCAATAATCCCTTCTTTGCCCCAATAACCTCATAAATCCTTTTATGAATTTACAAGTAAAATGGGGTACTAAAGGGATTATTAGGATATATATAGCCTCATTCATACACATATTTGATATAGATAATAACATTTCTACACCCCTTTCTCTATAGGCATTATTCTACTTATAATTTAGATAAAGAAAGTAATTGTCAAGTTGGATTCACTTTTCCTATTTAATTAAAAGTGGTGTAAATCCTATAAGGTAAAAAAAAATAAGTATATAAATATTATTTTTTATATGATATTTCATTAGAACTAAATGGAGAGGGATGGGAAATTTGCCAAATAAGTTACCTACATAGCATAAATATGGGAGAAAACTAAGTTCTAGTAACTAGTTAAGGTTTAAGATGGTAATTATCTCATTTCATAGGAAGCGATTTACCAAAGTGGCCATGAAATATATATTTTTACACAAAATAGTAAGTAATATTAAAAATAACCCTACATACATGTGAACCTTCATACTCCTTTTGATTTTACTAACCCACTGATTGCATTTGTCAATAGTTTTGGCTCCAACTCCGTTACCTTGCCGCCATATATATTCCTTAAACTATTGACTTTGTCGCCTCAGTCACCGACTCTACCATCAACTCCACTTTTTCAGCCTCCTTCTCCTCCTCTGTCATCTCTTCCACCTCCCCTACTTGACCACCACCTCCTCCTCTTCCTCTACTCTTTCTCTTTCCCCTCCTCGATCACCTCTTCATCCTCCTTTTCATAACCTAACAAGACCTACCTCAAACTAACCAAATGAGCTATTAAATATTTATTTTCTTTTCTCTATAAGTTTAATTTTTAAAAATAAACTCATATACATGTTAAACTACTCAAAATTAATAGTAATTTTTATTTTAACTTTATTCTAAGCTTTTTTCAATGTCATACAAAATAAGCAATCAACAATGGATACTCGATATCTAACAAACAAATTTATTGTAGTAAAGGTGACATGACCCAAGTTTTTACTCCAAAACTTAAATAAAAACAAAACAAAATTTGCACGCATTGCAAAGAAGGAATTGTCCATAACCATTACATCAAATTTTCATTTCCAAGGAATTACATTATTTGTGTATAATTACATAAAGATAAAAAAAGTAATACTTTATAAGTCATCCATTAGATAAATTAACTAAAGTCCTACGAGTCCGGTATTAGATCTTCAAATGCTTCTCAAACTCTCCCAAACAATTCTGTACTAACTTCACTCCTAGGCATACCCCTCTCATTTCATATCAAAGATGGCATAATCCTTACACTTAAAGTAGAGATATTGATGGGTTTATTAATACCTCCTAAAGCCCATTAACTTAATTAAAGACAAAAACCACCGACTCACTAATGATATAAATGGCAATTGACACCCTTTTACATATCAAAGCTAACCAAAGCTAAATAAAAGCTAGGTGGGACCCATAATGGGGCACAATCCCTAGATCGGGACATGACATAAGCTTAAGCATGCGTTCTTAAAAGAAGGTGCAAAATACAAAAACACATCTAATCCACATCATTCAACTCGCACAAGAAAGGTATACCTCGTGATTAAAGGAAAATAACAAAGACAATGATAGTTAGGACCAGTTGAATAAAAAGTAGTACTTCAAATAGTTTGAGAAGCCTGGAGAATCACAATTGAGCCTTAGTTGAGTTCAAAAACATGCTTTGTTAGGTAAGGGAGTTTGATATATTTTTGGATTTTAGACTATTTTGCCCAATGCCTTTTATGTTATCCCCAATATTACCTATGCCTTTTTTTGTCAATACCATGCCATTTTCATAATTTTTCTGATGGAGCCTATATGTATTTCAAAATATCACAAAAATAAGTGTTATACCCTCAATATCTCGTAAAGTGGGTCCGCTTGCCTATTTTATTCGCTACAACTTCCCAATGTTATATTTTGCATTTTGAATTTAGAATTGTGCAATTTTGGTGGCATTCGATTTGTCTCATTGAGCTTAATCAAATAAGCACTCATATGAGGTCATTATTTTGTATTTTTTAGTGGATATAAGACACATTGCTTAGGGTTGTAAGTTGTACTGTTAATGTTGTTTCTTGTGATCCTAGACTTATTAGAATCGGTTACTAGAGCACTATGAGATGAAGGATACCTTTTGAAGTAGTTGTCATCAACAAAGATTCTAAACAATAGTTACAAATTTATTACTTTGTTATCATGAGTACTAGATGTAATTAGTTTAATGGGTCCACCTCCATAATAATCTTTTACTGAATTCTCTCTATGACCTTAAATATGGATTCTGATTTTTAAGTACAAATTTATAATTAACTACTTTAAATATAAATGTAGACATAATTAAGTTAATGGAATCCATTAGCATAATTATCTCTGAATTTTCTCTTTAAATATTGAAGAAAGCAACCATAATTTTAAGCACTTGAATCATTCTAGGCTGACATTGAACTCCATATAGGATGAGCTAATACGTATGCAAGAAAAAATAGTTCATTTTGGAAAACAAAATGAAACACTTAATATGAGACAAAGGGAGTATTCAACAACTAAGTTCAAGATAGTTCGAACTATTATCCAAGATCAAGTATCCCGTCCTAACTACTAATAGGGCTTTAATTTAGATGTTGGAATACTTCAATCAGAAGACCGATATGCCAAACTTAACAAAAAAAAGGTCAAAATATCATGAGGAAAAATGATTATAACCAAAATTAGATTTGTAAAGAGGAAACTAGACATTTCATCTAAGAACCGAATGAAAGTAAGCTAGGAAAAAAAAGATAACATATGAATGGTGAAAGCATAAAATAGAAACCATGATGATCCACAATTTGAGGGGAGCATGTTTGGCCTTTAGAATGTCTAGGATATCAAAAGTGTCCCTCGAAATTTGATCCAACTAAATCCTAAGTGTAACATCTCGGGTCTTGGGCACCTTAAACTCAACGGCCAAACTTAACCCAGGGGTTCAAAAATATTGAAGTAAATTTTTTCCTTCTTATGCTTTCTTATACTTTGTGTGCGAGAACTGTAACATTCTTTCGATACTGTAGTATTTTAGTGCTTCACCATGCACTAACTAAAATAAAACTACAATTTATTATTTACGGAATCGGACCAACATTGTCATAATGTTAGTTGCCTACATACTTATTAGATAACATCTCCGATGTTATTCTTATAAGATCAGATCCCAACTTAGTTATGCCTAGTGGCTACTACTTCTTTATCAAAATTAGATATTGTATTTACTTATAATCCTATAATCATTCTTTCATTGAGTCAAATAAACCATTCAATCATAGCATTGGATAAATCATTTGACATAGAGTTCGATAAATTGGTTATTCAGAGAATCTGATAAATCATTTGGATAGAATGATTTATAGATATAAATCATTTTTTCATGGAATCATATAAACCATTCGAAATCAGACATATCATTCTTTTACATAGTCTCATAAATTGGTTAATCATAGAATCTGATAAATCATTGAGAATCATATATATCATTCTTTCACAAAATATAGCACATTAGAGCATAACATAACATATAATAGCATAACATACTAGGACAAATCAGAACAAAGCACATATATCATTCCTTTACATAACAAAGTTGTGATACCTAACTGCTTACTCCTGCGCTCACAGGGTCACAAAAGCTAGAAGGATAGGAATTACCCATGATATTCTAAATCATGTGCACGTTAGAGCCAAAATGGCAGGTACCTTTATTTGAAGCCGTGATAATTAATAACCTACTCCCATACTCATGGAGCCAATAAAGCTAGAAAAATAGGAATTGGTCGTGATATTCCACATCCTGTGTGCATTAGAGCCAAATATGGTAGGTATCAAAAGAGTTTGAAGACCATCAAAATTGCATAAATCAATCATTCATATTATCAAATAAATCATTCTTTCATTAAACATAAAGTTTTTTCAAAGTAATATATGATATCTCATAATGTGTCATTAGGAATACACCTATTAACACCACTTTTAAATACATAATTATGTGCTTAGCCCCATAAGAACTCATTGCAAACAGAACAATATGACCATTAAGTCAGAAATCAAGACTTCTTACCTTCTTCCATTAGAGTCTTAGTCATTGTAATTAAAACTTTTCCTTATCCATAGCCTAAGTCAACCAGAGCCTCTCCTTGTCCAGGGTTGAGGCAAGCAAAGCTTCTCCTCATTTTTGGAGCTTTCCCTTCAAAGCTCTCTCTTTCTTTTGGAGTTATCTCTCTTTCCCCAAGGTTTTTTCCTTTTTGAGATACTCAACTCATAAAACAAACATTCCACTATGTAGAATACGCTCCTCGTGAATAGATGAAATTGAACTTAAAATGCACCCAAAAAGTCTAAAAAAAGTTTTAGGGGCGTGGGATTAGAAAAGGGGGAAATTTTGTTAAAAAATTTCATCCTGCATTTTATAGCCAAGTTGCACTAGCTGACACAATGTGTGTAGTGTCAATGAGCCATGACGTGTGGCTGTGCATCGCATGGAGTGATGTTTATAGCACGGTGTTTTGCGCCACTTTAAGCAACCCTGACACATGTCACCTGCATTTATAATATTATATGTTCATTTTAAATTCAATGTCGTTGGTTTGTAGACTATGAGTCTCACATAGACAAATCGAGAAAAAATGCATCTAATTCTTAATTAAGTTAAAAGATTTATGTTCCTCATTTAAACAAAATAAACAAATATTGTATTCCAATTAGCATGTCTAATTCCAATGTGTTCTAACGATGATTTTGTAATCAAATCAACGAATAAATTACACAAGATTTTTTATATGGAAATCCAACTATGCAACATGTAAACATGAAATTATAAAATTACCAATTACAAAGACAAAATACTCAATTTTCTTCAAACGACTTTTTCTTTACACCACTTTCAAATTTTGAATCAACCACTCATTAGTTATTTACTGGCATAACTTGATCTTCACCTCCTTTGTACTCTTTTAATCAACGTAAATCTTTCATTTCTTCTTTGGAATGAATTTTTTATTCGCTTGATCTTCTCATCAACTATCTTATGCAAACACCATGTTTGACGTGTTTTTGTGCTCTAATCTCATGTTTAATCTCTCTTTTTGATTTACAGTTGAGATATTATTATTCTAAAAGACAACTATCTCAAAACTTTATTAGAGCAACTCTGCACAAGTTCTCTACGTTTTTTAGGTCTTCTCTTTGCTTCAATCACGTTTTAATCCATTTTTATAAACTCTCAAGCCCTAAAAGAAATAAGACTCCAATTTGGAATCCAAACTAAACTGAAAAATCTTAAATTATGCAACTTGCTTCTCTAACAATCAATTGTTTCTATAAGGCGATCAATCATTCCCTTTATTTTTCCTCACAACTTTTAAGCTGATCGATCATTCTACCTAGTTGATTAATGACTAACTCTCAACTTCATTTTATAGAGATTGTTTTTGGGTGTTGATCGATAGTTTCACTAAAGCGATTAATCGCTCGTCCAATTTTTGAAAATTCAGCCAGAGTTCCCTGTCAATTGATCGTTCTAATCATATTTTTTGATTTATTCAATATTCAAATCTTTAATTATCATCATTTTTTTTTACTAAATATCTATTTTATCCTAAAGTGTGTGAATGTGATATATGTGCATATTTTTTCATGACAAAAACATTGATTTGAGTCTTCTTTTCATTTCACCTTCAGAAATAATTCTTAAGACTATAAACTAACTCAAAATATATATTAATAACATTTTTTTGATCATGACAATAAGCCAATATATGACATAAGAACACTTATGTTATTATAAAACTAAATTTTAAATTTTAAAACCCAATAATTTTCTATCATCGTATCGACGAGCCTTACAAAATAAACCCAATATAGGTAGGTTATTTCGTATTTTTTATGTAGGACCCGCCCATAATGCATGATTCATGAGGTCGACCTTTTACTCTTGGCCTCTGTTTTTTGTATTCTTCGACTCATTATGCTCGTTTCTTTTAGCTCTATCTACACAGGGAGTTTCACCCCTCTATTCCAACTAATATTCCTTCAAAAATTAATAATTATTATTAACTCCTCATAAAGGCCCTTATGGCCATGACCCATAAATGGACCTTATGAGCCTCTAAAATATCGGCGTTACACTAAGTTCCTCCTTAGAGTTTTAAGTTAAGATCCATACACACATGTCATAGCTACTAGGGCTGTCAATAGAACGATATGGTGACAATATAACTTATTCCATTACCGTAACCGTTTCCTAAATCTTTGTCCATAACCATTATGTTAAGGAAACAATATAGATATATGGTTCATCCACTAATAATTTATTGGTTAATCATTGTCCATTACTGTAAGGTCCCTGATTTTTCTACGATTTTTTGGAATTTTTCTACTATTTTTTTGGTTATTTTTGACAAGAAAATGTGACGTTTTAGTGCATGTGTATTTATGTTTTTTTTTGTATTTATACCCGTAGAGTTGGGTGTGGGGCTTAGTCGCGGGCCGCAGGCCTCGCTGCGTGCTTACGGCACTAATTTTGGTGGTACGACGTGTAACCGGTGGGTGAATGCGTATTAGGGACATAGATGTAAAAATTAAAAAGAATGAATAGTAAAAATCGACTTAAAAGTCGATACAGTAAGTTCCTTTCCAGAACTGACATCCAGTAAACAAATTCACGTCCAGAGGGAAAGGAGAGAAACCCGAGCCTATTTCTGGTCGCTCCGTTCTCCCTCCTCCGTCGTCGGATTCCTTTGATTCTTGTTAGGATCCGCTTTGCCTCACCGCCACGAGTTTGTAGTTACCATCTATGACCGCCGCCACGGCCTCTTCGCTCCTCCACAAGGTACAGAACCTTTTTTCAGGTTTTTCTCTCCTTCAGTCCCGTTTTTGCACTATGGGTGTACGATTTTGACATCATTTGCAATCGCTCTCAACTAGACTTATGTTTAGTTGGCCGTTAGGAACCCATAGGCACTGGCTAAAGCCACCGCCATGCTTTCTTCGCTCAGTGGTGAGCTACCGGTACTTTGGTCGGGTTTTTGTTACTATTTGCATCTCACTATCCGTGGGATTTTTTGGATGCCGGTGGGTTTCCGGTTGTCGTCCGGCCACCGGTAGGACTCCGTCCAGCCTACCTCGACCCGATGTCGGTAGGGGTTTGTCGTTTCCGACCCCGCCTCGCCCCTATTGCATTGCTCCGCCCGATTAGATGCTTTGGGTGCGTCTCGGGTCGTTGCCATCGGCGAGTTATGGGCCATTTAGCCATTGTGGGCTCTGCCCCGGCTCGGAGATAGTGAGGGTTAGCCCCACTTGGCCCAATTATACACTCCGCCCGGAATGGGCCGCTTGTCATTGCCCTATACCGTACGAGATGCACAGCCGCCCGCACCATGGGTATTGGTTGTGGGTGGCGATCGGCGATGTCGCCGCTTAGATTGGCCACAGCTAAGGGCCTTAGCCCTGTTGGCTTTTGTGGGCCTTGGGTCGCCCCCTTTTAGCCCTCCCCCCCGCCCCTTTGGGCCATGTGTGCATGTGGCCACACGTGTACTTCTGGGTTTAGGCGTTGCATTCGCGCCGCCTGATCATCGGTTGGCCTTGCCACCGAGTGGAGTTGACCACTAGAGCGTCCACCACCTCTCCTCTATCCTCGAGCGTTGCCCCACGCTCTCCGCCCGTATGTGGGCCTTTGTTGACCGAAATTGTCGCCGTTGGGTGCTGTCCACGGCCGATTTCGATGTCTTTGTGGCCGGCTGAGTACGTATTAGCTACCGGCTGATCTTCAGTGTACACCCTCGACATCTAGTCGTACCACCATTCTTGTTGGCTTAACTTTTCTCCCGGCCGCCCTAGTGTGCCGCCGTGGATTGCGGATTTTACCGCATTGATTTCTGACACCCTGTTTGGCTGTGACTAGTTCCGACGCATTCTAAAATCCTCGGGACAGCAGCTCTCTCAACAAAGCAACGGTTTTGGCCGCCAACTCCGCTACTTAAGCCGCCACCGTCGTGTGCTCGCCATCAAACGTCATGATTACGAGGTAGGGGAGCTTTGAACTCGTAATTTCATGATAGCATGCTTTGAATGAGTAGTAGCATGCTACGATTGTATGATTCCATGCTTTGGATGTTAAGTAATGATTTGATTGCATGATATGCATGTAAGCACGATTATATGGCATGTTGAAATGTATATGACATGCTTGTTGGTTGTAAGTATGTTGAATGTAAGTATATGCTAGTGATGGCTAGCGTGCATGTTTAGAGTATGTATGGATTATACATGTGCTAGTGATGGCTAGCGTGTATGTTTGACGTATGTATGCATGTGCTAGTGATGGCTAGCGTGTGTGTTTGACGTATGTATGCATGTGTTAGTGATGGCTAGCATTCATGTTGGAAGTATGCATGGATTATGCATGTGCTAGTGATGGCTAGCGTGCATGTTTGAAGTATGTATGAATGTGTATGCATGTGCTAGCGATGGCTAGCGTGTATATTTGACGTATGTATGCATGTGCTAATGATGGCTAGCGTGCATGTTGAAGTACGTTTGGATTATGTATGTGCTAGTGATGGCTAGCGTGTATGTCTGACGTATGTATGCATGTGCTAGTGATGACTAGCGTGTATGTTTGATGTATGTATGCACTAGTGATGGCTAGTGAGCATGCTTGTAAGCTTCGTATGCATGACCGTATGTGTATGTTATACATATGTGTGATAAACATATGTATGTATGATGACTATGTGCCTATGCTATGGACATGTATATGTGGATGTGGGCAGAGGTATGGCAATGGATGGTATGAAGTGACAGCGTTTGGTATGGATTATGTACATTATGCTTGTACATAATTGTACAAGCATAACTTACATATTATGAAGTGAAAAGTAAGCATAATTATAAGGACCCTCATCTCTAAACCGGTTTTGGTTTTATTTAATTATTGATTATCGTGAGATTTACGCGTTTTCTGATCTAGTCGATGATTTCATGAATAAATAGTGTTTAAGATGGTTTTAACCAAAATCAACTTTAAGATTAGTGGTTTTAAGTGATTTTAAATCAAATGTGATTTTCTGGAATTTTTTTGAATTTTCACTATTTTTCCAAAAATTAGGGTTTTTGGCGGGACCCCTGTGGGCCCCACCGTCAAAATTTTGATTTTTGGGTCAAATGAACCTAGACATCTACTTAAGGTCATACAAAAATTTCCGGAATTTTCTTAGGCTTAATTAGTGCTTAAATTTGTAAAATACTCATTTTTAGCCTACTTTTTCTATTTACACCCCAAAACTTACCCATGCATACCCCAACCCTTACTATAAAAGGGAAAACCAGAGCCATTTCCGTTTTTGGGAATAGGCTAAGGAGGGAGGCAGGCCTAATCCCCAATTAGGCCTGAATTAGAAGCGTTTTGAGGTAAGCTTACGTTAATTAAGCACTAATACATGACTTTCTTCTCAATCTCTTCTAAATCTACCCTTTCCCCCTTGTTTTAATTCGTTTTTGGACATTGAAAACTAATGATTTGTGTTTTACTACAAACCCTAACATTCAAAATTCGATTTTTACTACCAACAAGCCCTAGATCTAAGATTTAATTAGGGATTTCTTGGGTAAATCGATTTCTATTAGGGTTTAATTCAAACTCATTGTGTTTTCAAGGATTTCAAGAAAGGTGACTCTTCAATCCGAGCTTAATCAAGTGCTGAGGTAATGGGTCTTCAAAATCTCTGTTTATCTATGGTTAAACTCTTCATTTTTGGCTTATTTCGAAATGGGTTGCTTGATTTGGTGTGTTAATGGTAAGATTATAAAATGGAATTATTTAATCCCGATTTCTTAGGGTTTTGCATTGTTATGATATGGTTTGATATTCTGGAAGTCAAGAAGGACTTTCGATGATGATTAAGGTGTTAGATGTGGATTTGAAGTATTATCAATGGTGTTTCGGTTTGAATTTGCGAAAGGAAGAAGATGACCAGTTCTGCCTTGTTGGCGTTCGAACAACCCTTCTGGGCGTTCGAACAGAAACACTATCAGATCGGTAATTTTCCAGTTCAGCCGATCGAACGGCCTGCTAGGCGTTCGAACAGCCAAACTATGAATTTCAAAATTTTGTGTTTAACCGATTGAACGGCCTGAAGGGCGTTCGAATGGATACACAGCAGATTGGTGTTTTAATGCATGATGTTTATTTTGATGATTCCACTTTAGCTTGCCAATTTCATATGAATGTTGTGTGTTTTAAGTTATGTTATGCTACTGGAAAGACATGCTATTGAGGTTATGGAATTGAGACATATGCTTAGAAATTTGTGGAATGACTTATGTTTTGTGGCATGATGTTGGAATCATTATCTTAAAATTATGAATAGTTGATTCCCTTTAGTTAAGCATATTTTTAGTAGGACTACAACCTATTATTGGACTGATTTGTCATGATAGATTGTGGTTAGTTATGTGTGGAGGTTGGTGAATGCCATGACTCAAGGATGAAATGAACGAACTTATATGTGTTTAGCCTTTATGGTTGAGTTTTGAATTGAGATATGATTTCAACGACTTTTCTTCTATGATTTTCGCTGGAATTCATGTTTAGATGGAAATTCACATGTGTAGTATAGTAGTGCGTTTAATTTCAAGCATGTCGACATGCATTATATGCAATGCTTCTACTAGTTACACACACATGTGGGGGTTAAATGATTATGTTGAAGCTTGATATTGTGATTATGAATGATGCATTAGGGGCTGGTGAGAGCACTTATCATGGATTAGGATTCATGTATGTTTTGCCTACCTATGTACCATGCTGCATGCATCATGAAAATGAATTTCCAATTGAGGCTTCATCGTGGTTAATCGAATTTGACCGATTGGATGCAACGTGATGAAATTGTGTGCCGGATTGATCGGTCGTGGATTAATCGCAAGTTGATTGGTCCGAAAGGACATATTTTGATTTGAGTTCCTGTGTGGAATGAGTGCACTCCCTGGGTTGAGTCTAATTAAATGGAATTATGTGGGGACGAGTTGTGTACTTGTTTTGCGGATTGTGAGAATGTTATTATGAGTGTCATTTGGACCCTGAGAATCCAGTGTGGTATGCCGTGTGCACCCCGCTACCACGTGTTCTAGGGTTCTCTGTGTGAGAACTCGGGCTCTTCCCTCTGCAGGAGATGTGTCACGACCTAAGCCTTGAGAAGGGTCCACAGACCGCCAACACCATCGGAGTGCACCTAAGTTCAAGCTGTGACAATACAATAACATATGCTACAAGGGATAAAGAATTTAAATCTGAAACATGAATAACTTTTATTGAATCAAATCAAAGGAGTTTCACCCAAGGGTGTTCATCTGCAACTACAAAGTAAATACTTGACCGACTCATAAGCATTAAAATCAAACTACTCCTAAGTTCTATGCTCAACCCCGTGAACGGAAACTCTACTCTTCCTTGACGTTCCTACGCATCCAAATCTATAAACAAACCTGCGCGCAAAAATATGCCCGGTGGAACGAACATTCCACCCGTGAGCCAAAGCTCTGTGATAATACCTCAAACATAACATGTCTTGTAATTTAGCAATCACCATTCATACAATGCCAAATATCTATATTCAAATTCAGCATAGTATACCTATACCTAACCATCATATATGCAATATCATTTTAATTCAGCAACCACATAATTATTCATTGTAACATAAGATTTGCATAATCACCATATGTCTAGTAAAACATAAAACATACACAACCTATTCCCCATACCACCTAGATAATTTAGTTGTGATTCGTGGGTTGCGTCGGTGCGAAAACGCTGTGAGTGGTCATACGCATGCACTCATAATGACCCATGAAAACCGGGAGAAAACTGCCAAAGGCTGGGGTCCACCCTCATCCCTACGTGGCACCTGGGTAAACTTATTATCTTGTTTCTGAAATTAAGGCCCTACACCCTGACCTTAACTCCCTTTGTTCAACCTCTCTCTTAAGTTGGTTCTTAATTCCTGCTCTACCATTTATGCATTGTAGCACTCTCACATGCCCATAAGAAGAGAAAGTAGATTCTATACAATTCAAACAAGACAACTTTCATGATTCATCCATAGTATCTATTTAATTCATCAACCTGTCATAACATATGTATGCACTATTTACCCATAGTTGGTATTTGGCCCAATTCATCACAACCTGCAGATAATAGCAATTATATATATGCATATCTATCTCAAACGTCAACACTCTTGCCTTTCTCTTGAGTATAACCTGTAACATCTTATAATTAAATCACAACCTACACATATGACTGTTGTTGCACAACAAACATCTTTACTTCATATCATAATTCCAATATAGCACAATTCATGTAGATGAATCAAAACATCTAACCAACAATAGAACCATGCATACATTCACAACCTTTTCATATCTCAAACATTAGATGATGTATTCCATACGTTAATATATTCCATACGTTAATGTATTCTATACGTTAGACAATAACTCATAATCCACTCAGCTTGCATCTCAAACATAATCATGCTTGTATTTGCTACATAACATATCATAAATAAAGCAAACATACATCACCCATATAATAAATATTTCACAACAAACCTAGCATGAAGAATTCATTTTATACATGCATATATAATCATAACTAATTAATAATTCATGCTAGAAAACAAGCAATGTTATAGGTGAGGGTTCTCACCTAAACCTACTCCAAAGCCCACTCCAAAGCTTACTCCAAAGCTTACTCTTCTCCTCTAAAACCTAACCTACTCCAAAGCCCACTCCAAAGCTTACTCCAAAGCTTACTCTTCTCCTCTAAAACCTAACATAAAAACCCAATTCATATGCTTTAATTAAAGGCTGATAATAATAAATTGTAATTGCATAAAATTGAGGAAGGAAAGACATGATTTTGGGCACTTTTACCCCTTCAAAAACTGCTGTGAATAGTAATTCCAAAATTGGAGTAGAGATGGGTTAACCCAAAACAGGAAAGAAGATACAAATTCCACCCAAAGGCTTACCTTTCTTGCTTACCCCTTGCAACCCAACCCTCTCGTTGTCCAAAACCACCCTCACAACCGTCGCTGGCCGCCGGAATCCTCCTTGAGTGGTGCTGCCCACCAGAGGAGAGGAAGAGGGAAGTGGGTTGGCTAGGGCACAAATGGAGAGGGGAGATGGGCTGTGAGAAGAAGGGCGCTGAGAGAGAGGTGCAGGGAGAGAGAAAAACGTGCAGAGAGGTGAGGGAGAGAACGTTGGGAGAGACTAGAGGGAGAGGAATCACGCAGGGAGAAGATTTAATTTTTTCTTCCAATCTCCTGATGAACATAGGACTGGGGGGAAGAAACCTCTCCCCCGACGCTCCCAAAAGAAATCCCGTCGGGTCTGAGTTCAACTCAGACCCGGACCTGGTTCTGGCCAGAAGAAATAAAAAAAAACAACGGTTTACAAGATGTCCCTGGGCGAGCACCCCTGCTCTAGATTCTCTGTGTGAGAATGGGACATCCTTGGCCAGGATCGTCCAGGGCGAGCAACATTAGGGATTGACAACCCCAATCTTTCTTTAATTCTTGTGTAGAAGTTTGGACCATGACATGCCTTCGTGGCCTTGTCTATGTCCCGTCTGTGTGACACCAACGTGTGATTACTCCTTGATGGAGGTTGTTATGATATGATGCATGATGGAATATATATGTTAGAGATACATTCATGCAGGTTGACTGTGATGTGAATGCATGTGGGAATATGTATGTTAGAGATACATTCATGCAGGTTGACTTTGATGTGAATGCATGTGGGAATATGTATGTTAGAGATACATCTATGCAGGTTGACTTTAATGTGAATGCATGTGGGAATATGTATGTTAGAGATACATCCATGCAGGTTGATTATGAGATGTTGCATGTGGGGATATGTATGTTAGAGATACATGCATGTAGGTTGATTTTGATATGATGCTTGATGGAATATGTACGTTAGAGATACATTTCATGCAAGATGTTATGATGGGAATGAAATTATGTGGATTATGCATTATGATGTTGTTTTAGGTGATGTGTATGTGTGATCAGAAAATGATGCACCATGTAAATATTTGATTTGAATGATTTTATCACTATGCTATCGTATTTTTGATGTTGTTAGTGATATTAAAAACCATTGCTGAGTTTGTTAAACTCACCCCTCTTTCTTGTGTTTTGATTTGGGGCTGCGTGGTGTGACACACAGACGGACAGGATCTCCTCTTTGAGGAAAGGTCGGAGATGGCTTGGATGTGATCATGGAGATCTTTGTGTGGTTTATTTTTCTTAGTTATGCTGTTATTTTGAACCTTTGTGTAGGGTTCTTGTTTTGGATTTATGTCACATTTTACAGTTGTGATGCTTATGACTTATTTTGAGCCAATGTGGGCTTTACTTAAACTAAGCTTGTGGGTTTGAGATTGTTGTTTACTTTGTGATAAGCAACATCTTTTCTTTCCCTCTTTATTTACTCTTACTCAAAGGATTGTGCGTACTCCGTAATTTCTGTTAATCGCCCGTGGTTAGGGTTAAGTCTTCCGCTAGATCGTTTCTCAAATTCCCCTTCGTCGCCCCCATGCGCTTGACCGGCCCTTGGACCGGGTTCGGCTCGGCTCGGGCATCACCGGGGTGTGACAATAATAAGTGAGATATAAGTAAGAGGGCGACAACTGGGTTGACTCTGATGAGCTTCATTTGAGGATGTCAGTGTAAGATGATTTGACCATAAGATGGATGACGAAGTATGTAAGACTGTAAGGGTTTGATGTATGATGAGTTTTGTCCATGATGTGGACGGGTAAGTGAAGTCTGCTGCCTTGATGAACTAGGGTTTCGATCAGGCTCAGCTTCAGTTTGATCAGTCAAGGACTGTGAGTTTGTGTGGCATAATTGTATTGCATAATGTACTTAATTTAAACTTGAATTATAAACAAAACTAATGATAACATTGTGAGTTTGAGACTTGAGGGTTCGACGGATTAAGTTCCCTGTTTGAGTTGGCCGCTAATGAGTCGGCCGAGCTTTTATCATGTCTTGCCATGGTGTTTATCCTGCGGGATGTTGTCTATGTGTTGTATAGAGCACCGGACGTCTGATGCTCTGCTGAGAGCGACATATGTTTTGATTTGGTCTACGTGCTGTATAAGCCCAGACGTTTGATGCTCTGTTGAGAGCGGTGTATGTTTTCAATTTGGTCTGTGTGCTGTGTAAGCCCATATGTTAATGCTCTGTTGAGAGCATTGTATGTTTCCACCCAAGAGTGGCACTATATGTTTCTGCCCAAGTGGCACCATATGTTTTCTGCCCAAGAGTGGCAATGGCACTATAAGACCCATTATGGTGGGCAATTCTCTGGCACTATAAGACCCATTATGGTGGGCGATTCTATGGCACTATAAGACCCATTATGGTGGGCAACTGTATGACCCCTTATGTGTGGGTGTTTATGTTTGCGCGCTCAGGTAAGTAGTATCATGGATCTACCCTTACCTATTTGATCCAGTGCCCCATGAGCATTGGTGTGTCTTACCTTCGAAAAAGTCCATGGCGTCTAGTCACTCCCCGGACGTTAAGGTGTTGCCCCAGTGGCATTTTCGACGCTGGAGCTTATTAGTTGTAATGAGCTTTAGTGGTCGATGTTATGTGTACGATTATGTGTATGAGTACGATTGTATGAGTGTGAGTACGACTGTATGTGTATGAGCATGACTGTAAGAGTGTGTATGAGCACGACTGTAAGAGTATGAGTACGATTGTGAGAATATGTTTCTGAGTAAGACAATAAGTGTGATTTCATGTAAGCTGTATGAGTGAGCATATGATTGTACGAGTAAGGTCGTACAAGTATGTGTATGTTGTATGAGTAAGCGTACGATGGTACGAGTAAGTTTGTAAGACCTTGGATAAGGGTGTTTGTGTAAGTTGATTGGACAGTATGATTTTGGCACGATGGTGCCTTTGGTATGATCGTATGTGTATGCGTATGTGCATGATATGATTATATTATGTTGACTGCTTCATGTTTGAGTTGCATGACGCATGTATTTATGAACTTATTGAGTTCACCGTTTGGGATTTCCCCTACTGGGTATTTTCCTACTGAGTATGAAAATACTCACCCTACTTTTTAGCCCCGTGGTACGGGAGGTTTTGCAAGTTTGTGCAGAGAGCTCCTGGAGATGGATGCACATTTCAGCGGTGGATTGATTCCCGTTGACTCAGGTATATGCTTCACTCACTGTGAGTTTATTTGTGCCACGATCTCCTGTATTGGGTGAGATGAGAAGTTAGATGTTTATTCTGGACTTTCATTTAGATGAGTCTATGGTCTTGTGGACTGTTATGGGACTTGCACTCAGGGATGCCTGGGAGGGATTTGTATTTAAAGTCTATGATCATAGCAATTTATTCGTACGTGTGTTTTCAAGTAGCGCCTGATGATATTTACTTTGGCCGTACAATGTTTGACCGTACGATGAAAATATTTAGATGGAAAATGGATGTTTAGTGTTTTAAATGATAAACTATTTTATCAGGTTTTGATTTCGTCATTTTTCCTCCGATATATAGACATTGTATTGCAAAAATTTTTTGTGAATTTTACGGAAAATGTGTGAAAAATCTCGGGCGTTACAATTACCCTTTCATATGAATTCACAATTTAATGTATTAAGCACAACTACTCCTAAAAATTAATAGTATGTTTGGCAAAATAAAGACTCCTCAAACTTTCTTAAACTAATGAAACAATCCACATCATATGCATGGTGAATGCTGAGTAGATAGACATGTCTAGCTCAATTTTTTTTATCCCACATGCAACTTAAATATTAAAAAGAATTTGCAAAAATTAGATACATACTATTTAAAACTTAAGAGTTTTGGATTACAATATTCACAAGTTTAACCAACATATTCTTATATGTGGCAAATCAATTGAAGTAGTTCACTTTCTTACAATACATCAGCCTCAAACCTATTTTAGGGCGTAAATATTTTAAAAACATCACAAAATAAGCTAAAGTAGCTCGGAAAGGCTAGAATAAACACCATTCACAAATTTATTCATTGAATCGGATATTGCTAAGGTAAAAACCTAATAGCATCATTACTGATGTTTATAGTTATTGTAAATATACTATGAGGATCACAACATGAAATAAAAATTAGTTTGGTCCTTTTTTATATTTTAAATTTAGACCTATATTGTCAACATGAAATAAAAATAATATAAAGTACTATTCTTTTATTTGGTAATTGTTAAAAATAAAAAGGGAATCAAGTGATTAAAGTATAATGTGATAATAGTAAGGTCTACCTCCCCCTCCCCCTCTTGCCCCCTAAACACATATACATATATCATGGATGAGGAAGAAAAGTAAAGGACGTTGAGGCGAGGTGAAGGGGAGGGGTAGGTGGCTCCAAATTCAATTATAGATGGAGATCCTAATATCCCCCTCCCGAATTGAATATGGATAGGGCAAAATATATATTATATATAGAATGTATAAAAAACTTGTGTAATATATAAACTTAATATGTATAATATTTTTAAAAGTATAACAAACATGTAATAGATAAATAGGTGTGGAAAAGTTTTGTCCGTAATTGTTCTATTTAGAAAATGGTTGGATAAAATTATCCTCTTATTTACTCGTTAAATAAATTTAATCATATAATTTAACTACTTAACATCATAATACGGATGGTAGAATGGGTAACATTGGCTGCCCTAATGGATAATAATACATTTGGACAGAGTCAGTCCTCTTCATCGAGGAGATCAACGGAGAACTTGAAGGAAGGACTCTAGGGCTATACTCCAAGAGTTCTACATCCCCTAACAAATGGATTGATGGGCTATTACATAAATTCAAACAATGTATTTCTTTTGACTTTGATTAATAAATTGTGCTAATTTGAGGCATTGGTGCGAAGGACTAAGGCGGCGTCGGGGCGGCATCCCTGGGCAATCCACCCCTAAGATTGATACATCGTCATTTCATGTTTTAATTTATTATTCTTCATGTTCTATATGATTTATTGTTGCTTATGAATTTGTGATTTTATAGGTGCATTTTCCCAAATTTGCGTCAGCGCCAGCCACTCTACTAACCCACCTAGCATTGATCTCACACTAAACAAAACCGGAAAAAAAAATAGCACTCTTATAAGTAATAAGATGACGGAAGATTTGCAGTCAAACTGTGAAAGCCTTTTATTCTTGCAGGATGGCAATGCCTACCATGCATGAAAGGAGTCAAACTGGAACTCTTAAATGCAAAATTGGATCATCTCCAAGAGAAGCAACTGTTTTTGGGCGATGAAAATTTAGGATTTTACTTCAAAACTAGAACGCTAATGACAAGGAGAAAACTTGAGTTTGAACCTGGAGAGGAATTTCACTTGAGATGCGGACGGCGAGGAGGGCGAAGATGCTGTCGAGTGAGGTGGAATGCAGGCAGGCGGGGTGAAGGCACAGCCACACAGCGGTTTGCTTTCTAGTAGACAAAGAAATGACGGACTTCAGGAATCAGGCCGGACCGTCCTAAACCGATTTGGACCCGGTCCAGAGCTGGCCCCGTCGACAACCGTAATCAGTGTGTGGATTAATTAGGGACAAGCGAAGGGTATAGGGTTTAGATAGGGAGACTAGGAGAGAGAGCGTTACGGCCCACGGGGGCGTTATAAATCCAAGCACTTTCCCTAGTTTGCCTCCTCTTTTGGCGAGGGAGCAGCTGAGCGGCGTCCCCCTGGGAACCCAAGGCCACAGCCTCCACGCAAGCCACCACCCCTCCCGGAGCTCCTCTCCTCCGAACAGAGTCATTAAAACCCTTCTCAGCTTTAATGGCGAGTACCACGATTTTACCCGAAACTATGATGTCGGAATCCGGATTATCACTTTCCACTCCCAAAGACTTTCCCTTTCAGCGCCGGATAGAGTTCCTTCCCGCGAGGAAACCATTCGATCCCTATTCGTCGACTTCCAATGGCGATTTCCGGCTGGAAACGCTGAATCCCGGCGCCGGTTGTCAAACGCCTGTTTCTGTCGGTGCCGCCTGCCCACCCGCGAAGAAATCCGATGGGGCAGGGGAGCTCGTGGAGCTCGGATTGGACCCGGAGCTTGACTTTGGAATTACGTTTCGGAGGATCGTAAGTGAACTTTTGCTTCATTCCTTTTCGTGCCTTGTTGATTCAATATCTTTTCTATGGTTAATATATTATTTCTATAAGTTTTTTTCTTTTTATGTTTATAAGTCGTTGTCAGATTGCATTAATCGCCCTATTTTCGTTTTGGTCATGGCATATTGCTAAAATATTGAATTTTTTTTCATGAAAGTGTATTATTGTGGAATGTTTGACAGGGTGCGGGATTGGCTAATCTGGGTAACACTTGCTTTCTCAATTCGGTTCTGCAATGTCTGACTTACACGGAGCCTTTTGCAGCTTATTTGCAGAGCGGGAAACATAAAACTTCTTGTGAGTGTTTTCGTTAGTCTCTTCGTGCTTACTGTCTACCCTAAAAGAATTGTAATTTAGATGGTGTTTATGAAGATTTAGACACAAATGCATATGTATTGTATAGGTACACCACTACATCTGCATGCGCTGTATGCTGTAATGTTAAGGGCAGAGGATTTGAGCCTTCACGCTGTGCAAATTTTTTTCACATTGAAAATAATTGGTTACTAGTGCACAAACGCAGAATTTTTTTTGTTTCAGAATTGACAGACTTATCGACTGGGCATGTGGATTGAGCCTAGAAGTTTGAGTGAGTCCACAACGTATTACCCACTTGCCACAGGTGTATTACTGTTGTATGGTCGATTACTGGCAGTTGGGCCCCCAATCTAAAACGGTCTTAGTATTTCCCCATTACCTGTCGTACAAAATTGGTTAGTTAAGCCCCAGCATATGGGCCATTTTTATATAGGCAGTTGGAGATATTTTCTATTTGTTTGCATGAGGCAACTCTATCTAGTTTGAATTATATGGGTACAGTTTGTCCATGTGATATGATAGTTGTGTTTAGCACGCCCTTTCATTTTTGCCTAATATTTTATAGACTTGCTGGCTTCTAAGGCTTGGATATTTGTGACTTTTTTTTTTGGTTTTTGAAGGTCGTACTGCAGGGTTTTGTGCGTTGTGTGCCATTCAGAATCATGTAAAAAATGCACTACAATCTACTGGGAAAATATTGTCTCCATCACATCTAGTAAAAAACTTACGATGTATCCTTTGGAATTAACTATCACCAGCTCCTTTCCAACAGATTGGATTATTTCTGTAGATAATATCATCTTTGAAAATATTAAGTGATACTTGACGAAATAAATAGGCATTTCTCGTAATTTCCGCAATTGCAGACAGGAGGATGCCCATGAACTAATGGTTAACTTGCTTGAGTCCATGCATAAGTGCTGCTTGCCCTATGGTGTGTCGAGTGAATCTCCTACTGCATACGAGAAAAGTCTGGTCCATAAAATATTTGGCGGCAGTCTGAGGAGTCAGGTGAGCATTCTAGAATTATAAGCAGTTTGTTATTGAAGTTTATGGTAAACTTCATCATTGACAAAATCTTAGAAGCATCTTTCTTGATCTTTAAGGCCGTCCATGCCTGGGTTGCAGGTGAAATGTATGCAATGCTCCTACTGTTCTAACAAGTTCGATCCTTTTCTGGATTTAAGCTTGGAAATTTTGAGAGCAGATTCATTGCGCAAGGCACTCGCACATTTCACTGCTGAAGAGCAATTAGATGGTGGTGAAAAGCAATATCAATGCCAGCGATGCAAACAAAAAGTTCGGGCCCTGAAGCAACTTACAGTCTACAAGGCCCCATATGTCCTCACCATCCATCTAAAGAGATTTGGCTCTCATAATCCTGGACAGAAAATTGATAAGAAAATTGAGTTTGCTCCTTCCTTGGACTTGAAGCCATTTGTTAGTGGTCCTCATGTGGGTATAGGTTCCTCCTTTGTTATCAAATATGCAACTGGATTTTTTTGGGTGCTCTATTGAGTCATATTCATTTGTAGGACGGAGATTTGAGGTACACTCTCTATGGTGTCTTAGTTCATGCCGGATGGAGTACCCATTCTGGCCACTATTATTGTTTTGTCCGTACTTCCAGTGGGATGTGGTACACTCTTGATGACAACCGTGTATGTTGAAATATCTTTCTCTGTCCATACTTTATTTGCAACATATTCTGTTCATTAAACTAAAAAATTCAATTGGGTTTAACTTTCAGGTTTTCCAAGTAAGTGAGAAGACTGTATTGCAACAGAAGGCATATATGCTGTTTTATGTTCGAGATCGAAGGATCTCGGCTGCTAAGGTAACAGTTGATAAGGTAAGGAATGAAAACATGTCCAGAATAGTTGATGAACAAGTGCGTCCTGCTACTACTATGGATTCAAAGCAAACAAGTCAACATGGTCCGACAAATAATACAATCAGGACAGAGCCCATGACATCAAGCAACCATCAAGCCCCTCGTGGCTGTTCAGCATTACCAGCAAACACTTCAGTTAAGGACATATTGTTAAAAGATACCACTTCTTTAGAATCTGTTAGCCAGGTTGTGAAGGAGTCAGAAAATTCCAAAGGCCTCTCCGTCAAGCATTTGCTACCAAAGAAGGAGCTTTCGTCAAAGCAATTTCATCCAGAAGAGCATATTTTAAAGGATGCTGTATTGAAGGATGCAATTTCTTCAAAAAAGGGGCGTGGAAAGGAGCAAGTGGCTCAAGAGACTGCTGATAATGACTCTCGTCTGCCTTTGGTTGAGGTACCTCTTTATGAATGGCTGTTGTATACTTCTGTCTGTCCTAGACTGGCCGATTCTGACTTGCCACTTTTTGCCTTTTAAAGCATTCTTGTAGTCTGCATGAGAAAGAGCTCAGTGCCATGCCAATCAGTGATGCTGATTCTTCTGGACGTGATAAGAGTGTACAGGAAGCATCATATAAGAAGTCAAATGCTTCTAAGGAGTTTGAGGTAATTGACAGTTTCTTATCTGAGATGAAATCACTTCGAAATACTGTTAGTCTTTGGATGCAAAGAATGCTATGAAAACGTCCCTTGTTTTGGGGTTGGTAGGCGGGCATCTTACTTGCTAAAATCATTTCCTGTTCTTTTTTTTAAGAGTAACATTATAAGATGCTTGCACTGATCTGGTGAGAAAATTGTAGATCTTGTGTTGTGTGTCTAGATTTTTCTCTCTTTTTTATTTATCCACATTGGAGTCCCGCTATAAATTCTGAATTGTTTCCTGCTTTGCAATTATAGAATGGTGAGAATTGTAAGAAAAAATTCAGCTCAAATCACAAAGCACAAATGAAGGACGTTATTACAGATCAGAATTCCAAGTGCATTGCACCTGAGGAGGTAGCTGAACGATCTGGTGATGCAGGTGCCTTTGTTGTTGAGACTGTTTCTGTAACAAGTGACTCTTGCAAGGAGCCCAAGCTGAAGAAAAATGTGAGTTACCCTGTAACAGCTGCACTTTGTATTGGTTCGAAGCAACTGTTCTTTTCATCATTGGGTATACGAAGGAAGAAAAGGATACGGAGAATGAAGTGTCTCACCTCAGATATGAAAAAGCTCAAGAAGAAAAGTTCAATGGAGGAACCCTCTCCTTATGATCAGGGGACTTCTACATCAGAAAATTCTGAGGTCAATGAACAGAGCCATACCTGTCTGAAGAAAAGAAAAGGTTTTAGAGAAGTGAAGGAAGTAAAGCAGTGTAATGAGGTTCATCTTGATGTTAAACAGAGATGCTTCGTGGTGGAAAATGGTTCTCAAATTTCTTTCTCTGCAAGTGAGAGACACACAAAAAAAAGAAAATCCCCCATTATGGAACAGCTTCATTCAGCTGAACTGCATGTTTGCAAGAGTGGAGAATCAGTTCAAAATGGTGTAATGAGCATGATGCTGAAGGGTTTGGAAGAGACCACTGGTAAGATTTTATCTCTGAATCATTCTTTATATTTACTCAAATGTTTGCTTGTTGTCTACTTGTTTCTTGTTCATTTGTTGTTTGCTTATTGTTAAAAAGCCACTTTCTTGGAGTAAGGAATGATTAAATACTGAATCATTCCGTTTTAGTTTTGTCAAGTAGATAAATTTTGGGGCATTATGGGTTATTAATGTGCAGTTGCTCGATGGAATGATGTTGATCTGCCATCAACAGAGGTTCTCAATTCAGATGTACCACAAACGAGCAGCATTGGTTATGTCGCTGATTCTTGGTAAGAGATCTTCACTTCCCTTTGCTATGCAACAACTGTATGTATTCTTCGGGAAAAATGAAAACATAGTGATGTATGTACTTCTGAAACATTAACATTTATTGATCACTAACCGATGTTGCTTTTGGTAGTAAAGGAGTGCTAAATTTCTAATTAGTTAATTGAGTTGTCTTGAAATTTCAAAGTAAAAGCAATCGTGCCTTTAGAAGGAATAACATCTGTACCAACATATGATCGTTTAATGATATGGAGTTGATTATTGAATGTAACGCTGTTAACATTTTGGTTGAATTTCTTGTACAAAGCTTAGTTTGTCATTTAACTTGTGTAATATGGATTGTAGATGTTAATAAGGCCAAGAGTGCACATTATGTAGGATCATGTGTTTGTTATCAAATTGTTTGTGCTATTCTGGGGCAGTGGGTTGCACAATACTATGAAGTTGAGAAAATATGCTTGGCAATGAGCCTGTGTCGTTCAACTTTCCTCTGGTGATGTAGAGCATTTGTGATGTTGAGACATTTGACTGAAATGGGATTTGTAATAAATTGGCATCTCACCTCCCTTTTTCTATGTTTATTCGGGAGAAGGCAATATGAACGAAGAATCAGGAATGAGGTATTGAGACATTTGACTGAAATGGGGATTCGTAATGAATTGGCATCTCACCTCCCTTTTTCTATGTTTATTCGGGAAGTGAAGGCAATATGTACGAACAATCAGGAATGATTTCACTTGGTTTTAGCTCAAAGAGTTTGTTTCTATAATTTGAATCTAATATATGTCAGATGACTTGTATCTACATATCTATTAAAAGGAAAATGATTAGTACCTTCATTGTGTTATATGATTAGCTGTGCGTTTTATCTTGTCATGGTCCTTATATAACCTGATCCTTAGTTTTTCTTATAATTATTTTTCATTATTGGCAGGGATGAAGAGTATGACCGAGGTAAGAGTAAAAAGGTGAGAAAATCTGGGACTTATTTTGATGGTCCGAATCCTTTCCAAGAAATTGCAATGCAAAAAGCAGAATCAAAAAGTATGAAAGTGGAGCGGCCTAGCCAACACTGGAAAGCAACTAGTCATAGTAGAAAGTTCCGTTTGAGACATTAAGATGTACTTGTTACGATTACAGCTGTAGAGGCCTCAGCTCTGTCCATGTCCTACCAGAAATCTTTTGCGCGAGAATTTTTGTGCAAGGATACCCTTATGGAGGGAGGGTGTGTAATCATTATGTTTATTCTTGCAAGGTGTGAACCGATGGAAACGTTTTGGTGAATCACTTCATTTAGCCCAGTTATTCCTGATTTTTATTTGTATAGGCGTCCTTCGTTTTGAACTTTTGGAAGGTAGTCCAATGAAATGATCTTTGATTGGCCTGAGATTTGGTGGGCCGTGCATTAAGTTGCAGGCAGGTAGAGCCGTAGAAGACATTGTATCCGTCAATATTGTTTTGTATTAAATTTTTTGAAAAAAATTATGCTGTATTTCTTGGTTTTACTAATCCTTGCGCGATGGTTTTATCGAACAAGAAAGTGTTTCATGTGTTATCATTGTTTGGGCTATTCAGGAAAATAGTAATGGCTAATCGTATACTTCCATATATTATTTTAATTTGTGGATATAGCAAAAAAATGTACCTATATAGCAAAAAAATGTACCTAATTTTTAATCTAAAGAAGTGACGTCTCCCTTTTGCACCTTGTCGTTGCATCTTTAACCGTTTGAAAAGTGTCTTCTTGTCTCTCTACCCTTACTACAATGCACGACCACCCTATATATGAAAGGGGGGGATCTTAGGAACGTGTTGGATCACACCAATCCAAGTAGAGGATCCTGTTCCCAAAGGTTTTTTGCACACCTTAAACCTTGGGATCTTGTTCTCAAATTTCTCTCACTAATTAATGAAGTGACAACCTCCTATTGTTGGTTATGATGACTTGGTAAGAAAATTTGGTCAGGTTATATAAGTCCTACCCATTTTATGGTCGGGTCGGGTTGAATTACTTAAAACTCGAACCCGATTCAGGTCAAATAGATCAGGTATATTTGGGTTGGGTTAGGTTTAGGTTATAGTTTATTTAAGTGATATTGGGTTCGAGTTTAAAAATTTTAACCTAAACCCAGCCCGACGGCAACATACCTCAGACTCTCCATGAGAGAATTCAGAGTAGCATAGAAAACTTTGGAGCATTCGACATGACTAGAATACCAATATTAGGTAAATGCAACTCTTAAGTAATGAAATAGATTAATGTACTTTTCATGTGGCGGCTTAGTTGATTTTTTTTTTTATCTCATTGGTGGCCTCTCATATGTCGGGCTGCAAACGGGTCGGGCCTTGACTGGCCAAGGGTAGCCCAGGCCCAGCCTGAAAAATTAAGCCAAAAAATCAGGCCCGGCCTGTAGTCGGGCCGGGCCGGGCCACGGGCTTACGGGCCAGATGCCCCGGTCCTCCTCCCATCCCTCCGCCGCTCCTCCCATCCCTCTGCCGGTACTTTTCCCAAATTCTTGGCATCCTCCTTCGATCGCTTCCTCGCCCAGGCCAACTCCTCTTCTGTCTGTCAGATCGATCCATTCCAGGAAACAGGAAACAGGAAACCGGCTACCACCTTCCGCCCCAAATTTTGCGGGAGTACGACCTGTGGAAAATTTGATCATCCTCGCCCCAACTGTAGGCTTGCACTCCGGGGATTGACGTTCAGAGCACCCGTGCTAGAGGTGTATGCCATGACAGAGGCTTCTCGCCAGATGGCCTTGAATCCACTGTCGAAGGACGAGTTGCACAAGGCTGGAGTGGTAGGGAGGCCAGTCGGGCCGGAAATGGCGGTTCTGAGGCAAGGGAGTTGTCGGAGAGGGAGAGGACACAGATGCTCCATGAAAGGCCCCCATAGTCGCCCAGTTTGGCTCTGCAATCGGATCCATGGGGGCTTGCATGTCTTCCCACTCTGCTGCCTACCGCCTGGGGGCGCAGTGCCGGCCGGGCTCTGCCGCCAGGCCCGGGTCCTTGCTGCCGTTCGACTCACTGCGGGCACTTTCCAGGCACTGGAGCACTAGGAGGAGGAAGAAGCTCGAAGCCGGGAGCCAGAGGGGAGCGGGTTGGGGTCTCGTGGATTTGAGGTCTCTTTTGAAACCGGCAGCTTTGGGGACGACGAGCTCCACAGGGTCCCCGGACGGATGTTCGCTAATGGGTCCAGTTCTGTGGCCTGCTTGTACACCCAGCAGGGGAAGAAAGGGACCAACCAGGATGCCATGCTCGTTTGGGAGGTTGGACCTTTTGGACCTGGCTTTGATTCTTGGTCGAGTTGGAGAGCCGGACACCGGGAAGCCGGGAAGCCAACGAGTTGCACTTGGGGCGGCGGAGGACTCTGGAGATTGGAGTTAGGGTTATGGTTGGTTGAAGTAACGAAGTGAAGAGCGGCGAGGACAGTGATAAACAGCTGGCTTATTTTACGGGCCGGGCCGGGCTTTTTTTTTTTTTGCCCAGGCCCGAGCCTGGCCCGATTTGTAACAGGTTTTTAAATATAAGGCCCAGCCCGATCTGTTGCAAATAATTTTCGGCCCAAACCCGAATATTTACGGGCCGGGCTAACGGGCCGGCCCGTAGTTAGCCCGGCCCGTAAATTTGCAGCCCTACTCATATGTGTCTATTTCCCTGAAGAGTTCATATTTCTGTCCTTACCCTTATGAAAAACAATAATAACTCAACACATCAGAGACTTCTTCTGTTTGAAAGCGCAAGCCCCGAATTGACCCGCCATTGCTGGTCTTAAGTGAGTGGCCAAAGGGCTGTGCAAGACTTAATCTATAGGAGGTGGGGCTGCCTGCATTCATTGTGGCAATGCTATTTCTCGTGATCATCCAGTCTTGCACTTACAGCTTCTGCACCAGGCACTTAGCCCGGCCGACAGAGGGTCAGAGGAGATCGACGAGCCATTTTCTCCTGTAATATACTCCTTAGTATGCCTTCTTGTGCATAAATTTCTGCTTGTTCTGAAATTTAAAATTCTCGTAATTTACTACCCTTGGATTGAGTCCCACAACAGCTTTCTCAGTTTCTCTTTGCATAATCAATACAAACAACTTGCAAGTTTTTTGGTAATCGAGCTTGAGAATGGGGATACTTTGAATTTGCTGTCAGGTACGTTCAGAAGGAAGTTGATCCTATTTTTAGTTTAAATATTGAGCATTTACCGTCATTCCAAGCTCAGATGCTCTCGCACACTAGCAGGGGCCAGAGGAGAACAGGGACGTGAGAGCTGAGTGGTTGTAGCCTACCAACTTATTGGAAACAGGAATCCTATGCTTTAGTTTCATTTGTTTATTTGTGAGTAGGCTATGAGGATCGTTGACGTTCTTAACGAAGACGGCAGCATGCCGTCGGAGACTCTCGGAAGAAGAAGTGAGGAAAAATCTTCTCTTTTGTCTTCCTCGCCAAGGTTTCTTCTTTCCCGACTGCTGGCGTCGATCAAGCCGAGTAAGAAGGCGGGTGTAGGCACTGATCTGATCGTACAGGTTGAGTCGGCTGATCGTATTCACGCCATTGTTGGGTGTTCTCATCGTGGTTGTCCGGGAAATGATGAGATGGGCAGTGGGTCCGGGGGGATTGTCCATGGGCTGAAGAGGTTTTGGAAGAACAAATGTTTCCGGTTACCGAAGCTGAATTTCCTGAAGAGTGGCCAACTTTATGGGCTTATGAGTGATAAGCATGATGACCAAGCCTTGCCTTCAAAAGTTATTTGTGAAAGGACTGAACCCACCTTCCAGAATAGCTTCCAGAGTTGGGAGAATGATTCATCCGATTACCCCATGGCTCCCTGTTCAAAATCTACTCAGACATCTAGCCCATCAGGTATATCTTATGTTCTATTGCCAAAAAAAAGCAAACTCTCTTATGTGCTTATGAACTTCTTGTTGCGTTGGGTTCTCTTATCTCTTGTTTACTTCTTTAGTTTTTAAGTTTACTCCCACCGTACTTTACTGAAAGGTATAGCTTCCGTGAGTATGTGGATATGTCTTCAGTTTCCTTACAATCATATTTTAGTCTTTGTTTTTTATACAAAACTGATATTCTTAGTCAAAACTATATATTTCACCATATAGCCCGTTATTGGAGTCTGAATGAGATTCTCAAAGCTTTTGCCCCTCCCGAGCTCTGCAAGCTCTCCAAAAATTATAATAAGACTTCTTCCAATGCATTTTTATTCATAATTAAATGCTCTAAGCACGTAATTCAAATTTTAAAAAATTCGTGATTTCTATTTCCTACATTCCGTAGTACAGCGTTCCTAGTTAACACTGGATCTGTTTTTCTCCAGGAGCTTTTCTAGAAGGTTCATCTTTCCACTTTGGCATTGGAGTTGGTTTAGCTTTCATTCTTGCTAATAACATGATGGAGTGCAACAAGATGGCGGAGTTGCGAAAGCAAATGGAAGTGTTGCTTAAAGACATAAAGTATGAAATATTGAAAAAGGAAGAAACTTATGAACTTACAAAAACATACATGAACCCATCTTATGCTGGTTCTTCTTCCAACATGTTAGTTGCTGAACTTCCGGCGTTTCATCCAAAATCTGGAAGTGAAAACAACATTGATAAATTGGAAGCCGAACTTGAAGCCGAACTAGAACTGCTACAGCTGAACATTGAAGGTGAAAATTGGGAGCGTCCTGTGCAAGAGTTCACGGAGGTATGATTTTATTTAGTGTTCATTTTATGAGGTGACGATGAAATTAAATGGCTTTCTAGTACAACTTTGTACTGATAGTCCATCATTATTTGTGGACTTAATATGATCGTGCTTATACCCACATTTTGCTGTTATTGGGATTTTTCAAAAAACTTGGATGTGCGGTCAGATTTTAATTTAAATTATTTCAGTTGTCAATTCAAGAAGAAAAGTTTAGAAGTGTTACATTTGTTCTTTTTATCCTCAACTAGATAATATTATATCTTATTTAGGATGTGGCTTGACTCTTGAGTATCTTTATGTTCCTAAGCATGTATATTCTTCATATTTTTATTTGCACATCATTCTTCACAAATTCATAACCCTCTGTTCTTGTACATCTTTTGGATCACAAAAAGATCGTTTGAGCTTTTCTAGTTCTCTGTAATCTAAGTGGAGTTTTCAAGATGCTGTGCAGAATTTGTGAGTTATCTCCCAACCAAAGTTTCTATAATAAGATAGATGATAATTGTGATGATGATGAGGAAGAGGAAGAGGAGTCGTTACATCCATGGATGTCCCTCTGAGCATGAAGATTGGAAAGGAATTTGTTTGTCAGTGTTTGTATGAGAGAGAGAAAGATGCCAGTGGAAGCTGGTAGTGCTTTAAGGGTCAGCTAGGTAACCCCTCCCCCCCTTTCTCCGCCCCTTGTTTAATCATCGGATGGGTGCCCACAAGGCGAATCGAAAGAGGACCATCAAACATAAGGGCCCACAAATTTTAGACCCATTTGTCGATTAGTAGCACGCCTCCCCCCCCCCCCAATCATAAAATCGGGGCTGAGATGAGGACACTTAATCTAGCTCAATCAAAGGGCAACTCACTCTAGCATCTCTCTCTCTCATGTATCCTTCTGTTGTCAAATGCTGCAAATTATGCTGTTGAGAGACCACGGCAAGTAATTGCGTAAGCAATAATGAAGCTCAATTGAAATGTTTGCATCATTCTGAATATGAAGTATATGGTCCTAAATAAGGCATTTCAGCACGCTCACTAAATTCAGCACCCACAAAGTTGTTGCCTGTTATGTGATCTTTTTAGTATAAAAGTGAAGCTGGGTTAGTAGGCACGGCATATAATGTCGTTCTCGTATTTGGTATTGACTTTCTTACCAAATCCGTGATAGGTTTGGTGAGGACAATTGAATTTGTAGTCAATGAGGTGATTTTTTTGGCGTGGCTAAATAGTGATGTTCATAAAGTAGTTGCTAAATATCTGCCATACTGTGCGTTTATTCGTATATTTTACTCTTTAAAGCTTTGAATTCAGTATACACTATCATTTTAAATAGTGTATCTTGCATTGCCTCGTTTGTTTTATCAAAATTTAGAGACATTTCTCTTTTCCTTTTAGAAATTGCAGGTTAATATCGGGAGTATGGCTCCTCGTATAACTCAAGGTGGGAACTTCAGGGAGGTGGAAAGCTCTCGGGAGGAAGTTTGTACTGGGGATATTTATGGCGTTTCTCCATATGAACTGGAGAGAAAGTTGCATCAGCTTATAGAGACTAGACAGCAAGATCAAATCGTTGAGCTGGAATCTGCTCTGGAACGTGCTGAAAAATTGCTTCATGAGAAAGAAATGGAGATACGTTGGTGGCAAGAACAAGGCATTATTACGCTTTCGCCTACCAAGCTGGAATAAAGCGTTGGCTGACCTACAGGAGTAGGAAGAGAGTTTAAAATACAAGGGAAATATGGTTAGATTTTCTGTTGGAAGGGAGTTTTTGTCGGTGTAAATATCGTAATGAATCAGGGATGGATGAATCATTATTAAATTGTTATGGGGGCGGCAGACATGTAATTAGCACGTAGTTGTAATGAATCCAGCAACGAGTTATGACCAACAAGACAAGCAATCCTCTCAGGGACAAGGTTTTTTTTAAGCTACAATTTATTTCATCTCGTACCTAAAACTTATATGACTGATGTCATAGTGCTTCTACCGTTTAGACAAATTGGCTGGCGACACCTTGCAAGTGTGGAAGATTATTTGCTGCCGGTGAGCGGTCACCGCTTAGGCACATGTGGAAGGCGATCACCGTCATGTACGTCGCATGTTGTAATTTTCTAAATGTTTCTTATGAAAGGCTATATTATAATCAGTGATGTTAACCCGAACCCGATATCATATAAGAAAATTGTGACCCAAACTTGACCTATTTGACTTGAATAGAATAAAAAATATTTTTAAAAATATTTTTTAAAATATTTTTTAAAATAATATTAAAAAATATAAAAAAAATTTAAATTTTATATTTATAATTATATTCGGGTCAAGTCAGGTTGAATTACCTAAAACCCAAATATAAAATTAAACCCGACCCAAATAATTATTCGGATCAATTTTTAAAAATCAAACCTGACCCATTAAGGTCAGGTCAAGTCGTGTTTTACCATTTACCGGGCAGTCGACCATGTGAGCTTTGACAGAAAACCGAAATTGAACGGTATGATTATTTTAGGCACTGTACACACCGATATTATGCATGGTACAATTATTTTGGGCACTGTATACATCTTACATTGAAAACATAAATAAGCTCTTGGACTTCTGAACAATTACTTTTGAGTTTCTACTTCTAATTTAACAATATTAACGATATTGATTACTTACCCATAAATTAACAATATTAACATAATATTGGGAAATAGTCAAAACCAATGGATCATATACTAATTTACCCAATACATATAATGTATGGGGGTATATGCTTGAGGGGATTAGTAGTATCACTGTCATCAAAGACCAGGTGGATTGCCTTACCCTAACTAACCGTTCCTAAGGACTTTCGATGCTCCTTCGTTATAAAATACTCCAGCCATTCTGTTTAAGCAAACAAGCGGACTTGCCCCTAAACTTGATATGAAAACCACATTTGATAAAAGTAACTTCTTTCTTAATGGTGCCCAAAAAATGGTGCAAATAAAAACTTCTTTCTTAGCCTCACGAAGGGCTAGAAGTTGGAAAGTCGATACTTACCTGGGCTGGGTTAATCTGTGATAAGAAAGGCCAATGGCCTAGGCCAATTGCCTCCATTGCACATGCTGGAGGAGAAGCTTTTTTTGGGTGTGTTTATATGTAAAAGACCCGTTGGGATGAGCTGGGGATCATGTGCATTTGTATGAGCCCTTGTATCGTAGGCCATCAAATATGAATCTAATAGCAAACATAGCTCCCAGGGTAAGGCAGGTTTGAATTACCCCCCTTGCACCTTCAGGATTTCTATGCACAGGCTCTAACAATTTGAATTGTTAGACAGTGGACTACAGTCGGATTTTCTGACAATCAGACTCGGATGAACAGTCAGACTGACAAAAACTTGGACAAGCAGACAATCAAGTATTGAGTATGTCATATTATCTGACGAGTATCAAAATGCGTGGACAACCTGACAAACACTTGTTCTACTGGCCGACTTCCGGTCCTCCAATATTTCAAAATGACCTGAAATGGTTGCCGAAGTCAGTGAAAATCCTCCACCGCGGCCTTGAATCCCTCCAATTCCATCAATGCACACACCGCCCCGATGAGTAAGCGCAAAGTGCCAAGATGCGGGTGGGGGAATGTCACGAGACTCGGGGCGTGCGTGGGAAGCCATGTGACCTGAACCTCTGAAACTCGGTTTTTTGCTGTATGTCAGCGGTGGCCCATTCCACGTATTTCATAAAGAACACGCTTGGACTTTGTGGAGCGGTGGGCACTCAAGGTTAAAGGGTGGTGATAGAATAATCGGTCAAATAATGTAGCTAGGCATGTCTACTAAGTTTCCCAATTTGTATGCCATTTTCACAGTGATCAGCTACTGGATTAGGGCGTCTCATAGTCACTAGTGGGAGTTGCACTGCCCAAATGATGATACGTTATTATAGTCTATTCTCTTAGCTCGTGGGAGAAATTATCAGTAGGCGTGGAATGGCCATGATCATAAATCATGATTTCACTTCCATTCTTTTGGAAGATTTTAAGGGGTGGGTGCAAAGAGTTTCTTCCTCCACCTCCCAGCATCATTCAAGGCATTCACAGTCCTCCCTTTTCTTTTCTTTTATCTGGTCACGGCTGCCATGCGGCCATGACGCCACCAGCCCCTTTCATTGGTTTCACACACACTATACGATTATGTCTTCCGCACAACATGGCAGTAGCTGCTTCTAGTCAACATAACAAGATTGTCAGAGATGTCCTTTCCTTCTCTGGATCAGACCTACCCATATGAAATCATCTTCAGAAATACAAATTGCTATATATGTTTTTCATTACCCCGAATTTCTGTGTGACAATGATCTTTCTGATATTAACAACTTACCCAATGAGTGACGAGTTTTTAAGTAAGAAGAAGGCTTGCATTTCGAAAGCAACTTGGACCATATGAAGAGGGGAAGTTTGGTCATACGCAATGGAGCAAGTTATGGCATGGTTTTCGTCATCCTTGTAGAAAATCAGTCACCCTCAATTTGCAGTAAAATCACCAAACAGACTCATTAAGTCCGCCAACAGCTGTGATATCATCAGCCAACCGTTGATTTCATTCATTTCTATTTATGAAAGAAGCCACCTTCTGCTTCGCTTTGTTTTTATTATTGGTCTCTGTGTCCCTCTCTGAGTCTCTGCAAGACTGCAACTCTGAGTGTTTTTTTGTGGAGCAATTTAGCAACCATATGAAAGTTGGAGATACCCCCTCTATCTAAGAGACAAAGGAGATACCTTTCAGTTGGTCTTTGTTTTGTCCTCGCCCATTCGCTAAAACCAGCACTCGTGAGCTCACGACCACTGCAAAATTTACCCAAAAGGTAATCTCTGTTCTCACTTCTCAGGCTTGGCTAAATCACCTTCGCTTGCGTGGTGATTTTCAATTTCTGGGTCGGGCATATGGGTGTTCTTCTTCTGGGTTCCATGAAAGCCAATAAAAGTTTCTTCATTCAGTAGCCCAAAGCTCCCACCTTGTGTTTTTTTTCCTGCGAATGGCTGCTGTAGGATGGAGCATTTTCGAGGAGTAAGTGTCGTTAGAGATACAAAACCTTTGTATCACGCCCCGGTGTCTTCTTGGTTGAGGAAAGTTCGGGAGAAGAGACATTTGGGTGTTCTTCCTTTTTCAATCGCCATCCATTTTTCTGAGATGGGGATTCGTTTGCTTGGTCGGTTTTTAGCTTTGGCTCTCTTGTTTGAGCTTTCGGTGTCTCAGCAACCTAACACCGATGACTTCTTCGTCTCAAACTTCCTGCAGAAACTGAGTCCTTTATCGTCGGAATACGATTTCTCATCACCTGTCTGTTCATGGGAAGGAGTTTTTTGTGATTCCCAGGGACATGTCACACAGTTGGGATTCTCTGCTTTGGGCCTCTCTGGTCTGATTCCTGAAAACAGCATTGGTAAGCTGACCAAGCTTCAATCTTTAGACCTCAGCAATAACAAAATAGCTGGTGTTTCGTCTGATTTTTGGAGCCTTGGTCCCACTCTCAGGAGCCTCAACCTCTCTTGCAACAGGATTAATGGCACTCTCGCAAACAATCTGGGCAACTTTGGGCTGTTGGAGCACCTCGACTTGTCCTGCAACAACTATTCTGGTAGCATACCCGAGGCTATTAGCTCCACTTCAGCTCTGCAGCTCCTCAATCTCAGTGGAAACAGTTTCGAAGGGGAAATTCCAGCTGTGATTATAAACTGCAAATCTCTGGTTTCCGTGGATCTCTCGTCCAATCGGCTTACTGGAACCATTCCGGAAGGGTTTGGAGCTGCTTTTACAGAGTTGAGAGAGCTGAATCTTGCTGGGAACGGGCTATATGGTAGCATTTCTGAAATTTCGGGCCTGAGGTCCTTAAGAAATTTAAATCTCTCTGCAAATGCGTTCATGGGTTCTGTGAAGAGTGCTTTTCAGCAGTCAATGCAGATTTTAGATTTGCGCAAGAACCAGTTTCAAGGTCACATATCTCAGGTACATTTCAACTCAAGCTTTAACTGGTCTACAATGGTGTTCCTTGACTTATCTGAAAACCAACTCAGTGGAGAAATATTCCTTGTCTTGGAGCAAGCTCAATCTCTTGTACATCTAAACCTTGCTCATAATAGATTTTCTCACCAAAATTTCCCACAGCTAGAAAAACTTTCGAGTCTCAAGTATCTTAATCTATCAGGGACCAATCTTCAAGGCCCAATTCCTTTTGAAGTTTCAAAACTCGCTAACCTAACAACTCTAGACCTTTCTCAAAACCATCTTAGTGGTCATGTTCCTGATCTGAACGGCCATAACTTTCTTGTCCTTGACCTTTCCGTTAACAATCTTACTGGCGAATTTCCATTACAGCTGATTCAGAAGCTTCCTGAAATGGAGAAGTACAACTTCTCCTACAATAACTTCACTCTCTGCGCTTCACGAATTTCCCCTGACACGTTCCGGTCGATCTTTTTCGGGTCCCAAGACAACTGCCCCATTGCTGCAAATCCTGGACACATCAGGAATAAAGGATCAAAACACAGGGGCCTCAAGCTTGCTCTGGCTCTAACCTTTTCCATATTTTGTTTAGCTGTGGGTTTCTTGTGTTTAGTATTTGCATGCCGAAGAAAGAGCAATTCCTGGACAGTTAAGCAAGTGCCCTACAACGAAGAGCCAAGCACATCTGGTCCCTACTCATTTCAGACTGATTCTACGACATGGGTGGCAGATGTTAAGAGTGCTACATCAGTCCCTGTGGTTATATTTGACAAGCCTTTGCTGAGTTTCACATTTGCAGATCTCTTATCAGTGACTTCCCATTTCGACCGAGGGACTCTATTGGCTGAAGGTAGGTTTGGGCCTGTTTACAGGGGCTTTCTACCTGGAGGGACCCATATTGCCGTCAAAGTCTTGGTACGAGGGTCCACCATGACTGACCAAGAGGCTGCCAAGGAGCTTGAATATCTGGGTCGGATCAAGCACCAAAATCTCGTTCCTTTGATCGGCTATTGCTTGGCTGGGGAACAGAGAATCGCAATCTATGAATACATGGAGAATGGGAACTTGCAAAATCTGCTTCATGATCTACCTTTAGGGGTCCCCCGTACTGAAGATTGGAGTACTGATACTTGGGAAGAGGATGGAAATGCTGGTCAGAGTCCGGCTATAACGTCATCAGAAGGACTAACAACTTGGGTGTTCAGACACAAAATAGCTCTTGGAACAGCTCGATCCTTGGCTTTTCTGCACCATGGATGCTTCCCACAGATAATTCACCGAGATGTCAAGGCTAGTAGTGTTTATCTGGGTCCTGAATTGGAACCTAGATTATCAGACTTTGGGCTGTCAAAGATCTTTGGAAGCAATCTTGCTGATGAACTGACGAGAGCATCATCTGGTTATACACCTCCTGAGCTGTCTAATGCCGATGAAATGGGGATTGCAACGTCCAAGTCAGATGTCTATGGATTCGGGGTTGTTTTGTTCGAGTTGATTACAGGGAAGAAACCGTTAGGAGATGAATACCCAGACGAAAAAGATGCCACATTAGTGAGTTGGATGAGGGCTTTGGTTAGGAAAAACCAAGGATCAAGAGCTATTGATCCAAAAATTCGTGCGACAGGATCAGAACAACAAATAGTGGAAGCTTTGAGAATTGGGTATCTGTGCACCGCTGATTTGCCTGCCAAGAGGCCAGACATGCATCAAATTGTCGGGTTATTGAAGGATATCGAGCCAGGGCATAGCCAGTGAAGAGATGATGTAGAAGTTCGATTTATCCTTCTTTCCTTTTTTTTGTTCACGTTTACATTTATGATTGGTTCATGTTGCCATTGAATCCAAATTGTACAGTAGTTGTGATATTAATTTGAAGGTGATTCATTTTTTTTTACTTTGATAGACAGTTGTTGATGATCCCAAGTTGTTTCACTAGGACTCCCATAGCAGCAAGGCAATTATAGACTCGGCATCAGTAATTTGGCTGTAGTGCTAGTTTTCTTTTTCTTGTGCTGTCAAATAACCAAGTCATTTTTTTTAGACTGCCTTCCAACTCGTGTGCTATTTGGCCTCACATGTGAAGAGTTATGTCATCACCTTCACAGGTAAGCAAATTTACCTGATATCTGCAGCCTGAGGTCATCCATTCGTACATGGGATCATCTGTCCAAGTTCCTTTTTTTTCTGTTGGCAATATCTGTCCAAGTTCCTGTCATGTAAAATTTATCCCTTCCCTTCGAATTTTTTCGTCTCTTTCTAAGCAAAAAATTAAAGAAAGAAAGAAAAAGGCCTTCGTACATGCTAAGGCCATCAGTTTGTTAAGTGTCAATCATTTTACTTAAATCTGTAGGTAAGTGCTGTTGCTAGGGTTATTTTTGTTTCTCAGCAAAGTGAAGTTTGTAGTTAATATCACAGAAGGCATTCTTTTGTAGCCCCCAAATAACCAGGACTTTCATGATGTGTAACTTTTATTGATTGTGAATGTGAAGTGGCTTGTGGCAACCATAAAACTTCTGGGTCCCGTCTGTCGCCAACTTACTACGAAATCAAACGACGATGATGTCTGGCTTTCATGTTCGTTGACACGCTCTCATATCATGGAGACCGAAATAACCCGAGTCATGCTGTGATGGCATGGCCTCCATGTAGGGTGAGGTTTGCGTTGAGGAATTTCCTATTTAATGCAATGAAACTTGCTTATAAACTGTTGGATAAATGTTTATTTCAAAGTGTTTGCATTTGAAACAAAGAGGAAATCGCATTGGTTGGTGGTTCCTTTTCTTTTCTAGAATTGGGATGGAAGAAGCGTTGGGCGATGCCACAGCACCGGGCATCCCTTGGATTGCTGCTGTTTTACGCATGATTTCGGTTGAAAGAGTCTGATATCAGCACTCTTCTCCGTAATAGTTCTACCGATTTCATTACTAAAGAAAGAAATAACCGATTAATGCAAGTCCTACCCTCGAATTTCCTTTTTCTTTTCTTTGCTGAATTCCTTGTTGTGGACAACTATATGTTGAATTTTGTGGTGTCTAGTGGGTCCCACAAATATATAAGCGATTTATGTATGACTGTCAAAGTTTAGTTAAAGTCGATTGGTTTGGTTCAAATTAATTCAAAGGTTTTGAGGTGGTTTGGTTTATATATATATATATAAAGAGTGTGCTTCATTCATATCCATCAGTTAGGGAGCATGATGACCCTCTTACCAGTTGTGAAATCTATAAACACTTATGAAGCCCCTTAGAGAGAGAATACTAATCCTTCTCCTACACTATGTTTTTCTCTTCCCATAAAGAGACTTTAGACAGCAGAAATTCTCAATTATTTTGAGTTCAAGTGTGGCTTATTGAAGTGTACTCTAAGTCTGACAAAGAGGTTCGTTGTATCTGATAAGTAGATTGCATATTTGCTTCAAAGTTAAACCGTTTACCCTGTGTTTCAGCAGGCTCTTGCTATGATTTTCAATACAAAACTAACACTTGCCTTCTTTAGATTTCTAAAATATTTTCAACACTACATAGTAGGATCAGGGCAGAATTAATAGGAAGGTGAATACAAAGTTCTACCAGAACCTAAACAAGATGTTAAAATGTTGTTAACATGCTAGGTACATGTTGCTAATATTCTTATTCGTGCACTAGCCACAACTGATTAGTGCTGGAAGAGAAGCTTGATTGACGTCACATATTCTTTTTACGAGTATTCCTAATAAAATTTGTCCAATTGACTAAACGAAATGTTGAAAATCGTACTTGTGTTGTGTAGAACCTGAGACCAGAGATAGCATATTTACAGCTCATGATAATGAGTAGTCTAATCGGGCGTCTTCAATGTTTTCTTTATTGTTTGGTATATGAACATGCATATACTTAAATTTGATATGACACTTCATACGGAGTCTCCCAACGTACACAATCCTAAAAGTTTTCCACGAGACCAATCAAGGTCATATCAATGTGTTGTCCTGTTTACATGGGTTTGAATCAATTAGTCTCTCCCTTCCACTTAATACTCCCAATTATAAAACTTAAATGAACTACTAAAGTGGGACGGAGGGAATATTACTTATTTACGTAAGATTAATAAGGCGGTAATATCATGTAATATTTTTTATTGAAAAAACCTATGATTAAGCTTTATATAAATGTGAGAAGATTTTTGAACAGTGGGCCTATGGCCATAGCCGGTGGCAAGATGCCTCCATTGCCTGCTCAGTGTTTAAGATTATGTTGTAATAGTCCCGGTAATGCTGCTAGGTAATGACTTGCAAGTTGCAAGTTGCAAGTCAGGAGACTACATTAATTTTCTCCAATCAGTTTTAAGTTGGAGACGTACAAGTATAACCGTAGTACATGTTGGATATTCTCGGTATTACTCTTATTTTATAGGCATTTGTCCTCCACATTAACAATACAAGGCAAACCCAACATACAAACATAGGTAGATCTAGACAAAGAACGCAAGCATACATAGAGGTCATTCTTTTAGATTGCAATGTCAATTTTTGAAGCCAATATGCTGGAAACCACATATATGCTCATGAAAGCTTGACTTTATCTATGTAAAAAAACTAAAATAAAATGACGGTAACAACATCAAAAAGAGTAGTGGTAATTATATTAAATATAACAACAACAATGATCTTTAGAAGCAAAATGAGTATTATCATCCATATATGCCAATTAGGCCATTAACAACCTAATAACGATTCAACTTATCAATATTCAATGTACAAATGCAAAATTGAAAAAACTCTTATGTTCATTACTTTTTTATTAATGAAAGTTGGTACGTTTGCTTGCCCTTTCACATCCATTCATCTCTTACTAAACTGACAGTATCTAACAAAATAGTATGCCAATTTCAATAATGATTTTGTTGGGAAAACTACACAAGTCTCCCTTCTTTATGCTATCCAATAAAAGGACAATTTTACACACACATAATAATCTAAATGTTTCATCTGCCTATACCTCCCAATTGTAGGTTATGCAAGTTAACACATCCACAAAGCAATTTTTTTAATGAAGTAATTCAACAAATAGATGGAAGACTTAAACAAAGAAGATACAAGAAAAGAGTTACAAATTACTTTGATTTATCTTCTTTAAAAAAAGACTAGGCTTATTATAAAAAAATCTTTCATTTATTCTATTCACTTGAATCTACAGTGTGAGTTAAGTGATAAGCCACCACATGAGGAGGAAAACTCATCAATAAGCTCCACATAAGGATAAGCTCAACATATTTAAACAACCATAATTAGCGGTTCTAAAGGTTGAAGCTTCTATCATCTAAGCTACACCCTCGCATTGACCATTCAAAGCCTCAAGCATATTCTTATCGGGGGATGCCTAAGGTCATCCTTGGCGTAAAGGTCATCGTTGGCGTTGCCATTTTCCTGCTTACAAAACAATATCAATTTGGGCCAATTGGACAAATTGGGCCTCTGAGCTAAAAAAAAGCATACTGGATGAGTGTTGGATGAGTCAGGCCCAACAAGTGGGCTATGGCATGTTCAGTTGGAAATGACATTTTTTGTTGGACACCCTCAACTAATAAAAGCCCATTTTAGACACAATGAAAATTTTAATTTTTAAAGAGTTATATTGATATGCACAGGACGCATAAGGTGCATATACACCCGACGCATGAGGGCCACATGATTTAGATCACATAACGCATGTTACGAAGGGACCGTAGGTGGCTTTTTATCACCCACCTGTTTTAAGAACCATCTGACGGTCCGACGGCTCGCAATACGTACCATCGGCTCCCAATACGTCAAACACGTACTCAAGTGCATAACTTTTTGCTTTCTTAAACGCCTTTTGTGGGTCAATCAACCCTACTTCCTTCCTTTTAAATAGAAAATTTTGAGCATGACATGAGGAGCCTTACAAAATGATAATATTTAGATAAACCACCAACTCCGAGAAGATAACTGTCTTTGAAACAAAAAATAAGCACCAATAATCAATAGAGAGAATTTATATTACAATTGTGAAAGGAAGATACAATATCCTCAAGATTTTTAGTATTGAAGATGTCAATATCAACAAAGTCACATTTTACGCAACCATGATTTTAAGTTTGGATATTCAAACTTAAAAGAAGAATTAACCAAAGTAGATTCTTAATTTAGTCAAATAACTAAAATGTGAGAAAATTTTTACTTTTTACTAAAGGAGACTTACTCACGTGAGAACTTGTAAGTATATGAAAGAATTTTATTTAACTATCATCTTCTTCATTATATGATAAGCCGACCGAAAAAATATGTCAGATTTGTTACTTAGCCCAGGAAAAAGATGTCTTTTTCTTCTTGTTCTTCTCCTGTACAACGATTTTTTCTCCTCCTGGGTAGGTTCTTCTTCTTCTTATTTTCATTTTTCTAGTTTAATTCATCTTCTCTGCTTCTTTTCTCTGGTTCTTCACATCTTCAAGCTACTTCATCTCCTCTGCTTCTTTTCTTTGGATCTTCAATTTTTTAGGATTTACGTTTTTTAATTTTTTAGTTTTTCAGTTTGACAGTATGTCAGTTTTCCTGTTTTCCCTTTAACATATATATATATATATATATATATATATAAGGTTCCTCCCATTTTTCTTCCTATGTTGTGAAGCTAATTTAGGCTTTTTTATGGTTTTTGTTCATATATTGTTTCCAAAATTATCTAGTTTTCAATTATCCGGTTTTTCAGTTTTATAATTTTCTAGTTTTTTAGTTCTCCAATTTTTTAGAAATGTTACATCTATATAGGATATGAAACAAGAGTCATATGCTATCACAAAAAATAACTAATCTAATCACCAACCCTAATTCACAAAAACATCCACGAGCCCAATGTGAGTACCCCACTACCGACAAGAGAATATAAGATTTAATTCTCACATGAATAAGTTTAGTTAGGTAAATCTTTGAAACTTCCCTACATTTTAGTTATACGACCAAACTAGGAGTCTCGCAACATGAAACAACAAAATTTATTTTAGGTTTTAAAATTTGTAACTTGCAAATTACTAGTTATCCAATTTTATAGTTAACTAGTAAATTTACTTGTTAGATTAAGAACCATACATTTCACTCAATTTATTTCCTAATAAGTCTTTTTTTTCATACAAAAACTATGAACTGTCAACTGAATAACTATTAATAGGATAACTATGAAGTGGATAAGTGTCAATTGAATCTTGTGAAGCTTAGGTACATAGTAATGTGCTTGCAGATACTACTTGTGCATGACTGCAAGGATGCATTGGATAAATGGATTATATTTAAACATGAACATGGCAAACCGTTCATGTTTAATTGAAAAACTATAAAATTGAATAACTACAGAACTGAAAAATCGGATAATTAAAAACTAGATAATTTTGGAAACAATATATGAACAAAAACCCTAAAAAGGCCTAAATTAGCTTCACAACATAGGAAGAAAAATTGGAGGAACCCTATATATATATGCCTGCATCGACTAGAATAATCTATTTGTTAAAGGGAAAACAGGAAAACAGACATACTGTCAAATTGGAAAACTAAAAAACGTAAATCCTGAAAAATTGAAGACCTAGAGAAAAGAAGCAGAGGAGATAAAGTAGCTCAAAGATGTGAAGACCCAGAGAAAAGAAGCAGAGAAGATGAAGCAACTTGAAGATGTGAAGACCTGGAGAAAAAAAGTTTAGAAGATAAAGCAAACTGGAAAAATGAAAATATGAGGAAGAAGAACCTACCCAGGAAGAGAAAAGATCATTGTGAGATGAAGTCTTACAAGAGAAGAAGAAGAAGAAGACATCTTTTTCCTGGGTTGAGATCTAACATATTTTTCTGGTCGGTTTGTCATATCATGAAGAAGAGAGTAGTTAAGTAAAATTCCTTCACATGCTTACAAGTTCCCACGTGAACAAGTCTACTTTGATAAAAAGTAGGAACTTACTCACATTTTAATTATTTTACCAAAGTAAAAATCTACTTTGGTCAATTCTTCAACTTGAAAAACTTGCTCCTAACTTTAACTTCTCATTTTATGTAACCATGATTTTAAATTTTTTTGTTTTTTTGTTTTTGCACAGGCATATAAGTTCTATGATAGTAATAGTATCCAAATTGTACACTTGTAATGGAATACTTACTAAGGCCAATCGTACTATACCACGTGTTTCATTTGGACGTGACAAGTGCGAAACGCACGCTGAAAATGTGATTGGTCCAGGTAATAAATGTGTGATGACGTGAGAGAACCATATTATGGGACCTACCTTGGAACAATTTCTCCAGTCCAAACAAGGAAGTGAACAGTCCCGAAAGAAGGAGCCTGAATGCATTTTTAAAAAAACTATATATTAGCGTTTAAGAAAGAGCCTAAGTATAAAAAATATATGTAAAAATATATATACGTGATATATATTTTTTAGATTGATGGCACATATATTAATAGATATAAATATTATTTATATTAATATGTACTAGCATATACACGGTTGATTTAAAAAATAAATACTTTATAAGCATTTTTTATGCTTAGCTCATTGCCATAATAAGATTTAAAAATTATTTATTTTTTAATAGTCATAAAATACATAAGAATAGTTAATATTTAAGATTAATATATAAATTAATATATATATTTAGTATCTATTAATACTAAATATTAATGATATTAATATTAATACATATTTAATGTGTACCTATCATCTTATAGACAAGGGCTTTATGTATCTTTTACTCCTATGTATTTATACATATTTAATATGTAGCTATCGTTTAGACGAAGGGCTTCATGTATCTTTTACTCCCATGTATTATTTAAGTTAGGTAGATTATATCATAGAAAATGCTATCGACATGGGAGCATTTTTTCTATTTTGCTTTGACAGTAAGTCAAACATAAAAAACGTAGTAGAAGTGTCAATTTTCAAAATAAACGGTGCATATACTAGCACATATTAATAAGAATATCTATTTTTAAAATAAATAATACATACACTAACATATATTAACATATAATATATATTAACATTATACGTTGGTGCGTGCACCGTCCCTCTTAAAAATAAAGACTCTTATTACATTTTTTACGCTCGACTCGCTATAAGGGAACATAAAAAAAAGCTTCGCATTCACCCGTAAAAAGGCACATTCTTCATCTTTTCACATCCTGCACCCTATCCAATCAAATCATATTCGTAATGGATCCGGGTCAAAGATATCCGAGCATCTAATTCCCAATCCATATTTCCTAACCTGAGCTGCCTCCTCTTTATATTCCCAAATCCTACCCGTCCAAGTACCCAATCGCCATCCGACGGGCGAGGATGGATCTACTTTCTCGTAACCGTAGTCAGGGCAACGGGAGGAAACCCTAGTGAGCCAGGGTCTCCTAACTGGGAAGGGAATAAAACCATCGTCACCACCGTAGCCATCGCTTTATAAGGAAACCTTGGGTTCGCAGCCGGCAGCTCTCTCTCTTCCACAACCAGAAGGACTCGAAAGTTGGACGGAGGCTGAAAGAAGGGCGAGTCATAATGTCGGACGAGGAACACCACTTCGAGTCCAAGGCCGACGCCGGCGCCTCCAAGACCTATCCCCAGCAGGCCGGCACCATTAGGAAGAACGGCTATATTGTTATCAAGGCTAGGCCCTGCAAGGTAATCGTCCGATCAGTTTCAATTTCCTTGCCCCTGTTTCCTCTGATTTGTTACCTTCGATAAATTTGTTATTCGATTCACTCTACTTGTGGATGCAGCTATAACTTCTATGATTTTTTTTTTTTGCGGGGGGGGGGGAGGGGTGGTATTTTTTGTAGTTTTTTACTTTTTATGTTCAATTATGTCTTTTTATTTAAGGAACCAGTCTTCGCAATCTCTCCTTTTGCCTTTTTCTCTCATGTTTTATTCTGTTTTTGCTGTAATTCAGTGCGTTCTTTCGAATTTCATTTTTTTTTGCTTCCGACCTGGGCTTTGGGCTTGTCGCAAATGAAGCTACCATAACTTTTATAAACACAATATTCATCTGTATTTTTTGAACACCATGCCATAAATTGGGTTCTGTGCTTTAATCTGTTTCATCATGTAATTTGGGTCTAATTGTTTTTCGTTTCTCGTGGTTTGAGTTATGAAGGCAATTGGGGAGATTGCAAATTTACTCTTTCTTAGTATTCTCTTAAGAGTATTTTTGTTTCTTGTTGTCTTCTAGGGAGACGATTTTTTTCTCAATATTATTTGAAAGTGGTCTTTATTTAAATGGGATTTATTCGATTGGGATGTTGAAGCAGTGTGCAATTATTATTTTACAAATCATTGAGTCACCTTACGTTATTGGATTATGAATGATTTTGTACTTATCCACTTCCCATCCAGGTGTGCTTAAGAACTGCCCTAAGATTATTTACAACTGTAGTGATTAACATGTTTTGATAATTGGATCATTTATTCTGCTTATTTCTCTTTGATTTAATGGGCTGGAAGAACAGATAGAGTTAAGTGGACTTAACTTTTCTTTTATGCTTTTTGTCTTTTTGCATTTCTTATGAATTTTTTGTTTGCGGGAAAAACTGTAGACGTTCATCCATATGTTGTAGAAGTTTCAAATCTGTATGGGTACTTCTATCTATACTAATCTTGTTAGAACTTGCATCTTATCTGAAAGCTTGCTAGTGTGTTCTCCAATTGAATTTGTATCACACTTAAGGATTGCAATTTTTAAATGTTGATATGGAATCCATGTCGCCAACCCCAGATGGTTGGGATATGGAATTGTTGATGCTGATGTGATGATATTATGCCTACTGTGTATTCTTTTTCTTTTATAAGTACCATCTGCATATATCTGACTGCAGGTTGTTGAGGTTTCCACATCCAAAACTGGCAAGCACGGTCATGCCAAGTGCCACTTCGTTGGGATTGATATTTTTAATGGCAAGAAGCTTGAAGATATTGTCCCTTCCTCCCACAACTGTGATGTAAGAGGCCCTTTGGGATGCTCTTCTTATATTTGAATTACTTCCTTATTGGTTCTAAATCATTAACTTCTCTTTTCCAAGGGAAAAAATCCACTGAATCGATATATTTTTTTTGTAGGTTCCTCATGTCAACCGTACTGATTACCAGCTTATTGATATCTCTGAAGACGGATTTGTATGTTTAGATTTTCGTAGTTAAGTTTTCGTTTTAGCTTATTTGTTACATACAGGTGGCTAAACGTTTCTAATTATATTGCAGGTGAGTCTCTTGACTGAAAATGGAAACACGAAGGATGATCTGAGGCTCCCTACTGACGATAGTCTGCTTAGCCAGGTTAGTCCTTAATGCATTTTTAATAAACAACATCCTAGTTTTATTTGTCATTCAGGATAATATAGACTGTGTTTTAATGAGACTGATTTTGAAGAATTTGCAGTATTACCTATCTGCTATTTGTAGATATTATGTGATACGTGTTCATGCCTTATAATTTCTTATCTGAGTTGACGTTTTAAATCCTTTTAAATGGTGTTTTGTGGTGTAGATCAAGTCAGGCTTTGAGGAAGGAAAAGATCTGGTTGTGACTGTGATGTCTGCTATGGGAGAAGAGCAGATCTGCGCTCTGAAGGACATTGGCCCGAAGAACTAAAGAGTACAACTCGAAGCTGCGTGGGTTTATTCTAGATACAATATTGTCTTTACTGCACTATAGCCTACTCCCAGGGTTTTGCTCTTCCCCCGCCTTGTTGGCCCCTTGATAAGATTGTTGCTATACAAATCGCTTTTTAAGAAATGTTTGGTATCGCTTCCTGATTCGACCTTGTTAAACTTTAACATACATGGGTGAGGAGAAAGAGCTGTGTTTTTCTTTTTACATGCAGATTTTATTGCAATGTTTGCCGTTGAACGTACTATAATGATGGATGGTTGCTATTGCGCATAGGAAGAAGAATATGCCGCGTCTGTTTGGTGTAATGGGTGGTTTCTGAGTGGCGCGAACTATGAATATGTTCGTAGTTGGTAAATTTGTTGGATGGACAAATATGACGTATTTGGCCCATTGACGATCAAGAGGAGGGTTCGTCTATAAGACCAATTTACCGACCACGAATTTAGTACGCTTATAGCCGAACCCTCCTTTATAATCGAGTTCGCATGTATAAATGCGAAGTGCCCTCGTAAATACCTGCCATCTTCTGATGAGGCGGAAGGGTTTTAACGGCGAACTCGATTATACTTAATTTAGCCCGTCGGATAGATCCTTATTTAATCCTTCACCTAGACTTAATCCACGTAGGAAATTTGGTGCAGGTTGTTGGAAATTGCTCTGGTTCGATAAATTATGCATGCAGCCTGTTAAAACTACTTCTTTCCTACGTTAGCCTGCAGAGCTGTGCGGGCCAGGGTCTTGGCACGCCTAACCCGGCGTTCATGACGAAAATGGAGGCCTAGACAACTCAAATGCAGTTGTTAACTCCCATCTTACCCCGGCTTTTTGTGGCATTCAGTGCACGCCGATCCTCTTCCTCTCTATTTTCCCTCTCCCATCCTTTCCCTTGGCGTGCTAAAAGCTATAAATAGTAAGATGGCAGGGAGTCAGGGACCCGGCCCAAAACTATGCCTTGCGCACCTGGGCCCTCCACATTTCCTCCCAAGTCCCATCGGGTGCCTGGCCTCGCGCTCAAAACCCTGTTGCGCATCTGGTCGGAGGTGGGCCGTCAACTGTATCCCCCCACTTGCTCCTGGGGAAAGAGACGGGGACAACGGAAAATGGCTTAAATGCTGCTTGCCACTGTCACAAATCCCAAGCTAGTTGCAGTCGCTATCACGGAACCTATGATGTGTGTCCTGTGTCCATCTATTTCTATTTTGACATGGTTTCAGCTATTCCTCCAAGAACTGGACCCATATTCATGACGGTGTCGTCCGGTCCAACTGAAAAGGCCCAAACAGAAATAGGAATACTCTTTCGAGTTTTTATACTACCAGAAGGGGTTCATATTTTTCATGAATATTCTACATTCACAATAGTGTTGAATAGCTCGTTTGAGTGGGGAAGTTGTTAGGAAGATATTCAGGAAACAGCGTCAATTTTTTGTTTGACCGTTGGTGTTTTTAAGGTTCAACAGATTGCAGTCATGTACCGCGTTGGGCTACAAGACGATGGTAATTTATCTCCTCTTTCCTTCATTTAATAGTCATGTACAGATTCAATTTGTAGGCTGTATATGAGGCTTTAAACAACACAGCTTAATCTTACTATGCAGCTATTTGAAAGACAAGGAAAAATAAATTTTTTTTTCTAGGAATGGCAATAGCATGGACCCATGCAAACAGCTATAAAATTTCATTTGTCCTCTCTACGCCACTCAGTTTCTACCTTGTTTTTGTTTGCGTGGTGAATATTTTATTTGTCAAAGAACAATGTTAAACAGACGTGCCCAAAACGTGCAGGGGTGGGAGCCATTAGATCATATGGGGCCAGATGATCTAACATGCATACATTATCGGCATGTTTCTTAGAATATGTTTAATTTTTTTTTTTTTGTTAAAACATTGTGAGCGTGAAGTACTCTCTCCATCATAAATTAATAGTTCTATTTGACAAAAAAAATTATTTCATAATAATAGCTCTATTTAATTTTATTTAAATCATTAGTTACTTAAAAATAGTATTATAAGCTTTTTTTCTTTCTCTTAGACGTGAGTTTCACTATTCAATAAAAATTACTATTTTTTGAAATATAGATATTAATATAAACATATAGAGCATAACATTAGCCAATTATTCTAAAAAAAAACACATGAAAATTATTATTACAAATGTATTCCCAAATCATATGGAAAATAATTAGGATATGTATTTTCGTAACCCATGAATATCTCACTTCACTTCATCATTGTAAACTAACAAGGTTTATATTTACTTGTCAACCCCTAGTAAAAACACTAGGGAATAAATAATACTTTTTTCATTTCATATTAATAAATTTATTTAATTTTTTAAAATAAAATAATTTAAAAACTAATTGCAACTATTAATGTGAGGCACATATTATGATGGTTTCCGTAGTCGTTAGCTTTATATTCACATGTTGTAATACAAATGCCAATTAACAGGGGAAAGTGGCAATGCCACACAATTTTCTATTATTTTGAAATTGAGTGTATCACGCCCCGGTGATGCCCAACCCGAGCCGAACCCGGTCCAAGGGCCGGTCAAGCGCGCGGGGGCGACGAAGGGAAATTAAGAAACAAATTAGCGAAAGACTTAACCCTAACACGGGCGACTTAACAGAATTACGGAGTACGCATATTCTACTTTGAGCAAGAATAAATAAGAAGAACAGAAAGAGAGTTGCTTATCACAAAGTAAACAACTAATCTCAAACCCACATGCTTAGTCAACTATAACCCACACCGGGTCAAAATAAGTCTTAAGCAACACAACTGTAAAATGTGGCATAATCCAACAGAGAACCCTACACAAAGGTTCTAAATAAAAAGCATAAAACCAAGGAAAAATAAGTCACACAAAGATCTCCACGATCACATCCAAGTGCATCATTTTCTGATCACACATACACATTACCTAAACCTCCATCATAGTGCATGATCCACATAGTGTCAATCATATCATAATAACCTGCATGAATGTATCTCTAACATACATATTCCCCCATGCATCATATCATAACAATCTGCATAAATGTATCTCTAACATACATATTTTATCATGCATCACATTATAACGTCCTCCATCAAGGAGAAATCGCAATTTAGTGTCACACAGACGGGAACATAGACAAGGCCACGAAGGCATGTCATAGTCCAAAATTCTACACAAGAATTTAAAGAAAGTTCAGGGTTATCAACCCCTAAAGCTGCTCGCCCTGGACGATCCTGGCCAAGGATGTCTCATTCTCACAAAGAGAATCTAGAGCAGCAAGGGTGTTCGCCCAGGGACATCTCCTGCAGAGGGGAGAGCCCGAGTTCTTACACAGGAAACCCTAGAACACATGGTAGCGGGTGCACATGACATACTACACTAGATTCTCAAGGTCCAGATGACACTCATAATAACAATCTCACAATCCGCAAGACAAGTACATAACTCGTCCCCATATAATTCCATTTCTCTTGACTCAACCCGGGGAGTGCACTCGTTCTACACAGGAACACAAATCAAAACATGTCCTTTCGGACTAATCAACTTTCGATTAATCCACGACCGATCAATCCGGCACACAATTTCACCACATTGCATCTAATCAGTCAAATTCGATTAACCTCGATAAAGCCTCAATTAGAAATCTATTTTCATGATGCATGCAGTATGATACATACGTGGGCAAGACATACATGAATCATAATCCATGATAAGTGCCTCTCATAAGCCCCTAATGCATCATTCATAATCATAATATCAAGTTTCAACATATCATTAAACCCTACATGTGTGTGTACCTAGTAGAAGCACTTCACACAATGCATGTCAACATGCTTGAAATTAAACTCACTACCACACTACACATGTGAATTACCATCTAAACATGAATTCCAGCGGAAATTATAGGAGAATAATCATTGAAATCATAACTCAATTCAAAGCTCAACCACAAAGGTTAAACACATATAAGATCATTCACTTCATCCATAAGTCATGACGTTCACTAACATTCATACCTCAACTAACCACATTCTATCATGACAAATCAGTCCATTAATAGGTTGTGGTCCTACTGAAAATATGCTTAACCATATAGAATCAACAATTCATAATTTCAAGATGACAATTCCAACATCATGCCACAAATCTCTAATCATATATCTCAACTTCATAACCTTAATAGTGTGCCTATCTAGTAGCATAATATAACTCAAAACACTCCACATTCATATAAAATTGGCAAGTTAAAGTGAAATCATCGAAATAAATATTATGCAATTAGAACACAATTCTGCTGTGTAGCCGTTCGAACGCCCAGAAGGCCATTCGATCGGCTAAACGGGAAAATTTTAAATTCACAGTTTGGCCATTCGAACACTCAGCAGGCCGTTCGATCGGCTAAACTGGAAAAATGCCAAAACTGTAGTGTTGCCGTTCGAACACCCTGCAGGGCCGTTTGAACGCCAACAAGGCAGATTCAACCTTCTTCTTCCTTTCGCAATTTCAAACCGAAACTCCATTGATAACACTTTAAATCATCATCTAACAACCTAAATACCATCAAAAGTCCACCATGACTTCCAGAATGCTAAACCACATCATAACAAGATAAAACCCTATGAAATCGGGATTAAAAATTACCATTTTCTAATCATGCCATTAGCACACTAAAACAAGTAATTCCATTCAAAATAAACCACAAATTCAAGAGTTTTACCATAGACAAACTAAAAATTTGAAAGCCCATTACCTTATCCCTTGATTAGGCTTGGATTTGATAGTCACTCTTCTTGAAAACCTTACAAAGACATAGAGTTTGAATTAAACTCCATTGAAATCGATTTTAACAAAGAAAACCCTAATTAAAAACTTAGATCTAGGGCTTGTTGAACATAAAAATCGAATTTTGAGAGCTAGGGTTTGTAGTAAAAATGCAAATTAGTAGTTTTGGTGTTTTAAAACAAATTAAAACAAAGGAGAAATGGTAGATTTAGAGGAGATTTAAGAAGAAAGCTAAGATTTAGTGCTTAATTAAAATAGGCTTACCTTAAACACCTTCTAATCCGGGCCTAATTGGGGATTAGGTCTGACCTCTCCTCCTCAGCCTATTCCCAAAATGGGAATGACTCAGGTTTGACCTTTTATAGTAGGCTTTGGGGTGTGTATGGGTAAGTTATGGGGTGTAAATAGAAAAAGTAGGCTAAAAATGAGTATTTTACAAATTTGAGCACTAATTAAGTCTAAGAAAATTCTAAATTTTTTTGCATGGGGTTAAGTTGATGTCTAGGTTCATTTGGTCTAAAAACCCAAATTTTGACGGTGCGGCCCACAGGGGTCCCGCCAAAACCCTAATTTTTGGAAAAATAGTAAAAATTTAAAAAAATCCCCAAAATTCACATTTGATTCAAAATCACTTAAAACCACTAATCGTAAAGTTAATTTTGATTAAAACCATCATAAATACTATTTATTTATAAAACCACCGAATAAATCAGAAAACGTGTTAACCTCATGATAACCGATAATTAAAGAAAACCAAAAATCGATTTAGAGATGAAGGTCCTTATAGAGGGGCCTTGGTTCATGTGCTAGTGCCACATGAACTTAGAGTGAACGATAAAATCTCATTGTTAGATAATTAATCTAATAGTGTGGTGCCTTACCACCGGTGAAAAAATAAGCAAATTAAAAATTGAATTTGGTTAAATAGAGCACTTAATGGTAGGGTTAGTCATTGGCTAAATAATCAACAAATAAAGCTTATATGTGTTTGTGTCTGCTAACAATTTGTTACCTGGGTCTTTGTTTATGAATGAAGCTTCTTATCCGGTAGACACGATCATTATCCGCAGACATAGCCTCTTAGGTAAGTGGATAAGAGTTGAGGCGGTCGAAGAGAATGAGATAAACATTAATGACTATAGCTAAGTAGAGCAGCCAAGGTGGGTATATTTGGATTAAATAACTTAATGTATAATAATAATAATTTAGATTTATACATGCTATATTTTTTTATTTATAGTAGTATTACTAAAGAACTTTCCTTACATATACTTTCACACATTCATTTTGAACATCCAAGTGGAGCTATTGATGTAGGAGAGAAGAGTATTTAGTAATTAACTTAATAATTCAAATATATCATTAACACAATTGTATTCAAATTATTAAGAACTTAAGTATAAAAAAATGATGCTTAAGAGTAATTATAGAGAAACAAAAAATATCATTTTATGTAAAAATATAAAATACATTTAAAATTAACCTCACCTTGGATAAACAAACGAACTAGGTCTTTGTTTGTTGCTATGTTTGAAAATTGACGGACAAAATAATTCAGCCAAACGCAACCACATACACCTAGGACATGGCCCAAAAGTTGGACAATGGAAGTTGGTGACCGACCCTAATTAATGAGTTAGAGCGAACAAGTATAATGATAAAAAGAAATGTGGTTTTAAAGTGCACATGTGGCTTATTAGGTTAAGGTGAAACAATCTTTAGGTTACAAAAACATCATTAGTGTTATTTTGAATGAAAAAAATCTAACCCGCGCTACAACCCTCTTAGCCATAAGATCATGTTACCCATAAGATCACGACAAGAGTGGATAAGCCCTTAACCATGATCTGATTGCTAGGGGTGCAACTGCAATGGAGACTAGGTGTCCTCTTTTAGATAGCGTGACATAATTTGTTAAATGCTTGGGAGCTGAGAGGGAGAAAGATACTTTCTAATGGATGAAATGCTAATTTGGATTTATAATGATTGAAAAAATAAGAGGCATCAACGTCCTATTACCCATATTGTTAGTATGAACTATGAAGTATGTTTAATAGTTGGAAAATTTTATATAAGGATGGGCTTACCACGTCAGATCAAGATCCAGTGGTGCAAATGGATCATAAACTAATATGCTCTTTGAGATGTGCACTGTCAGCTCACACAATTGCGTGTGAGCTTGGACTCATATAAACAACGGGTCTCTTAAAAGTCATTGAAGTAAAAATAATAGATTTTTATATAAATAACTCAAGGTATAACATTAATGACTAATTGCCTTGAGGGCGTGAGGCACATTACAACATTGCTAGGCATGCTTTGTACTTAGAACGAGGATTTGATATAAATAGAAGATAAAAATGTGCGCAAATGTCAATAAATGATAGAACTTACACACGTACAAAAGCCCACACATACAATAGAAAATGACTAGATTACCCCATTTCTAATTTTTTCCATTTCTATCTCTATCAACCCATTGAACAAGCCAAAAAAAAAGGGGGGAAATGCTAAAATGCACACCCTTACACAATAAATGACATGCTAGGATACACACCCTAAAAAGAGGTAAGACATGCACCGTCATGTAATATATATGCCCAAAGGATTTTTCAGGGTGGAGAAATCCAACTCAGGTGAGGCTAGTTTAGCAATGCCTTTAAAACTTCATCTTGAAACACACCTAATTTTTTTTTTTTTTACGTAACAAAAAAAAATCACTCTTTGCAGGCGGGTGACTATACTCTTAATTATTATAGTTAGATAGTAGATTTTGTATTACATAACAAGCATAGCATACTTTCAATTTTTTTCTTTCGTTGCATAACCTCTCCATGTACTAGGCAATAATATAGATATGTCTCATCTTGTTAGCTTCTCACCACCTTGATAAGCATGGGGGCCAAACATCCAAGTCACGGCAGACGGACCTGTGAAGGTTAAAAAATTTGGCCGAGCCTAAAATTTAGACAAGCTTGGGCCGGATCAAGGGCTTTCATGCCGAAAGAGAAGTGATATAATTTTTTTTTTTTTAACTTGAAGTATTTTTACTATTGTAGATGATAAATCTATATCTCGAGTAGAGAAATAAATATAAGAGAAGCTTAAAAACTAAGTACTTATATAAAAACTTAATTGTATTCTATTTGATAAATACAAATCATTATATTCTATTTGATACGGAGTACATTCCATTTGGTAAATAAAATTTATTATATTCCATTTGGTATCACCCGTGTAGGATGGAGTCCTATGCAAGCAAGATAGTTGATAAAAACATGACTTAGATGAAGATGTTTGAATTTATGGGTGCAAGTGCAGGCAACCGCACCAAGACACACACACAAGTAGCAATGCCAGCATAAGGCTGTTGGGTGAAGGTGCGCACAGGATGTGGGCATCGATTGTTTCTTACAGAAGCTCCTTTTTCTATTGAATTTATCTAGTTAATTTTTCTTTTAGGTTTTTTTATCGTACTTCATATTTTATAGTAAGCATAAATGTCATATTATTTAAAAGTATTTATAAAAACTTAGACCTTAGTAATGAAATGACATATTAAAACTAAAAACCAACATTGATTAAATTATATAAATGAAGACATTAGCTTTGTCATTGCTAATAGAGAGATATTGAAGCTTTTTGTCTTTTGAGAAGAGAGATGAGACTTGAGAAACCTTGTGGCTTGGATCATTGGTTAATAGGTCAGTAGATTTCAAATGGTAAAATAAAGACTCATATGATAATTGTTTATGGTAAAAAAAGGCCCACATATGGTAATTGTAATTACTATGTTTCTAGCAAAAAAATAGGCACGGGTAGTTTATGTATTACTCTTTAATTTCTTAATTTATGGGGATCACTCATTTTGCCTAAAGATTATAGTTTTGCCAAAAAAAAATTTAAAATAAAAGGATTAAATAAATGATGGGCTGTAAAAGGGAAGTCGTTTATCTTTGCATCTTAAGCGAAGATATCTCTTGGACATCTATGTACTGATCTTTTTTTAGTTGTAATCGAGTTGAGATGCTTTTATTACGAATTTATAAAGGGCTAGCCAAGTTTTAACAATACGAGTCTTTGCTAAGCAATACTACTTATTATAAAAAGCGGATGGGCTGAATAAGAGGGTTGAGATCAACAATAAGTTTTCAGATAGGTAGGGCTAAGAGCTGGGAGGCAAGATGAGTAATTCGTATAAGTAGATAAAGGGCAGTCTTGAGTAGAGAGTTATTAATTCCTTGAGAGTTTAAGAGAAGATAAAGGGATTTGGCCATTATAATTTGAGTAAAGAGTTACCTTAAATAAAAATTATAGAGCTGAACCTCTTCTTCCTTCATGTTAAATTATTATTGCAAAATTTAGGTGAGAACTAGGCGAGAAGGTTTTGAGTGTAGGGTGAAATCATGGCATCACCGGCAAATTCATAGTGAAGAGTTTGTGCCCCTCACATCTAGGATGATGCATGAATTATGAGGGTAGGGTCAACTATCCAGCTAGGAGTAAGCATGGGAAGAGATCTCATTCTCCGAATCGAAACAGGTTGAGCGTTTACCGAATAAAGTGCAAAGCAGAATAAAGTGGGTGGCCGGCCGGTTCTCTGCCGCAGATATATTCAAAAGGATTTTGATAGCAAGAACACTTGCGAACTTGTGCGTTATGGCGCAAAGCGCAAAACGCAGTCACGCGTTGCATTGTAAGTGTATTTTTGTGTCGAGCAGTGAGTACTTGTGAAGTGCAACTTCAGCGGTCCACAAGCCACTAATTGCATCCCACTCGCGTTTAAAGGTCTTCTCAGCCTTATTTTACGCAGGATTTATACTACGTTTCGTTTCAAGATTAGGCATGCAAATCCTCCAATCCAATTAAGGCAATCAGAGGCCAGGACGGGATTATAGAAGCCCTTCATTCTCTGCCCTTCTGCAAATGTCGTCTGACTTCTCTTCCCCTGCCTCCTTACGGGATCATTGACGATTGACCGGCATTAAACATCGAAACGTATCGGACCTGAGAGACCCAAGCTTATCGGCTGAAACCAGCCTTTAAAGTAAGAAAGAAGATCCGTTTAAAGTTTTAAACCCCGCCCCCTACGGCCCAGTCCGTCAAAGGAGGAGGGAAACGGCGCAGTAAGATGCCGTTAAATTTCACCGCCTTCGATGGGGCCCCACATGCTCACGGAAAGTCAAGTACCGTGACCACCTGGTCAAAACTAGTCAAAGCCATAAAATCTGTGAACAAGTCCCTCTTCTTCTCGCTCTGACCGCCTTTCTCTCTCTCGCTCGCTCGCTCGCTCTTCTCTCGAGCTTCTCCTCCAAAGCACCTCTTGCTCTGCTGCCAGCCTCCGGCGGTTGCTCGCAGACCCGCCTGGCCAGGCCGAGGGCCGGTCTTCTCGCTCTATTTGTCACTGGAGTCGCTATGTCTGAGGAGAAAAGCACGGGCGCCATGAAAACAACGGAGAGAGGAAGCCAACGGACTTTAGACTTGGAGTCTAAACCCAATTCATCATCCATTTCTGCTACCGTGGAAAGTGGTTCTTGGAGTTCTGTACGTGAGCCGCTGAACCTTCTTCCCGGAGCGACGCGAGGACCCGACTCCCGTTCGTTCACGGAGCTTCTCGCCGGTGCCATGGCATCGCCGGCTGGCCCGAAATCAAACTCTGGAGTAGAAACTGTACAGATTCCGTTTTTATCGCTCTCCGTGGATGCCGCTCGATATGTGGTGGCGTCGCCGCAGAGTGTGGCCGGCAGGCAGTCGCATTCGGGGTTTCAGGTACGTTGCTAATTTCGTAACAATGAGTTGTATGACGTTTTTCTCTTAAGATGAATTCAATTTTTTTGCTATTTTTTTCTGTCGTCTTTTTGTCATTTGATATCCTTTGCGTGACTCTGCTGGTGATTCCTAAGTTTGTGTAGTAACTGTAGTTGGTATTGCGAATTTACGGGACTAAATTGCGTTGCTGTGCTGCCTTTCAGCGGCTTGAGTGACGAAAATATATAATTTAGGTTTCCTGTCAAATTTTTTAGCTTATCCATAAGGTCAATTGGCCTGAGCTTGTCGATATAATCTTAACTTGCATTGAACTTTTCGACTTCATTTTGTATTTTTGTTATGGCAAAAGAGTTTCTTTGATGTTCGTGTTCCAGGAATTTCCTGCGAATGTTTCACATGGCTGACTAACCCTTTTAGTAGGCTGTGAACGGGCTTTGAAATTTGAGTGCTTAAGAAATGAAAAATAATTTGATCTTTAGCAAACTTATATGCACCAAAATTTTAGGTGTCTACCTTCTCACTCGTTGGTTTTGTTTAGTCAATAGATGTCATTAATACGTATTTTTTCCCAGGGAAACTTGGATATATCCCACCAGGAGGCGTTGGCTAGTGTCACGGCTCAAGCTGCTCAAGCTCGGAAGCAGATACAACTTCGACAATGTATCTCCTCATTGCCGGACTCATCTCCCACCCACCTCCATCCGGAATTGAAGCTTTTGCCCCTCAATTCATCAACGACAGCACAAAATCAAACTTCACCAGTACTTGAATCTGTTTCCAGAAGCACCTTGGGTCCAAAATCTAAGCGAACTCTTGTTAAGAAGAGAGCTTCAGGTGATGGCTATAACTGGCGCAAGTATGGTGAGAAGCAGGTGAAAGGGACTGATTGTTCTAGAAGCTACTACAGGTGCACAGACTCCAATTGTCTGGTTAAAAAGAAAGTGGAAAAGAATCCTGCCGGTCAAGTGACTGAAATTCTTTACAGAGGTCATCACAACCATGATCCACCCCAAAAGGTTAAGTGTGCACAAGATGGGGGGCTTCTTCCAGGTGGTCCTGAAAACGCAGGTCTTTCCCAATATTTGCAAGCACATAACTCCAGTGATGATGAAACTGGGAATGAACCGGATCCAAAACGAAGGCAAGTAGCCTGCAATTTCACCGATGTTACTAATGCAATTTTTAATCATTTCTCAATCTAGTGTATTTTTCCTCATCTTGCTTTTGTTATTTCTCATGTGCTCTAATATCAATCGTTTTGTTATTGATTAGGATTAAGACGGTTCCTAAGGTAATTGTGCAGACAGTGAGTGACCTAGGATCCCAGGGAGATGGCTACAGGTGGCGCAAGTATGGTCAAAAATTGGTCAAGGGAAATCCTAATCCTAGGTAAGACTTTTTTAATTGTCCCCGTGCTATGAACTGGTGTCCCTTTTTGGTAGATGGTGTGATATTATTCTTGTGATCTATTGAAGATGATAAAGCTACACAATATTCCTTTAAGACCAAGCAGGGATAAGGTATTGTGGTTGCATTTTTAATCGCCATTAAACAAAAGGAGATTGTGCTCCATTTAGGGTGGGTCACCTATTATTTTCATATACTTCTTTTGACCTAGTCCGTAGATACTAGTTTCAATGTTTTTACTGACCCAACATGTTAAAGTGGGTATGTTTCTCATGCTTGTTGCATATTATATATGGTAAACCCTCTCTAAATATAATTCTAAATCCTGGATGTGTTTATTCACAACCTTATCTCTTGGTGGCCAAAAACTATACTCGGTGGTGCACTCCTTTGGTCCTGGGATGATGCAAATCAGCATGGGGACATGCATACGAGAAAATCTATTTAGTGCAGTTGACTCCCTTAATTCTATTTGTGGATGGTGTAACAACAGTCCTTATTAAACAGTGCTTCTGTCCAACTTCCCTAAAATTTCTGAGATAGTTATCACTAAAAGATGCAGGGTTCTTAAAAGAAAAGAGTGCCCTGTCTTTCAACATAAAAGCATTTCAAAGGAAATTTGCCAAGCTGCTATGAAATTTACAGCATCTGTAAGGGCAACGAGCCAGGGTTGAATTTTTTATAATCTGTCCAGGGCTGGAATGTTGGTGAACCTTTTTTTAAAACTTTTTCATATTAGCCTTATTTGTCTATGCGTATAGCGTGCACATTTTAATTTGTATGTACATAGAAACCCTGTTCTGTCATTAGAGGTGGTTTTTGTGTATCTGAAATGTCAGATTCGTTATCTACAACTCACTTGGGAATGTCTGCTAGCTAAATTGCTCTGGTAGAAGTTTTATTACACCAAGTGCCAGTCAGTCCTACAAATGACATGCCTGAATCAATATTGACTTCTTGTTTGAACTATGCCTGCTACTATTTGTAATGTACTAAATTCTCTGTAGTGTGTTTTTTTGGTTTGTCCTTTGTTCATTGGATTCTAGTAAAAATTGAACATCAATAAGATTGTTGTAGTTTTCTTTCATTTTGTTTTCGAAACAAGGTTTTGACATGTACAATGCATTTAATGCTCATTGCCTATTGACTTTTTGTCATATTTATAAAAAATAGTATGATTTGTAATTATGACAATGTTGTTACTCGTAAAAGTCCATAAAGCAAAGCTAATATTCAGAAGTCAACTTAACCCTTGCAGTTAGGATTCTGGGTAATTTCCAAGTTCTAGCTGTAGTCAGAGGGGGTCCGAATGTCATCTAACCAGAACTAAACAAATTAACTTTGAATAATTATATGTACAATGTAGATTTTGTTCTTTAATAATTTAATCATTGTAGTGTAATCAGCCTTTAGTTTTTTTCTGTAATATTCCCTCTGACCCACATTTTTTTAGTATATTTTGAAAAACCAAATGGAGCTATTAATATGGGGCAGAGGGAGTATAAAAAACGAAACACGTAAGTTTGAAGACTGAACCGCGCATAAGCTGAATCTTTTTAGTGGTTTATGCTCAATTGTGTAGCTTGCCAGTAAAGGGATCAGAATTGTTCACAGAAAATTGAGTTTTGCCAGTCTAGAACTCCGGATCAGCCTGGATTAGATCCGGTTAAATTTTATCTATTTTTGAAATTGTCCCCTATCTTTTTATTTACAATGTCAATGTTGAAGTGTAACTTTGTTAAGTTCATGGCTCTTTTAGTGTTTGACAAAAAAGTCGACGGTAGCAAGCATGAGCATTAGAAGCTGACTTGTATGATTAAATTTCTGCCTTTTATAAATCACAAGCCAAGAATGACCATATGCTGATTGAGTCAATATTTTTTTGTGATTTACTGAAACATAGATGATCGATAAAACTTGTATTAGTGGTCAGATGACCCTTACATCTAGTATTACAACTTTTTAACTAATCTATTGACCAAAATTTGAAGTGCCACAAAGACTTTTCTCATTTTTTTTATTGTATTCAGGAGCTATTACAGATGTACATGCAGGGGGTGCCCTGTACGCAAACATGTAGAACGGGCTTCAGATGATCCAAAAGCGCTTGTTGTTACATATGAGGGCAAGCACAATCATGAAAGACCAGATCTTAAGAACTACGACTCATCTGCTACTGCCCTTCTGCTTGCTGCTGCTGCTGTTACTGGTGGGGGCTATAAGGATGTTCCATCTGATATTTCACTAGATAGAAAACTAGGATCTTCATGGTCATCTGGCAAGGGAAGGGATACTGGACGAAAGGCATCAGATTTTGGAGGTGATAGAGCTTTGGAATCAGCTCAAACACTTCTAAGCATTGGTCTAAGCACTTCAAAGAGTTCCAAGGATGATATTGGAGCGAATAATTCAAAAATAATCCAACAGCCACTTTTGAGTAAGAACCATGCAGCAGTATCGGTTTAAACTCTTTGAACCAACATGATAATTTTGCTGAATCATCAGGAGGCTTCTCCTTTAAATGTTTTTCCTGCAGTTTTTTAACACCTTGTAAATTCGCTTGCTCATCTTTCAAAGTTGATAAAGCCTACTTAAGGTAGGGATTTTCATTTTTGGTCCTTAAATTATTAAATTTTCTTCATTTAGATACTAGGTTGCGTCAAGGTTGGGCTCACTCCTCAACTTGTCCTACCTAGTCATCCCAGGTCATTTCCAATTTAGTGCTTGTTCCCGTTGCTGGCGCCACAAAGGTGCCACCACGACAACAGGTTGTAGAATATGGGACGTCTTTGTCAGGGACCTTATTATGGGACCTCTTTGTGTTGTTGTGTTGCAATATCGGTCCTAAGCCTAGAAAAAGGAGGGTTGTATTAGGTTAACAACCGGCTATAAAAATTTGTGGATCTTACATTACATATTTTAGCCAGATCAGCTAGGGCATTTTTCGGAAGTGATGCATTATACTAAAACTTGGGTGTAACGATAAGTGAGCAAGGGTTAGTTAGGGTATTTCTTGTAAGCCATGCATTGTAATAATGCCTAATTGCAATGAGAAGTGGGTTATAGTTCTCGCATTGGATTAGATGGATATGTAAGATTAGTGGGTAAGGGGTTCTCACATTGGATTAGATGGATATATAAGATTAGTATAACAACTTTAAATATTGGGATCTTGAAAGGTAAGGATTTAAGTTGGAGATACTTAGGCGTAGGAGAGTTAATATAGTTTGCTCGTAGGAAATAAAGTATGTAGGAGAGAAGGCTAAGGAGCTAGGTGAGGGCTTTAATTTATTTTTTGTATGTAAAGAGTAAAAATAAATAGGATAGGTATAGTGATAGAAATGGATTTTTAAGGAAAAACTTGGTAGGCATCAAAAGATTTAGTGATATAATTATATTGGTGAAATTAGTGTTAAAAGAATATGCAATTAATATTATTAGTACTTATGCATCATAAGTATGATTAAGAGAAAACCTAAATAACTAATTTTGGGATGAAATAGACATAGTAATGTAAGGGATACTAAATGGGAAAAATGTTATTATAGGGGGGAATTTAAATGGGCATGTAGGAGAGAAAAACATAGGAAATGAGAGGATACATGGAGGGTATGTCTTGGGGGAGAGTAATGAGATGAGATAAACTATCTTTGAGTTTTTAATAGCAAATGGCCTAAGCATTGCAAATACTTAATTTAAAAAGATGGAGGAGTTTTAGTAACTTTTAAGAGTAGACCTAATAAGAGCCAAATAAACTTTTTCTTAGTTAAAAGTGAGGATAGAAGGAAGTGCAAAGATTGTAAAATTATTCCCGGTAAACCTTTAGCGCTACAACATAGGTTAATTGTTTTAGATGTCCACATGAAGGGATGGAGGAAACAAAGAAATGATAAAGTTGAGCCTAGGATAACGTGATGGAACTTAAAGTGTAAAATACTCAATACCTTTGTGGAGAGGTTGTGAGTAGAAGGAAATTGGAAGTTGGATGAATAACCAATAATAATGTGGGGTAATATAATTAATTTCATTAAAAAGTTAGAAACACGAGTATTTGGAAAAGTGAGGAGGAGAAAATACTTGAAGAAGGAAATATAGTGGTGGTGTGAGGAAGTGTAAAAAGTTCTTTAAGGAAAAGAAATGATCCTTCAAGGAGTGATAAAAATGTAAAAGTAGGGAGAATTGTATTAAGGTTATAAGAGATGTCAAAAAAGTAGTAAGTGAAGCTATATTTAAAACGTTTAATGAATTATATAATAAATTAGGATTGAAGGAGGGGGAGAGAAACATATATAAGATAGCTAAGTTAAAAGTGAAAAGAGGTAGGGACTTAGAAGTTAGATCAAGTTAGATGTATTAAGAGTGATAATCAAAGAGTTTTAGTAAAAGATAAATTCAAAAGATTGAAGAAGGTATTTCTAGTATTTATTGAATGAAAATTATTATGGTTGTAGTCTTGATATTGAGTTTAGTCTTATTAAGGATGTAGTTTATTTTAGAAGATTTATAATAGAGCAGGTAATAATTGCCTTAAAAAAATGAAGAAAAATAAAACATTAGGACATAATAGAATTCCTATTGAAGTATGGAAATGTCTTGAGAGTGTTGGCTTAACTTGATTGACCAAGTTATTTAACAATATTTAGAAGTTAAAGATGCTAAAATAGTGGAGGAGAAACACCCTTATACCTTTATATAAAAATAAATTAATATTCAAAGTTGTACAAATTATAGAGTTATAATACTTATGAGTCATACTATAAAGTTATGGGAGAGAGCTTGTGAAAAGTAACTAAGAACCGGTTTGGTTTCATGCTAGAGAGGTCGAGAATTGAGGCTATCTTCTTGTTACGATAATTAGTTAAGATATATAATGATAAGATATAAAACCTCTATATGATCTTTATTAATTTGAAAAAAAAACCATTATAGAAAGTGTCTCGAGAGCTCATTTAGAGTGTCTTTAAGAAAACGAAAGTTATAAGAGGTTATATTAAAGATACATTTAATGAGGCAGTAATCAATATCCAAACAATTATAAGAGAAACTAAGGAGTTCATGATCACAGAAGATCTACATTAAGGGTCTGCCTTCACCTCTTATCTTTTTGTTATAATTATGGATGAAATATATATATGTGTGTGTACGTGTCTGTGTGTGAAAAAAGTTTATATGCGCCCGGGCTCATATAAACCTGTGTGAGCCCGGGCTCTATGGGCCATTGGATTTACATCCGGCGGCCTATAATACTCATGGGTTTAACCAATGAGTTTAACCCATGAGTATTATGAGCCGCCGGATGTAAATCCGACGGCCCATAGAGCCCGGGCTTATGTAAGTTTATATGAGCCCGGATTCATATAAATAGGTATATATATATATATAGTTAGTTAGTTAGTTAGTTATGGGTTAGCCTTAAGACTCGAATTTTAGTAGAAATAGATTAGTAAAAAGTGTCAAGATATGAGCAATTCTATTATTTGGGCTCCATTATCCTTAAAAAGGGAGACCTTGATAGTGAATTAGTGATGTGGTACATAAGATTAATGTGGTGTGGGTAAAATAGAAGGCGACGTTAGGAGTTTTGTGTGATAAGCAAGTCTAAAATAAACTTAAAAGTATATTATATAGGACAACTATTAGGCTCATAATACTCTATGGAATATGATGTTTGACATAAAAAAAAATTATATAGATAAATTTAATATGGCTAAAATAAAGATAATAAGGTGAATGCGTAGAATAATTAAAAAAGATAAAATTATAAATAAATATATATATATAAATTTAAGGGCAACACCTTTAGGGGAGAAGTTCAAGAAGTGTACCACAAATTGATAGAAAAATACTTAATTATGATTATATTTTTTTATAAGAAAGAAACTTATGTTTAATATGGCATGCTCATTATTGCACTCACATCAATTATAATGGTTCATAACATTTTACTTTCAAAAAATTATTTATTTGTTGACATATCTTTCACTAATTGGTTCGTTGGCATATGCAACAGTTCAAAAGTGAAAAATGCTTTTCTCCAAAAGAGAACGTGAAAATTGTTAATGGGGTGAACTTGTTAGTATTTCTCTCTATCTACTTAAGCAACCCTTGGCACCCCTCCCCAGGTGCCCTCCCAGCACAGCACATTATGGTTGGATACACTATTCAACATAAGTTTAGATTAAAGAAAAAATTACATTTTTTATCAACATAAGGAGAAAATTACTTGTGGCATAGGAAGAGATGCAGATCTAAATATAGGAATCTCATATTAAAAAAAAACACTTTCAAATGAAGGATTGGCTTGACAAACAAAATCCAAAAGGAAAATGGTATTTCTATATTCTATTTTTTTACACTACAAGTCTCATATCACTTTTGATTGGATAGGAAATGTGAGTCTCACCTTACAACATAAAAATTACTTTTTGCTATCAATTATAAGTGGTGTAAGGCCGATAATATAAAGAAATAAGGTGTAAGAACATCACAATCCAATCCAATCCAAAAAAATGAGCCTTTCTTGCAATTTTACAATGTTATCTATAAGTAATTTACTTAAATAACCTAATATAAGAAAAATTATTTAATGTTTCATAAATGCTACTTAACTTTACTCTCACTTTATAAGAATCGTATATAGGCCAAACTCTAGAGTGCACTAGCGTTATAACTATTTTTCTTAGTACAACACTAGCACTATAAATCTCACTCAACACTTCTCTAGTCTTGAATAAATTTCACTGACACCCTAAGATTAATAATATATTAATATATAAAAAAATATCTATTCACTTAACCTTTATAACGGTGTGTCGGGGGGGGGGGGGGGGGCGGCAATTGATAGGGAATATGATAGATACACTCCCTCTTACACCCGTTTCCCATCACCCTCATTAGTTCTACTCCTTTTAATAGTTAAGAAAATAAGGATATATGTATCTATTTAAAAATTTTATTAATAATTTATTAATAAAAAATAGTATATATATAATTTTAAAAATATTAAAAGGTGTAGGTATTATTTTGCTAAAAATCAAGGCGTACAAGTCCAATCACGTGTGGGACAAAATCCATATAAACCCTCTATCCTACATAAATAATTTTATTTTATTTTTTAAATAAATTAAACTTTATCAATAATTAGAGGTTTTAATGGGAAACGATCGAGTAGTAGATGCATACAATACGTGTAATTCATGCGACACCTGCGATCCTCTTAGCTTCACACAAACATATGTCATATAAATGAACTCTGAAGAGAGTGAAGAGCATTTATTATTAAAAGGATTACTCATTAAACTATAGTAGTACTTTATTGTTTTTTTTAAAGCGCTTTTCAATGCAGAATAAGAGTCCCGATCCGCTCATGTGCGTCATCAATCTTGACGTACGTTCCTGACTCATTGTCAGAGCGCAGCAGGGAACCGTCTACAGCCTACAGGGTGCAGTCGTTACTTGATAGTTCGGCGCTCCTGACGTTGGTAGCTTGCTCTTTGTCGTCATCTCCCTCCTCCGGTCGTTGGCCGCCTCTTTTTTCCGCCGTCCGCTCGGCCTCCGCCTCGTCGATCAGTGGAGCTGCCCTACTACTCGGCGGTTCGCGATGGTGCACTCCTCCGCGACGCTTGGCCTCACCAAGCCCGCTGCCATTTCCACCCCCGAGGTTCATCTCAAATCTCAGTCTGTTCACTTCCATCCATGCTCTCCCTCGCTCGATGTGTGTGTGTGTGTGTTTATGTCTTCCTTCTGTGCTGTTATCGTCTAGTTTGGGATGGCCGTCGTACGTCTGCGGGCTGCATCGTTTTGATGAAAGCAGAATTAGGAAGTATATTTTCTTCTAGTTTGGGAGTATTTTTTTTGCGTTTATATGTCGGAATTGTTTTCCTGCTGAAGTTTGCCTATTATACTTTTTGTTATGTACACGCTGTAGATTTTTTTAAATTATTGTTTTTTCTCTGTTTGTCTGCTTTTACATTTTCCTTCGATTCGAGTTTCTCATGTGTTTATTGTTATTATTTTTTTATAATTCTGGTTGTTTCGCGTATCTTCGTCTCAATCTATTTGTCTATTTCGTGCTCAGTGAGAATTTCACAAATATCTTGAACGAACTTGGTTCCTGTTTAACTATCTTTATAATTCATTCAGTTTGTTTGAAATACTTTTCTTAGATATCTGCGACCATTGAAGATGCATTTGTTGCATCGTGCAGACAAGCTTGAACATTATTCGCGTTCTTCATCGTCTAAAGATGATAATTTCCTTTGATTGATTGATTAACTTCTTTCTCACAATTGCTATCGTTTAAAAATTAGATTGCTTTTACTGCGAAAGAAGTCGATATCTCCGAATGGAAAGGCGATATACTTGTGGTAGCCGTGTCAGACAAGGATATGCCCAAGGATGAAAACTCCAAATTTGAGAACTCTTTACTGAGAAAACTCGATGGCCAACTTAATGGTCTTTTGGCAGAAACTTTGATTGAGGAGGACTTCACTGGAAAAGCGGGGCAGTCTACTGTATTGAGACTTCCTGGACTGGGGTTTCGGCGGCTTGCTGTGATCGGGCTGGGCCAACTTTCACCTTCTTCAACAGCTGCTTTCAAGGGCCTCGGGGAAGCCATTGCATCCGCCGCCAAAACTGCTCAAGCAAGTTCTGTTGCTGTGGTTCTCGCTTCGTCTGAGGAACTTGCCACAGATATTAAGCTTCATGCAACTTCTGCCATAGCGTCAGGTATTTGCTCTTACTTATTAATTGTCGTGGTGTTTTGTAAATTTCATTATGGTCAAGCATATCGTTCCTGTTGTCATGTAAGTGCTCATGTCTTGCTAATAACATTAGTAATTGTTGCACCACTAGCAACGGCATATACTGTTATCTGGGTCGTTAAGCTGAGCCATTTTATGAGCTGCTCTAGCCCTAAGATATCTGCTTATAAGTAGTTTGATGAAAGCAACTGTGGCTTGTAACAGAAATGCTCACTGCTCAGTACGGAAAGGTGAAAATGCTATTTTGGCTTCTTATTTTGTGTCGGCTATAATTTCTTGCTAATCAGCCAATGGCATTGAATTAAAGGAATATATTGATGTAATTACTGTTCACCATACGGGTACCAGGCCACAACGCCTCTCTTTTTGCTGTATCCTTATCATAATATTGGTCATTCCAGGAACCGCATTAGGGGTTTATGAAGATAACAGATTTAAGTCAGAGTCCAAAGCCACTTCTCTTAGATCTGTGGATATTCTCGGTCTTGGAACTGGACCTGAAATCGAGAACAAGCTCAAGTACACTAATGAAGTATGCTCTGGGGTTGTCTTTGGAAGGGAGCTTGTAAATTCACCAGCCAACGTACTTACTCCTGGTATGTAACAGCTTTGATATTTGGCATCGTGCAAATCTATTCCTTCCAAATATTTGACAACTGGAGAAATGTGCTTTCTAAATATATGTCCAATTGAAGCATAAAAGATACTCTCAATTGACAAAATTTTGGTTCCTTGTCTTTCAGGTGTACTGGCAGAGGAGGCTTCAAAAATTGCTTCCCTATATAGTGATGTTCTTAATGCTACAATATTGAATGCGGAACAATGCAAAGAGTTAAAGATGGGCTCTTATCTTGGTGTGGCTGCTGCTTCTGCTAACCCCCCGCATTTTATCCACCTTTCCTACAAACCTCCTAACAGCAAAGTGAACAGAAAGTTGGCTATTGTTGGGAAAGGATTGACCTTTGACAGGTATCTAGTTATTCTATGTGAACAACTATATTTTGCCTAGGAATCTGTTGTAAATTTTGTTCATAAATCCTGTCACTTTTTGGGAGGTTGACATTTTATTTGCTAATTTGTCTTGCATCAGCGGGGGCTACAACATTAAGACTGGGCCTGGCTGCTCCATTGAGCTCATGAAATTTGATATGGGAGGTTCAGCAGCAGTGCTGGGCGCTGCAAAAGCAATTGGTCAAATTAAACCCCTTGGTGTGGAGGCAAGTTTACATATCAGTTTCTCACCATCTAAATACCACTGGTGAATTAATTTTTTAGACTTTCAGCTTAACCCCCAACCTCCACCTTTGTTGTTCTCTACTAGCAGTAAACTGCCTATATTTCAAAACAAAGTGTTGACGACAGTAGTTTTGATGTCAATATTGTTTATTATTGTTCTCAGTATTTGGGAATTTGGTACATGGAAAGCATTAATATGTTTCATGTGGATGGTGCATGATGACTTTTGCATTTTGCAGGTCCATTTCATCGTTGCTGCTTGTGAAAATATGATTAGTGGGACTGGCATGAGACCTGGAGACATTGTTACTGCATCAAATGGAAAGACCATTGAGGTAGTTATGATTACCAATATATAAACCCTATATGATGGCCTGAAGACAGTGAAATCATATTGGGATTGATATCTTTCTATTATTTTATGTGTTTTGGTTGGTTCAGTATTATTAGTGACAAAAATGGCTGTGAAAATATACGAAACTGAAATAGTTATTTTTTTTGTATCAAACTAAGTGAGTTTGTAGAAAAAAGGTTGACATCAGATTGCTTTTTGTTGGTTTTTTCTTCACCCTATAGAATGGAAACATTTGCGTCATTCTTGTGTCTCTCCCATGAATGCCTCTATAATATGTCATGACTCTTGCATTAGTAGACTGTTGTGGAAGGTTTTGCTGTTTCCAGCGCTAGTTGGAGAGTTCTAAGTTGGTTAACTTAATAGCATTAGTCTTTTTGGTGAATTGACTCTTTTCATAGTACGGTCAGTTTCCAATTAACATGTGTATAAGCTGTGAGTCAATGTGAACTTTTTTCTAAAAGCATGCAATCTTCAACCTTCTTTGGCTTCATTTGTATGGCAGGTTAATAACACTGATGCAGAAGGTAGATTGACACTTGCGGATGCTCTGGTTTATGCCTGCAACCAAGGCGTTGAAAAGGTTAGCTATATGTAGCACAATATTGCTGTGGTACTTGTCCAGATTGAAGATTGGTTCGTCAATGGATCTTCTAATAAAATCAATCGTTTATTAATCATGTTCTTTATGTTGACAATTTGACTAATAAAAGGTTTCATAACTTCTTATAGTCATATTTTAAAGACAATACTTTTTATGACGTTTGGTGGTCTTGCACCATATCTTTGTATATTAATAAATTGATTGTGTTACAGTTTTCACAGGTTATTTTAGTACTTCAATAAATAGAAATGCAGGACTATAAATTATAGATAATTAATGGGTAGTAAAGTTAATTATACATACTTCACATGGTTCAATATTGGAAACAATATATGTTTTTGGCCGAATCAAGAAATATGAACATAGTTTTTCACTCCTTTGTCAGCTACAAACGTTAAGAAAACATTAGAGCTTATTATGGATACACTTCCATGTATGGTTAAAAGATAAATAATTTAATCAATGTATGCGTAACATACTTAAATGTTGAATAATGTATCATTCGCAATATGATGTTAGGTTCATTAAAATTCTAGAAAAGGTGTAGCTGATCGTTCTTGGATTCGCCGTCTGGTTGCAAATATTGATTAGTGGGTAAAGCTGAGGACACATTGTTCTAGGGTGTGGAATTACCAAATTAGAGGGACTGTGAATGTTTGGTACTTACACAGAGATGCATGCTTCCTGCAGTATTTATATTAGTTACTTTCATTGACACCCTTTTGAAATTGCTTCATGCAGATAGTTGATCTTGCAACTTTAACGGGAGCGTGTATAGTTGCTCTTGGACCCACTATAGCAGGTAGGTACTTGGTGAATGATCTTGTTTTTCTTTCTATTCCTCCAGTTGGCATGGTCATAGCTTTTGCATTCCTGAGATTATGTTGGTCTCTCTTTGACCCTTTTTTCGTATTATCTTCATAGAATTATCAGATTATCCGTAGAGAAAAGAGAAATTAGGGTAGAAGGGGCTTGCTTGATTTATTGATCTCACTTTTTAAAAAATATTAACAAGCATTGCTTTTGTGGATCTTAAGAGTAGAGTATGAAACTTCCTGAATTATAAGTATAAATCTTTTTTTCTCATTATAAAATATAGAAAAATTATTGCTGATTTTGTAGTGAATTATTCTTGTTTATTCTGATTGAGATGTATGTTTCTTTCAGCTTAGGATAGTGCTTTTGTTTATGCTTCACAATTGGCTTATAACTGAAATCATCGAATGTTATAGAAACTCTATTGGACTATGTTACCCATTCAAAGACTCTCATTCCTTTCAAATGTTTGATGGGGAGATGATGTTGCCACTTGCTACTAATTAGTGAAGTAATGCATTTAATGAAACAAACTGCTGTTTATGTCATGCAGGAGTTTTCACACCTAGTGACGAGCTTGCAAAGGAGGTCCTTGCCGCCTCTGAAACTGCTGGCGAAAAGCTTTGGAGGATGCCATTAGAAGAAAGCTACTGGGAATCTATGAAGTCAGGAGTAGCTGATATGGTTAATACTGGGGGCCGTCAAGGTGGAGCCATCACTGCTGCACTATTCTTAAAACAGGTACCTCGTTTTTACCCTGGGGCAGGATAAAGATTGATTTCGAGTCAGTAAGGAACTTTGGCCTTTCCAAATTAGGAGTACAATGCAAAAATGCTTGTACTTTCATTCAATTAACAGAACTTTGGGGTGGAAAATGTTTTGAGAACTGCTCGTGTGCTGTTAGATAACTTTTATATCTGTTTTCTGTTGCACAAACTAATACTTGAGAGATTGCAAATTTTCAAGCACTGGTGGTTAACAACTTAATCTTCCTTTTGCAGTTTGTGGATGAGAAAGTTCAATGGATGCATATTGATATGGCGGGTCCTGTGTGGAATGAGAAGAAACGAACTGCAACTGGATTTGGTGTCTCCACTTTGGTGGAATGGATTATGCAAAATTCATCTTAGGTTTTCAAACATTCACGGCAAATAATTTGGTTGGATTAACCAATCTACTGAAGACAATTAAATTAGTAGAGAAGACAACATTGATGAGTTACACTTATAAACATTGGGCTATCAATGGATGGAGCTTGACAGTTGAGAATATGTATCCGGTGTTTCTGAGTTTTATATCTGGGTTTTTGGAGGGAACCTGGTATTCCTAATTGTTCATGGTCAAAAGCTTCTCCTTGCATGCGCCATTCTTGCTTCCTGTTTGACAGGCGGCGATGCTATGGCTTGGTGTGAGGACAGTAAGTATATTCATTTTCCTCGTCTTCAAACAGAATGCACGCCTCCCTCCTTTGTTGGCCAAACCTAGAGTTGGAAAAATTCAGCCTGACTTAACCCCGGCCCGCCTCACTCACACTTGACAAGACTTAATTTTCCCTAGTACGTTCCCGCAAATTCATGAAGGCAGAGCAAATCATGACAGATGATAAATGAAATAGGCTCGAATGTGGCGCGTGGCCTTTTGTTGATGCAACAGTTTACTGCTTGAATGAATCAAAAGATTGATACAAGTTCTAATTAATTGGGGAGTGTTATAGGGTGTCCATGTCCATAGATAAACCAAAGTTACACTCGATCCGTCCTAGATTATTTCAAAATGAACTTAAATTATTTTTTTTGAAAAACCAAATGAAGTTATTAATGTGAGATGGAGGAAGTATTACTCTGTTGCGATGAACCAACCTTGTGTATATAGGAAGTTGATGTCAGGTACAATAGTTTATCGCAAACTTCTTATATGTGCTTCAAAATCATAGCCAATTGTAGTCAGATTCGGATCATTTGTTTTCATGCTTTTTTACAGCCTGCAGTAGCTGATTGGGCACTCGCGGCAAATCCACTGTGAGCACCCACAGCCGTTAAGCCATGGTAGTCTTTCCAAGCTCTTTATTGCAAGATCCATCTCTAATATATACTCCCTCTCTCCCCACATTAAAGGCTCCATTTGGTTTTTCGTTAGGTAGAAATCACGCACCCTCCCTGCTCCATGCAATGGGGTTCCACCCCAAGACATCTCCCTCAACCGGGAGAGATCTAACCAGTGCAACGAAGGTCGGATAAACATTCTTCTCTAACCTTGAAAACTATAAAAATAACTTACAGAAAACACCATCGCTGTTCCTAAACTAGGATGACGCTTCCCATACATCAGGCCGGAAGTCACATGAAATCTGTTTGAAAATGAAGTTCATGTCTGTTTTAAACATGAGTGATTCTACGCATCTTCCAAAGAGGTCCTTACTGTTTTAGTAATTTGTCGGAACTCTCATCTAGCGTTCCAAATCGGGAAAGCACATCAAATCCGGCCATTTAACGTCCACGGAGATGCAAAGGTGGTCAGGAGGATTCACAGAAAATTCCTATAGAAAATGTACTAAAAAACCCAACCTTGTTAATGTTTTTGTTGTAGTTAATTGGAAACTGCAACCATATATCCATGAAACTGTTCAAAAAAAGATCTATTTCTTTCGAGTTTTTAGCTTGAAAATTAGCATGCATCCCTAGAGGGTATGCAAACAAATTAAATTAGTGAAATCATTGGGCTAAGGCCTGGCTCCAGAGGCACAACTGGGACAGCGTAAGGCGAGTTCCAGTCTGCATCAAATATCTCTTGAAGCTGTGAGACAATGTTGGGATTATATGTCCCAAAACTCACACCTGCAGTCGTGTAAAAGTAATCCCATATAAGGTTGCTGGTCCCAATGTGGGCTCGCACATCGCTTACTGCATATTTGCCATGATTAACTCGAGAATATCCAGGATAAATATTTCCAGTATACGCTCCACTGCTTATAGCGGCACCAGTCAAATTGTAGCCAGGGACCTTGTAGTATTTAATCTCAACTTTTCCTGTACATCTATTGTATTTGGATGACTTGCAAAGGATGTTCGAATAGAGAAGGTGCTTCAAATATTGATCAGTATTATTAATGAAATGAGCCCAATATGCCACCAATATTTTAACAGTCGCATGCTTGGAGAAGATGACCTGTCATCAAGCCGTGTGTGAGAAACCAAAAGAAACCCATAGCCCAAACATTACTTCAAAACCAGCAGGATATAAAAGAGTAACTTCTCCATATTTAACAGGAAAATATTTAGTGTGTAACCTCTGATATTGCGGATGACAATGTCGGCCAGTACACTGTTTGCTTTAAAAACTGAGATTGACCAAGCCAGTCCATGGTGCTAATTCTCACAGTACCACGAAATTTGACAGATTTAATCGTGTCCATCCATCCCTGTTCATCTGCTTGGAACCTTCCAAATGACAGCTGAATAACAAACTCTTTACATTTAGTGACAGAACTTCAACATAAGGTCTTAAGATTATACACTACATTGTGTTAAAGGTGTAAGTAAGTAGAATTTTTTTTTTAAATATGGAAGACAATTACTTCAGTAGGGACAAAATAATATAGCCACATGTCAATGCCAGGTGTGGATGATCATATATACAATTTATCAACAGAGGATACCAGTGTAGACAAATAGAGAAGCAAAGGGAGAATACAGTGCTGAAATAGGTGAAGGTATAAACTTAGGGCTATACCAGGTCAAACCAGGAAACAGAAAAAACTCCTGAAAACAGCAAAAAAACATGTGAATAGGATACTTATCACGTCATGCCTTCTGCTAATAATTCCTCTATTTTTTAAATATTCAATAAAGACTGATTATATTTACTAGAGATTAGTAATTCGGGCTATTTACTTAATTAGAAGTAACTACACATTACTTTATTACTTATGGCTTATGGCAAACTCTATCTATGCAGAGGCTGAAACTTCAATTTTCATGAGTTAAAAATCAATTTCAAATCCCTAGTTGCAGTAGATCAGCCATAGGAAGTAGAGGACAACTCCCCACTAAGCGAGCTACCTCAATGCTGCCGCCAGCTGTCAGCACCACTGCCACAATCTGATCTTTCTCCCCGCCTACCAAAGTAGTAGTTGTGCAGCATCAAGATGCACACAAAAAAAATCATTTCTTAATTCCTTCATAATGGAAATCCCACAAAAAATGACTGATTCCTTAAATTAAAACTTCTAATCAACTGGTGTTAGAATTGGTCTAGAAAGAGGCCCTGAAGATGAAATGTAAGAAGCTTTCACCATGTCGATGGTAATAGTAGAGGACCTTTAAAGTTCGAGTTTAAAATTGACTTGGCTCGTATATGGTATTGGCATAGGCACAATTTGGAGGCAGCTTCACTTGTAAGACCACTTTAGGTTTAGATCATTGCCATTTTATAGATGACGCATTGCTGATTACCAGCATATATCACCTAAGAGACGACATTATATCTTACAGTGGAAAATGGCAGTCTAAGTTATTCTTCCAAGTTTATAGTTATGATTAACTCCTAGATATCAAAGAACTTTGACCTGTTATTTCGGCTTTAAGGATTCTCGTATTTGCTAGAGGTTACTGTTTAAAATAGTTCACAACATATTTAACAAAGTATACATCTTTTTTATTGTAGGTTGTAAAAACTGATCAATTCAGATATTCTTTAGAAAAATCTGGTTGTAAACAACTTGTCTACCGATCTCACACAGTATAATATTGTTCAAATCAAATAGAACAGAGGGAAACCATAAAGAGCATATTAATGAATGTCAAATATCAAAGTTTCAAATGGAAAACAGAAGATATATACTCGTACTATAAACTTTAAACAAAAGGGTATTTTACCCAAAAGAAAACTAGATTAGACAAAATTAGCCTGGCAACATGCTATTTAAACGCAAAAGGCATGATGCAGATAATTCACCTCTGGTGGAGCAAATGACAGATAGCTTGAGCGTCGGAGAGAGGTACCATTGTAACCAGGAGTCTCAATTCCCACGGAAAACATGTAAGGATCTGATAATATTGGATAGCCTGAGACGTGAGGGACATCAATATAACTAGGAAGTGGTGATCTGTCCAGGAAATCAATTCGACAGAGTTAATTGCTGATTTAGTTGTACAAAGTTTTTCTTTCTCCTTGCACTAAGTTGTTAAGACTCGAAATCTAAGTAGGCCCAGAATGCAATGTGTGAAAGCAAGTGTTAAACATAGATTATACTATAGGTAAACAGCTTGTTGAGCAAGATAACAAAACTTAGTAAGTACAATATTTAATGAATTATACTGTGTTAACTCAATTTGAATTTTAAACCATTTAAAAAACTTTTGTTGACAAAACACCGATTTATAACATAGCATCAGAAATGCACCTGCATCTCTGGCGAAAAGGGACAAAACGTGACCAACAAGGCACTTTCCGACGAGCCTGCCACTGTCTGTCCCAAACTATTTTCGTATGTGCTGAGGAATTGAGAGAAGAAAGCTTCCACAGGTTGTCAAAGTAGATCCCTGTTTCTTTTGCTATACTTGAGCAGTTCACAAGATAAATGCCAACCTCTTTCACCTGGAAAACGATTTGTACATCACAACTCTAGCATTCGTGACACACATTACTGGGTTAAATAATCATTGTTGCTTGTTTCATTATTTGACCAGGGAGAAGAAATGGAATTTAAAAGCATTAAACGGACTCCAAAACCAATAATTGGCATTTTGACTTCATATATGGGAAAACCTACCCACCTGAGTAAGTGACTTCCAGTCATTGTTCGCAGAACCAATGTAAACATCTTTTCCGTCTGAGATCCACACTTTTGCATGAACAATGCCCGATCCCCACCAATTGCCAAGCATTAAAGTTACATTTTTTACATTTGGCCTTCCAGATGCAAGATCTCCCGATTCTTTATCATAATCAGGATATACACCAGAGTGCTGCAGAATCCTGCATAACAATTTGAATCTATCAAACCCACTGAAAAAAGATGTAAGAATGAATTTACATGTTAGCTTCATGACAAAAGACCTCACAAATTTCAATATCGAGAACAACCCTTTTTAGGAGCTCCCTATAACCAAAGCATTTACCAGTAGTTTTGGAAATCAGAGATAAAAGGCAAAAAGGACTTAGCCTACTTGATAAGTTGAACAAAAACAGTACATTGGTGGTTCACTGAACAAGTTCAGAAAAAAAAAACAGCGACAAAGTTTATTTATTGATTTTTTAATTATGACCAAATAATCATCAAAGGGTTAAGGAACAATAAAATGTAAGGAAATAAAATAAAATAAGAACAACAATTTATGAAAATGAGTACCGGATATCGACTTTGCGATCGGCAGCATCCTCTAAAGATTTATAAACTCGGAACCCTTCACCGGCACCAAATCTTTTCATGTCAGAGTCGGAGTATCCATAGTCCCCAGAGAGGGAATCATGTGGCTGCCCCACAAGCTGCCAGTACTGCGCGATGATGTCTAGTTTCTCCGTCGAGTTCCCCGCCAGCCACCGGAAAACATCGGCTGTCATCGGATTCAGATCAAATTTCTATATCGTTCCAAACGCACGAAGGCATCAATCAAAAATACGGTCAACAACAATGAAAAGAGAAGCAGAGATGAAGAGAGTGTGGTAATGAGTATAACAATACAGGTGGAGAGAACCCCGGGGACCAAGGGGAGGTGGGGCATGTCGGTGGGAATAGACTGGACAAGCCATGCTTTGCAGCGGCAGCCGGACGGAGCAGCGGAGGCGCCACCAGCAACAACGCCCAGTGCCACTTCCACAACTAGCCAGATCAACCGTATCTGGCTCTTCCACCCACCACCACCCTTACTCGCCACCATTTTCATCAAAGCTCCCGACTTTTCGTTATAAGTTCAGATCAGTGACAGAGCTTAATTGATTGGAAGGGGCAGAGTTCGACTTCGATCAATCAAAGCAGACAAAAGCACCTTGAAATGGAAACCCAGCCCTGCCCCTCCACTCGTGGGCTCTCCTGGTTTGGAAACCTTTCCCTTTTGGGGAGGGGGAACGAACTCGCACGTGCCACTTCCCGCCCTTCCCTTCCTACTCTAAGTGGCTTATCTCACCCTCTTCCACACATTCAAAATCTCGAATGTCTTGAAAGCTGCCGCTTTTCCTTCTTTCTCAGCTCGGGGAGAAGCAATTCGTCCCTCGTCCCCTCGGCCATGGCTGCAACGACCACTTCTCTGTCACCTAAAACCGCTCTCTCCCTCCACACTCCCCCTTGCCCTCACTTGGTCACCAATTTCTTCTTCTTCTCCCGCCACAGTCCCACCGATCATCAGAAACCTCATTTTCTTCGCACGAGAAGACCCGCTGTGTCGGCCAGTGCCAAGAAGAAGAACCCGTGGCTGGACCCTTTCGATTTCGGCGACGACCCGGAGATGGAGTACGGGTCCCTCTTCTCCGACGGGAAGCAAGAGGAGGACCCCAGGCCCCCCGACAACCCGAACAACCCTTATGGCTTCCTCAAGTTCCCGTTCGGGTACAACGTGGAGGTCACCTCGCTGGGGCTGAAGGTCAGGGGAGACGTCAGGCGGTGCTGCTGCGTGGTCTCCGGTGGCGTGTACGAGAACCTGCTTTTCTTTCCGGCGATTCAGCTGATCAAAGATAGGTACCCGGGCGTGCAGGTGGATGTGGTGGCCTCCGAGCGAGGGAAGCAGACCTACGAATTGAATAAGAACGTGAGATGGGCCAATGCCTACGACCCGGATGATGATTTCCCCGAGCCGGCCGACTACACCGACATGATTGGCGTTCTCAAGGTTGGCAATTGCCTGCCTGAGATGCTTATTGATTAACTATAGCTCGTAACTCTGGAGATGGGAAGCAACGGAAGGTTAATTAAGACTATGCCTGCTTGCAAAAAAGCTGCTGGAAGCTATTGACATTGAGGTGTTCTTTTGTTCTGTCTTTTGACAGGGAAGGTACTACGACATGATCCTGTCGACAAAGCTGGGGGGACTGGGGCATGCAGCTTTCTTGTTCATGACAACAGCCAGGGATAGAGTCAGCTACATCTATCCTAACGTGAATGCAGCTGGTGCAGGGCTTATGCTATCAGAGACATTCACGCCGCCCAGTTTAAATCTTTCTGAGGGCGGATACAACATGTGGGCAGGATTTACTTACTGAAACCGCTAGCTGTTCTGTCTGTTTCAATAGGTAAGGCGAGAAAGCACCATTCTGATGATCTGAGATACCATGGTCGTCTTTTAATAGGTACCATCAAATGCTTGACTGGCTTGGGCGACCAGCACGGAATGTACCCAGGCATACTGTGCCGCCTCTTAGAGTGTCCATATCCAGAAAGCTGAAGGAGTATGTAGAGGCAAAGTACAAGAAGGCCGGCGCGCAGAAAGGGAAATATCTTGTGATTCATGGAATAGAGTCCGATTCTGTGGCCTCAATGCAGTCGAGAGGGGATGAAGATAGCTTGTTACCAATTCACTTGTGGGCCGAAATCGCTACATCTATAAGGTTCAAACGCCTGAACTTTAATCTCTCTATAGTGTCTGCACCAGTTTATCAGGTTCTTCTTCCATGTTGAGTTAACATTTGATTCTTGAAACAGAGGTGTTAAACCGGTTTTTGTTATCCCTCACGAGAAGGAGAGGGAAGATGTGGAGGAAGCAGTTGGATCTGGTGCAAGTATTGTGTTTATCACCACCCCTGGCCAGGTTCATAATTCGTTTTTTCTCATTTTCTTTTATTCAATCACCAATATTAGCCACTATTCCCATGTATTATACATGAACATTGGTTGCAATCTGTTCGGCTGTTCCCCATCACCTAAAGCTGTTCCACCATTTTCTCTGGTCTGCACCAGCTTGCAGCTCTTATCAACGACTCTATTGGTGTTGTATGCACAAACACAGTGGCTGTTCAACTTGCACAGGCACGTGATAAGCCAAGGTTAGTCACAGATCCATACACTTGAAACTCTTGTTGTCTTGTAGGATACGTAACAACAAATGTTATGATAAATGTTAAATTTCATAATTTATGTGCTGTTACAAATGCAGCGTTGCACTATTTTCGTCCGTAGAGAAGGCTAGCCTGTTTGCTCCCTACGCAGGCCAGAAAAGATGCACTACCATCGCATCAAAATCAGGGACATTGGTGGATATTGACATCGACGCTGTAAAAATTGCTGTAGAAAATCTTGCGGCTTCTCGCGTTCTTGCTTAGAAAGGATATGCATTTTTTGTTTTTTTAGTACATTTCCTTGCAAAAATGTATTCATGTCTATTTCACTGTCTTTATTGTAAAGTTCGAAGCAATTCATCACCAGCTGCCTTGCATTTCCTTTTGTTTTTATGCAAAGACAGACTTCAGATTATGTTAATGAAAGAATTGGTAATTCTACAATCTTATCAATACAAATGTCATGGTTAATAAAAAAACTCTCAAAGAATTGTCAAGGGGATACACTTTCTCAGATATCAAGGAGAATTTATAAACCAACGTCCAAAGCGACAAGTTTAAACTACAGGTTTGGCACGAGTTGCGGGGTCTTCAATGGACTCTATTTTCATCATGAGGATATATCCAAGCACCCATACAAGTATGTACTGGAAAGGGACGCACCATAAGCACGCAAGAAGGCTCATTATACTTCCAACATACTGTGGGTCTTTTACGTATCCGAAGGGGAATTCTGTTACCCAAGGAATATTTTTTCCAAAGCGCACACCATAGTACGTGCCAACCTCACCAAGCAGCTGGTACACCCTACAATAATACTTGAATTTAGTATCTGATATCAACAAGTACACAAATTATATAGAAACTAGCTTAGACAGCAGAAAATGAGCAAATGGTAGAGAGAGCAAATTGCTTTTACATCTCAGGTTAAACTGCAATTTTTTGCAAAAAAGAATATATTACTTAAATGATTTGCATGTCACATTGATGCATAAAATTAATTATGATCTACATTGTCCACATTGCTAATCATCTGGAAACAAGGACCTATTAATAAACAAGTGTAACTGTCATTTACCACATAATGTAACAAATTTGAATAAAATGGAGGGGAAATATATCTAATTGACCATTATTCAGCAACAGCGAGGCAACTATTCATAAAATGTCTATTTCTCTGCCCCTAAGCTTTGATAGAAGTATATGCTGTATGGAAATCATGAAGTGAAGTGTAGAGGCCATGATTATTAATCTAGAAAATTCCCAATCATGTTGTAAATTGTCTTCAATACTATCTTCAATATATGGAAAGCACAAATAAACTGTAAATTCTGTAATCCCCTTTAAATTTAAGTTTGCGACACAAGTTACTTCAGTTTTGCCCTTGCATATTTGTTTATTTAGTTTCTTTCTTGTGGTAACAAGAAACAGAAAGAAGAACGTCGGAGCATACAAATATGACTATTCAATTTGATAGCTAAAGTTCATTCAAATACAGAGAGAAGAAGAACAATTATGTAGGACCTCAGTGGCAAAAGGATGCAGCAACCAGAGAATGGTAGGCAAAGTCCAAATCCTGACCCAACTTGGAAACTGATATTATTTTTGCTTTAAATTTCAATGTTCGGATTAAGCAAACAGCAATAGTACAATCAATGATACTTTTTCCCTAAAAGCTCTTTTATAAAAAAAACTAAAATGAAGCAACAACAGAAGTTCAAATGTAAACATGACTATGCTCTATATTCAGTTCTAAGCAGAGCAGTAGATTGCAACATTTAAGAAAGATTTCTAAAAAGCTGAAAAAATAAAACATCCTCCAAGACTATACCATTCAGTGGTAGACAGTTACACTAGAGTGGGAGCCAACTCTTGTGTTATGACATGATTTTTTGTTTATAAATTTAACTAAACTTATTCTTTTTATTAAAATGGTAATCTAGTCAAGTAACCGAACTAAATGGTGGGCAACATAGAAGAACAATTTTGACAGATGAGTATAATTGGCATAAGCAAGTTGAGATGGACACATGGAAAGGCAAGAAATCAACATACCTCTAATGATAGGGTTCGAGACAGCCTTGGGTGGCCCTAATAAGCCAAAAGGTTCACGAAAGCTGTTGGAGATGGCTTGAAACCGTACAAAGAAGATCAAAGACAATGGCAGTCAAGAGACATGCCCAAAATTTGAGTGCGTGGTGGATTAAGATCCATACAACCGATATCAGTTAATTGGGATGCTATGGTGATGATAACGGTGGTGGTAGTGGAAAGGAGACATGCACATTTAATTACATATTTGCTATTGCTTTTTGAAATAAAAGAACACCCAATATGTGTCCCAGTCTCAAATCACAGCTTCCAGGATACAAAGTTGACCCACTATAGAAAGTCCTCCCTGCAAGTCCTCTCAGTTGCAATAGGATTGAAGTTATGGCAGTAAATACAGGATGCAGTCATAACTGAGCCAATAATTACATTTGTTCGCTCATTAGTCATAGGTATAACTCATAGCTCGAGATAGTCTTCCACCATACAATTGCATCATTGAAACCTAAAACGCTAACAAACTCACTATCCTAGGAGCAAGCAGGAATCCTATCATCAAATAAATTCTGAGGGTAAATCACGAAAGTATGGTGCCAATGCTAAAAGCCTTCCTCCAACCTAATAAAAAATGCCCCAGAGACCCCCTGCATCACTAGTGGAAAAAAGAATGCACTCAAGTGAGACAGAACAAACACGATAAGAAATTTTTTTGAATTGGTATCCATACAATCAAGAATCAGGTAATTTTGAACACATCAAGTTCTAATTTACAGAGTATTTAATATTTATCACTGTTATTTGGCACATAGACCACTTGTGAATGAGGGTATAGAACACTCAGTAATAACACCATAACGTGAGAGAATATTAAATACAAATGATCCACTTTAAGTTCTACTTTTCAAAGTACTCATAATAATAATTTGGTACATTCACCACTAATGAATAGAGGTATAGAAGCTCAAGTATATGATGATAAAGTGAAACATAATACCATGCAGCCTTAACAAACAAGCAAAAAAAACCCACTGAAACAGGTATATATTGAAATTAAAATAACTAGTGATAGGACTAAATAAAAAAAGAAAACAATAACCTGATGTTGAGGTATTGCCCGGCAAGGAAGAAGACCCAGGAGTACCAGGGCGGCCAGGAGAGATTGCAGACGGAGAAGAGTGCTAGGAACTGAAGGAGTTTGAGAAAATGGGAGACCTGGGCCATTCTATGGGACGGGTCGACCCCTTTCCCGCATAGATCCACCCATGACTGAGGGAATGCCCAAAGTAAATAGTAAAAGATGAATGGAAGTAACAAGACAGCACAAACAAGAATGCTCATTTTTCTCCCTATCAAACACCCACAGGTAATCCCCCTTCAAAAAGACTCGACTTCACTGTTCACTGCCCGTCCACGGGGTTGGGGAAGGAACCCTCGGCTGGCAGAGGGCAACGGAACAAAAGAGGGGAAAACGAACATTTCCGATCCCCTTGGTCAGAGAGTGAAGCCACGAAGCAAAGACGCCTTCGATAGCTGGATTCGTTGATTGTCTGTGTGGCCCAGCGGAAAGGCGATGCAGATGCACACAGGAACACTAGTAGCGATGACGGGGCCCAAGCCTCGGCCCACATGGGCCAGCATTTAAGGGATAGTAATATTGTTGTACCTTTTTTCTATCACTCATAATTAGATAGGTAAAAGTAATCATCATATCGTTATATTTAGTGCCTATAATATAACAAAATTAGGTAGGTATAAGAATTTTATTTTCTAATTTTTAGTGTACGTCATGGGGTCAGATATGGCTCTATAGCTCTAGCCAGGGACGGCGAATCTACGGTATAGCCATGGGGTCAGATGGCCCCATGGCTTTGGCATTTTTTTTTGTTATGCCCCTCTTAGATTGGATACTTAAAAGAAAAAGTGGGTCGGTTAACTGATATAGTATGATTTAATATAAAGAAGGTACAGTTAATTGAAATATCATTTGTCTTTTATTACATGTTAAATTATCATTTAATTCTCTCACAAGAGCTGGCCTTTGTTTATTTCAAAATTTGCATAGTAAACTAATTTTTAATATTTTCTCCTTCAATGTTCATATATTTTACTTTGTTTCACTTTAGCTATAAACCTAGGTATTTTATAGCAGGAAAAATTAGTTTAAACTTAGTTATATTAGCAAAAATACACATGTATTATACATATAAATATAAATTAAAATAAATAAAATTAAATATATATTGAACAAATATCTCTTGCATGTTATAGTTATCATATATTGTTGTGAGGATCATAATAATTACTAGTTATATATATAAATTTTATATTAACTTATATACACTTATAATAGTCAATTGTAAGATTGCCCAAGGCGAGTAGACTTAGGGGCTAACTACCCCAAACACTTTATATGTCTTGTATGGGAACTAGACTATGTCCAGCCTGTGTGCCTTATTTGTATTCTCTTCATGATGGAGGCATTCATCATTTGTTGATGATGCATGCGTACGAGATAATATTATGCGTATATTACATAAGTTGTGTCAGGATAATTCAAGATTATGTAGCACATATAATTGTGATTAACTATATATGATTTAGTATTGTGTGATTGAGACTTTTATCTTACAGGGTGTGATATATGGATGAACGATATGAATATGCATTATATAAGTATATATTGTGTACACGTGTTATGCATGTTAAATGACATGAAAGATAATGACTTGATATACATGATTGTAAATGTAATGGTATGAGAATCACTAGTTATACAGGATGAATGTTATGTCATATTATGATTATTTATGCCTTGATTTTAAGATATGTATTATATGTATGCTAGATCTTTTACTTATGGTTAAGTATATGTTTAGTAAGGGGATGATCAGAAAATTGGTATATCATGTCTTTTATGGATTTGAATTGCTATGTTGTTGAGTAATGATGATTTTATGATTAAAGTTATCGTTTGCAAATCATTACTGAGTTTCATACTCACCCATTTTTCTGTGATTTGTTTTGGGGTTACACTGTGTGACGTACAAATGAGCAGGACTCCCTATATGAGGGACATGGTATTGCGTGAGATTAGCCTTAGTTGCATCCAGATGTAATTTTATTTTCTAATTTTCTCGTGGTTGGTATTAGAGAACGGTGGATTATGTATCATGCCCGCATTTATCTATTATTCTTAAACTTGTCTAATCTTTTCTGATTTCGAGCAATGTGTAAGCTTTAGAGACTATTATGTGGGTTGGTATGAAGATTATAATAATTTTATAATCCTCTTTATTATTTTTGTTTCTCTTACTTAAATGATATTATATGCGCTATTCTGTTATGTGAATAGCCCGTTAAAGAGGCTAAGATTTCTGCAATATGTTAAATGTCAACTTTTGTCACCCCGTGTGCTTAACTAACTCTTAAACCGAATTCAACTTTAATCGAACGGTATCGGGGTGTAACACATATAAAAACATTCAAAAAAATATAATAATGTAAGATCTCCGTTGATAAAGCTGGTTGAGAAGATTTATTATAAAATTAAAATTAATATAACTTAAAAAATAAAGATTCGATTTCAAATATCTTTGACTTCTATGGGATTAATAGAATGGGTAAATAGAAGTAAATTAAGAATTTAACACTGTTAAGTAGAAATCTTGCGATCGCCCTACCCAGGCAGTGTCGGTGAGGGCTCAGGTCCCGTAATTCGTATGTGGTACAATCGTACAGACTTACGGATATCGGGTTCGTCTCTTTCGATGAACAATTTACCACATTTCCTGGTCATTGTACGTTGCCTTGTCTGCGCCTTAGAAAAAAACAGAAAGTTAGATGAGACGGCTTATTTGTTCTGAACCCTGAACCCTGCTTCAAACCTTTTGCATTTTACTGAAGGAATCCTTTCGTTGATTTCCTCTTGATCATTTTCCTTTCGATGATAACTGAATTCAGCGCGGCTCAACGCGTTTGAAAAGAACCTGCTTCGAATCTTCTGCAATTTAATGAAGGAATGCTTTCGTTGTTTTCCTCTTTTTCTTTTTCCTTTTAGTGATCTCTGAATCGAGTCCCAAAAGTTGTCCTCCTATATGCTGCCAAAGACAGGCATGAGCGAACTAGCCTCCTATCTCCATTAAATAGCTAACATATCTTCATTCATTTACGGCGTCCTTGTCGTTGGTGCAATAAGTAGCAAGCTGCTTATGGTAGTATAAATGACGGAGAAGTTGCCAGGAAAGCAACTCGGTTTTCAGGGTCACAGAGAAGAATGGGCTGAGAAATGCTTGAGAAGGCAAGCATGGCCTTCCAGGCGATTTATGATCCAGTATCGAATAGAGTTCCCTCTATCAATCCATTGCACATGATCCTTAAAGCCTCGTGATGCTTCTTCCTCTTGTGCTTCATTACTCAAATGGAGTATTTTGTTTGCATCTCTCTAACAGTACTCCCATGTTTCTCCTTTTTTCTTTCTATTGCCGCCATAGACTGAAACGAACTGGACAAGGGTGAGACTTCATTGCTTCAACTTCATATTTTGCTGTCCATATTTTCTCTCATTTTTAAAACTTTATTTTAAGTATCCATCACATTTTATCTTTTTTCATTTGTCCTATCTAAGCTAAATTGCCCAATCAGTAAGTTTGTGTATTTGCTTTATTGATAGCGTTGTTTGCATGTGATGACTTGAAGAAATAGGTAATCTGCACGAGAAGCTTTCACCAATTAATAGCTACTAATGCCGGTACAGAGAACTTTCTTTTGTGAAAACCGTTGCCTGTAGAGATGTGCATGTTTCTGGAGATTTAAAAGTTTCAACTCGATTGCGAATTCAAACGCATGGATCTATTATCTTCCGTGAAAAGTAGATTCGAAAAAACCACAAGCTACGCGTTGATCCGAGTTGCTTTCTTCGCTGCTTACTTGAAGGCTTACATCATATTTGGACTTGTAAAATTACCGTCAATTATGGTTTATTTTTTGTTAGTATCATAAAAATGCCTATAGGCTATAGTTCCCAGTTTCAATTTTTTTTCCCGGCGTTTGTCACTTCTTATGATAGAGAAGACCTCCGGATAGATTGTTGTGGAACGTACGTACTTGTTTTAGTTTTTATCTTGTCAAGGTTACATGACTTGCATCGATCCCAACACTTGAGACATACTCTTCATTTTGTAAAGAATTCTGCACATTAAACTAAATAAAATGAAAAAACACCGGGCCAGCAAACTGAGTGAGTAGTTCATGCACATTAGGGTCCATCTGGTTGAAGTGGGAGCTAGACATGACCGGATATTGTGTCTTGCCACGAGCTGCTGATGGTTGTCATGACCCACAACGAACAAGAGAGCCTCCAAGACCAAGGAAGCACAATTTCTGGGCATTGGTCCATTAATAGCTAGACGAAGAAGCTAAACATAGAGTAAACATAGAATAGGCGGAAAAAACATGAAAGTAGGAGGAAAAAACATTGTTCAATGCGTGTGAACATAGAGTACACATGAAAATAGGAGGAAAAAACATCAACGTAATTTTTTTTATTTTATGTAAATGTAACTATACAATGCCCATATAAAAATGTTTTAATCTCAAGGTACTCTATTCGTAATCGCTAATTTTCGCGACAGAAGAAGGTACCTATATTCGAGTGATATAGATGATAGTAATAACATACATAACGAATGAAAATGGAAAAAGTTAAATGAGAAAAAAAATATTACCAAAAAGCAGTGACCAAAATGGGAGGGCAACTAAATCAATTTAACTTTTGTAGTAGTATAGATATAGGCTTCACATTTCACTTACCTCTGCCCAATAACTCATAAATATGAAGGTTTTGAAAAAAAATTAAATTCCATCACTTGGTCTAAAACATCCAATAGGTGCACAAAGGTCATCTACTTTCATTTAGATGGTGGTGGTGAATTGATCAACAATCAATTACTGTTGGGTGGCATAGCAGAAACTTCGTGGTGAGCCCGGCCTTGTAGATGTGCAAAAATATCACATTTGTCTCATTCTCAATCAAATTACATACATATACACATAAACACAAATAAGTAGTAATAAATTTAAATTACTTTGAATTAATATAAATTAAAGTAAGGATAAAATAATATTGACTTTTAAGGGCTGAGCCCCAAGGACGTGACTAATCACCCTGTATGACCTCTTTGTTATATCAAATATAAACGAAGAATCAGAATTACCTCTTGTGATAAATCATTCTCTAAAAAGTCAAGAGAGAAAGCTCTTCTTCATCTTGCTAGTTCGCTGGGAATTATTAACTTGAGATAGGGCTCCCTTTACTTTGATCACCACGTACTAAAGGAGAGAAAAATTTCTTTGACTTCTCTTGTTCTCGTTAGAGATGATGATACAATTTTTCTCTACGTTTGTTGTCTGGGAGAGAAAACGAAGCCAAGTACCGATTTTTGTATTTTCGTCCAGAAAAAAAAGAAGCGCAACCTATTTCTCATTTTTGGGAAGAAAAACAACGTCAAAATTGATTTTTCTCTTCGCCTTTCGTCTAGGAAAGAAGAATAGAGCCAAAAACCCCTTTCTAGTTTTTCTTTTCGGGAAAACAAAAACGAAACTCACGGTTGCTGATTTTGTGTCATGTTTTATAACTGCCCAGGGAATTATCCTTGTCAAGATAGGACTTGGTCAATCCTATCTTGACAAAGCCTCTCCACTCACGTTTCTCTCAACTGGGACTGTTTTCCTAGTTTTGATTTATGTGGGTACAAACCCAGACCCAATAATTACATCAATGTCACATAGCAGAATTCATGACAATATACACTAAGAATTTAGGATGCTTAGCAAGAGAGAGAAAGAGGCCTATCTAGAAAAATAAAAGGCAGATAAGAATACATGATATACACATGATCGTAAATAATATGAAAGTCAGAAAAGTTGTTTATAAAAAAACCACCCAGAAAGTTCTCGATTAAGATCTGGATGACCTCCACTCGCAATATGCCACTGCATTTCATGGGTCTTGCTCCAGGCCAGGAGGCCCGGTTTGGGCTTTAATTATAACATAGATCAAGCAACGCCATTCGCTAATACCCGCCAGCTACTCGAGGCCATAATCATCTGCTCACTGATCGATGGACGGCTTCACATGCATCACATGGACTGCAAGGACCACAACAATATACAAGCCTAGGCATGGAAACGTATTCCTCCAGACTACTACACACACAGATATCGGGTATAGGATACTGAGTTGGGGCTCTTTTGGCCAGGAAAATAAATGGTTACTTATCACAGTAGATAAGTCAACCCAAAGAGCTTTTATTGAATACACTTGGAAACCATAATGAAAGGAGATTATTGGTGCAATTAGTGTTAGGACTTGCCTAGCCTAACAGTTTTTATGATAAGCTTAGTAGCCAACAATGAAAAGATTCCACATCACCCCAAGAAGTGGTGAGAGAAAAACTTGGGAACAAGTCCAATAGTTCCCATGTTCCCCTCCCTCCACATGGCCATTGTTCATACAATCTAGTCATGGCAACAGGAACATTATTAGACTCTCGACTGTTATGTATGCCCTTACGTACGAGCATTGTCTGTGAGAATCGAAACTCTAACCTTGTGCATAAATACAGGCATTTTCTTCCATATAGAATAACCTTTATGTAAAGGTGGTCACCCTTTAATGTCATGATGCACTTGCTGATCAATGATCATGAAGAAATGTATCGGTATATATACTCATGTTTACAGCCTTTTCTTCTTCTATGAAACTTCAAGATATGAGTTTATTCTTTATGTAAATGAATGAACACTTTAATATGTGACTCAAGACTCATGTGAGTCATGTCAATAAAGATTTTTTTTGTTCGACTAACTTCTTTTTTGTAAGATCCCTACTAATTTCACTTAATTGATCGACTTCAACTAATGCTCAGGTCGCGCTTAATTTGATAGTTTAATGTACCATAAGTTATGGCTTCTTTATTGTTAAGCAGACAAGAAGATGTGGCGCTTGTTGCCATTTGCCCTTTTTCCCCGTCTTTCTCTCCTTGGGATACATTTGATTGGTCGGCTCTTGCTCAAAGAATATGTAGACAAAGAGCATGTGCATGAACATGAGCATCATAGCCACTTTCTATCTTAGTTTTACATGACTATGATATGAAAGTGTAGTTAGAAAGGGACGTCGATACATTGCAGTTTAACGATAAAGTCACATGTTTATTACTTTATTTCAATATAGGAGAGCGTAAATAACTTCGTTCCTCGTTTTTATCACTGTAACAAGTATAAAACTTGCTCAACTCCCACGTAAAAAAAAAATTTCTTAAGAGCAAGGATGCATGAACATTGATCACGTCATGCTTGGTGACGAACAATACTGCCCTGTTATCCCTAACCTATATGCATCATATCAACAGGGGCCGGCTTGATACCATTAGAGGCCTAAGAAGATAATTAAATTAAGTATTTTTTTATAATTTGTATAGTAATATTGATATTTAATGTATAATTAACAAATTTATCTTTATAAAAAAATAAATTTATATAAAATAAATTTTTCTCGATTTTGAGGTGCAAGTTTACTTATTATTTTTTTATATTCAAGTTTTACAAAAAAAAAATGAAATTGTAGAGTCATCCGTTGGAGAAAGAGACCTAAATGTAAATGGCTAATGAGAAAAAAAAATGAAGTTTAGAGAGATTCTAGGATTTGTCTCTTTTTGTATTTAACCATTGGTATAGATGAGAGAACATACATTGAATAAAGGAAAGATGCTAAGGTGGGCCTTTAATGGAAAGAAAAATATATACTAAATAAAAAAAAATAGAGGGCCTAAAGGTGCATAATAATGTTTTTAATTTAATAATAGGTTAGGTATGGCCCTAGACGATCGCCTAATAGCTACCTATGCATGGTATTGAGCCAACCCCTGATGACCTCAAATTTGGAGTCACTAGTGAAGTTTCATCAGCCGTTGCATTTGTAACACGCATGGAAGTGCGTATAACTTTATTTTTTGCAATCTATGTATGCTTCGCCTTTAATATGGAGCCGTCAAGGGCTAGTAAAATTTCATCAGCGACTCCTATGGTGAAGAAGTTTCACCAGCAGATTTGAGTTCCAAAATGATCAGTAAAGAATAGAAAAACTTGGTTGTTTAGTACGTAATTTATCTTGATAGTGTTGTCTGAAACTGTATGCATAGCTTGCTATGCACTTCTAATGATCATCATAATACTAGAGTTCGATTAATATATTTTCCTATAGCCACGTGGATAAAAACGATGAACCGTTACAGCATTACAAGAGTCTCCTCAAATTAGGAGATACGGATGAATCGGTTAATAACATGTCATATGACTAGTACTTGGTGGTCGTTCAAACGGTGCATTCTAAGAAAAGGGCAGGAGTTTTGGAAGGACAAACTGCTTGGAATCAGTTGATATTCATAATTATGGGCACATTGCAATAAAAAATTAAGAGGCTCCTTGTTAACTCCTGTGTGGTAAAACATAATCAACTATTTACTCTATTGGCGGAATAGAGAAGTGAAAAAGTGTTTAAGGTATGTTATCCGTATTTTCAGTAATGCTTCTTGCCATAGAGAGATAAAGTGCAAAAAGACTCCCGACCACGTTAGGCAATGCATAAAATACAGTACAAGAAGAAAATGGATTAAAAATGTATACGTTTAAGGCAAAAAAATGGCAATCAATCCAAAAGAAAAAATGTCCAAAGTCCTAATTTGGCGAATGTTACTGAATGTGGTTCTACTGTTTCAGGATTTGGAGCACATATAATCCCAATCATGCATGTCGCATCGGAACCAAATAGTGATAAGGAGAAGGACTAATTTGTTCTCACTTGTAGAAGATATATATCCTCAGGCTCGACTTTTGGTTAGACTAGATCGGCAATTTTCCTTACGAATTCATACTATTTCAGTTAATTAAGGCAACAGTAACTAATCTGAATAATTCTAATGGCGGTACGTAGCGACAACACTTTTGTAGTTGAAAGGGACCCTTGGCCACAAACATCTGAAGAGGACCCCGGAGATGAGGACCCATGAGAAATCCTGTTTTTTCTTTTCTTCAACTAATGTCGTCCACCTACGTGGACTTCCTTTTGGATTAGAGCTCGGTATATTGTTGAGTTAATGGAAAGTTGGATGTGGATTAGCGCGCAAGATCGGAGATCAGATAACGCATATGCACTACAAGTTGCAACGCCAAAAGCTACCTGATAAAAGAACTTGAGGTTGAAATCAAAATATTTAAAAGGAAACCCAAAAGAAAGCAAGATCGAATCGCATTTGCCAGACGATTACTGACGCCAGTCGCTTTGAATCCGATAATACATCAAACGAAGATGCTTCGAACGACTATATTATGTGTCGCGATGAGCGATCGGTAGGCAATATATCCTTTTACTATAAAAAATAAAGTCTAAGCCATCCATCTGATCTAACCAAGAATTTCTGAAGGCGAAATTAGCTACATGAGTATTTAGTTAAAGATAGTATGTTGGACGTCTTGAACGATTGAAGGCCTACTAGCAAACCTTGAGCCAAATCTCTAGTCTGGGACACATTTTGAGGGAGGGAGCAAATTACACGAGCTGATATGATAGAGACCGGAGTGTGGAGGCACGGCGGCATGGTCTTCTGCGTAAACAAACGACAAATTTCTATCACTATCGACACACGAACTGGTCAATGTCAGAGGGCTCAGATGCTCCATCAGCCTTTTCCAGTTCTTATGCGCGAAGAAGCTTTGGACCCACCCCCATTTAGTGGTCGTCCGCCGCCCATCTCGTGAATGGGCATCGAATGCCTGCATGCCATTGTCATCACCCATCAAGACCCATAATTATTCATAAGCCATGACCCCCTACAGTAAAAAGCCAATCGGGCCCCACCCCGTTCAGAATCAGTGGTCGTCCGCCACCATCTCGTCAATGGGCATCAAATTAATGCCCGTATGCCCCCATCATGCTCCATAATTATTCATGACCCATGACCCTAAGTAAAAAGCCCATCCCGCCCGCCTAGCACACAGGGTGACATTCAGAGCTGTAAACGACGCGTACGTGTAGCTTTACCGGATTCTATGATCAGAGTGGATGCCACGGTACATAGGTCTTAAGAGGGAGTAACATGGTATGATCACCCGTCAATTATGTAGCATGTTAAGCCTTTATGTATCGTCTTAGGGCTCTATGTATCATGGTCTATTTATAGAACCCGACTATGAAAATATTTTCTTAATTTTTTATGAATGTGGCTATTAAAGCTCGTCACCACCGAAAAATAACTGACATTTTTTAACTACTTAGTACCCCTCATATAATTTTATTCATGTCATCCTAACACTTCAAAATTTCTAAAGGTTTTTTAGTAAGTAGCATCATTCATAAAATTAAATTTATTTGGGCAAAAGCCTTAAATTTTTATCAAATTTTACATACTATAGCGGTGACACCCCCTCTTAGCAGTTTTTCATAAGTTTAAAAAATTTCTAAAAGTTTTGTAGCAAGGGGTACCCCTAAAAAATTAAACTGCATTATACAGAAAATAAAGGTCACCGTCAATGTTTGCATATTGTGGCGGTAACTTTTCCTTGCCATAAACTATTAGAGGTTTCTTGACGTGAGATATCATCCGCCAAATAAAACTTATTTGAATAAAAATTTTAATTCTCTATTAAATTTTACATATTTTAATGATGCCTAGCTCGAGTTAAAAACTATTTAGAAGTTTTTTAGATGAGGAGAAAAGGAAAAAAATTATAAAAAAGGAGTCACAAGTGAGGGGAATTAAAGAAGAAAAATAGTGGGAGAAAAGGAGCCACAAGCGATAAAGAAATTAGAAGAGCTTACGTCAAGGAAAAAGATTGTGAATAAGGTCATAAAAAAATAAAAATAGAATTAAAAAAATAATAAAAAACTAGGGTATTTAATAATTTATTAAATTTTATTAAAGTGTGTAAAACATGGGGAGAGCTTAGTAAATTTGGAGAGCTGCAAATGATTGGCACATTCAGAAAATTGATATACTACACTAGCATGATTGCACCATCGCCTTAGTCATACTCATACTCATCTATCTATATATAGACAACAAATGCATCAATGGAAGTCGGAACTAGGAACACTTGTAGCCTTTTTTTTGGCACTAAACTTGGTTATAAACCAGTATCGCAGCAACATTGCCGGTAGTTACTCGAGTTCGTCCTTGAAGGCAAAGGGGAGAGGGAGAGAGACGCAGAGAGATGGCGGAGGAAATTTTCGTGAGAGAGTTCCAAGAGGGGAGGAGGGACGTTGAAGCGGTGGAGGAGATGGAAAAGCGCTGCCAAGTGGAGCCGAGCACCAAGGCCGCCTCCATTTTCATGGATGACATGGGGGACCCGATGTGCCGCGTCCGGCAATCGCCGGCCTATCTCATGCTGGTACGTCGACTGAATTAATCATTCTCAAGCACTTGTAAGTATAGGCATGTTGTTATCATGATAGCTAGCTCTACAAAAGACTGTTAAATACTATACTTAATACTATACCTCCACTGGAGCCTAGAGTCTTTTTTCTTCGGTTGCTCAGGTTGCAGAGTACGGGGAAGAGAGAGAAATCGTTGGAGTCGCAAGGGTCAGCATAAGAACAGTAACGATTGGGAGGAAACAGGTCTCCACCGAATTTCCAGTTTATGTGAAGGTCGCTTACATTCTAGGCCTCCGAGTTTCACCTTCTCACAGGTTATCCATCCTTTCCCCGCTCCCTTTCTTCCATTTTGCTGAACATTTTTTACTTTCCATTTCTTAGCTATATTATATCTTAATTCTCATGACTTCTTGCTATAGCTGTTTGTTGTTAGTTGTTACAACATCCCATCCCAAGGCCTGGTTTAATCTTGGTTTCTCTCTCTCTCTCGTTTTACAACAAAAAGAGCTCCGGTTGCAAATGTTTCTGTTGTGAAACTGCTTAACCGTTTATGTTGTCCTAGCTCTTAGTCTTATGTGCACAGTCCTCGCGTACGATCAAATCGTGGGAAAAGGGCTGCACCTTTTATAACTAGGTCCGGCCTCCTTTGGGGGCCGCGTAGAAATTTCTGAAACGTTTAGGAACAAGAAGCATTAGTTCGTTGCTTTATTTCATGCATGCTTATGGAAAGGCGAGGTTTTTTGAGGAGTAAGGAACTAAGGAACTTAGGCAAAAGGGGTTCTAATCTTTTTCAAGTGTTCCTTCCGTGTCGTTTGGCATATTGACAGACGCTTAGGCTCACATGAAAGGAACAAGATCACTGACACAAGAGAATGAAAGCGATGGATACATGTTTTCTTTGTTGGGCAATCTTTACCCTGATTACTGACCTTTTGGAGAAAATGCAAATGGGACGAATGCCCTGCCAATCTGCCTTTCTTTTCATCTTTTTATTGTCGAGGCTTTTGTGGAGCATTAGTTTCTGCTTTCTGCGTCTTGCCTGGTTAGAAAACCCAGATACTTACAACTTGCTACGTGCTATTTGGAAAGTCTTAAGAATGACAATTCAGTCTTAAGACCCCACAAATGGCCACAAGCATGATTAAACTTTTTGAGTAAATTATCACTTGTTTTTTAGCTTTTTTTCGTAAAAAATCCGTAACTGTCTTGGATTCACAATTTTTATTAATGCGTCTATTTCCCGCAACTTATACTCAGGGCCTCTAACTCTTTCTACACCCAAATAAAACTTAGGGGAATATTGCTGGCATATACCCCTTCCCACGCCAGGAGTACATTTTTACTCAGTCACCCCCCCCCCCCCAACCCTTCCGTCTCCTCCCCTTCCCGCGACAATCCCTTTTGGCAAGATATGGCAAAGCTTCATATGTTGTACTTCGAAAAGGGAAGGTTGAGTTAGTTGATCGGTTAAGCATGTCTGAGAATTAAAAAGCATATGAAAGCTGTCCGGAACTTTCTAGGATTTTAGTTTTGCCAGATTTTGATCATGAGAGGGTGGATTTAGTTCTTCCTCAATCTAGGTGAGGTTTTGGGAGTAAGCAAGATGGCTCTTTTATGGGATTTTCTACTCTTTTGTTTAATTCCGACACTTGAAAGCAAGAATTGACACTCAACCGACTCGTTTCCTGATCAGTGAAGAAAATGTAAGCATGAACGAAAAACTTTTATTGTTAGCCCATTCACATAAAATCGAAGAGCATTGTAGTAATGGACAGAAAGATTGAAATTTGTTATCTAGAGGAGTTAACCCATGTAGGAACTCTCTCTTTGGAAGCGTCTAGCCTTCTCCACGGATAAACGACATGGACTTGGGACAGTCACGATGGAAAAATGCAATTTCCTACCTCGTATGCAAAGTAGGCCTCAAGAATTTGATGGGCATCAACAAAAACACCAAGCTGACTACCTCTACGCCTTTGTCCAAACGCAAAACGAGTGCTGAGAAATTGTAACTGCTCGTACCTGCTTCTATAAAGGCAACAAAAACAAAGAAGGTTGGATACCAGTGCCTACAGTCCCATGCACGCAGTGAAGAGCGGAAGGAGAGAATTTTTTTTTTAATATTGGGGTGGCCAGTAGCAAATTAGTAGCTAGGCATGGGTGCTCTAAATGATAAAAAAGAAGTCACTATTTTTTCTATTTTGAGGGGCCTTGAGTATAAGCCGGGATAAAAAAAGACTTTTTTTTTTCAAGGGCATTGGATTCACAATCTAACTTGCTAATGGCGGCATTCTTGCTGTTTAATTTGTTTTAGAAAAAAAATAGTATGTTCATGTTATCTTTCTTCCTGTCAGGCGTCTGGGCATAGGCACGAAGCTTGTGAGGAAGCTGGAAGAGTGGTGCAAGCAACAGGGTGCGGAGTACGCTTACATGGCTACGGAACGCAGCAATGTACCCTCTCTCAACCTCTTCACGCTCAAATGTGGCTACTCCAAGTTCCGCACGCCGACCATCCTGGTCCACCCCGTCCACGCCCACCGCATCCCTATCGGTCGGGGCACAGCAATCGTCAGGCTCCCCCCGCCGCTGGCCGAGGCCATATATCGCCGCCTGTTCTCCTCGTCCGAGCTCTTCCCCAAAGACGTCGACGCTGTGCTGGCAAACAAGCTCAACCTTGGCACCTTCATGGCATTTTCTAAATCCTGGCTCCCACGCTGGCAACCCCACACAGGGCACCTGCCCCCAAGCTTTGCACTGCTAAGTGTCTGGAACAACAAGGCCGTCTGCAAGCTGCAGGTAATAATATAAAAAATAATATTTACACAACAAATCTACCAAAAAACACTCGCAACTGAGATTTGGTTAGACAGAATTTTGTATAAACCGAACTTTGTGTGGGGTCTATGTTTTGTCTAACTCAAGCCTAAGTAAATTTTTTTTTAAATAATTTTGTTGAGTTAATGTGATCACTATCTAATAATATCAATATTCACGGTTTTAAGAGGATACCTGGGGTCCTCCTCATCTCTTCCTCACTTGGGGACAGTCGATATTAATGACAAGGGCCCTTCAATATATTAATGTTACGGATGGAGTTGTATAGGAGGCCCTTCAATCAATGTTATGGAATAAAGTGTGATGGTACGAAGGCCCAGATGTCGAACAGATCAGCTGAAATGTTTGGTGGCCGTGGTTGCAGGTAAAAGGGGCTTCTGCACTAACGTATGCGTGGTGCGCCGGGACCCGTTTTATGGACTCGTGCCTGCCATTCATGAGAATCCCGTCCGTGCCGAATTTCTTCCGGCCCTTTGGTGTCTACTTTTTATACGGGCTCCACATGCAAGGGAAAGATGGGGCGGAGCTGATGAGGGGATTGTGCCGGTTTATCCATAACATGGCGAGGGAGGACGACGGCTGTGGAGCACTGGTGGCCGAGGTGGGCAGCTTGGACCCTGTCAGGGAAGGGGTCCCACATTGGAGGAGCTTTTCGTGGGCGGAGGATGTTTGGTGCATGAAGAGAATCTCTGTGGGGGAAGGTGACCAGGATAAAAGTACTACTACTACTGGTGATTGGGTCCGTTCCCGGCCGGCTTCTCCTGTGGTGTTTGTGGATCCCAGGGATTTCTAATTCTTCAATTTTATTTTATTTTTAAAGTGGACCACGAAATTTTCATTGCAACATGAATAAAAAATGAAGGAACAAATTCCGGGTGGCCACAGTTTGATTATGCTGTTCACTTTGAGACAAATTATGGACAGCAAGATAGCCAAGATGTACGTATCTGATAAAATTAATGTACGTTAATTAATTTACGTCCTAATCACACTACCCGCAGGTATACCAAACTCCTGATAGCAATAGTGATCAGTGAGTGGTAAGAAAAAAATTAAGTGACTAAAGCCTCAATACAATCTGGTCCTAATTCCTTTTATTGTTTGGCCGACAGTCTTTAAATGCGTCGCGAGCCTGTAAATTATGCATGTCTCCGGAAGATAAAGTAAAACACAACAAAGTTGCAGACATGGAGCAAGTATCTTGTCACATGTCTCCCTCCCCATCCGACCTCACGGAAGAAAAGAAAAGCTCGTAGCCTTTCGGCTGCCGGCGATATTAAAGCAAAAGAGATTTCAGACAATCAGACATGGTGTGGCATGTACAAGACTACATGCATGTATGAACATCTACAGTCAAAAAAAATTTGAGGGAAAAAGCTATCGTTTAAATAAGTTAATTATGTCATGCAACACCACGCGATGGCGTTAGGATGCTTCTTTCGAAAGAAGGTAGGTTTGGAGACCACAAAAGTGTCATGTAAAAACACAACAAATGTTATGTAGACACACATGACATAATCATGACTTAGCAATATAGTTGAGTCGACGACCAATGCGAACATAACGAAATTAGGGATGTTATTGGTTGGGTTTGGTCGAATTTTGTCAAATTTGAATAAACTTAAATTTGATTTAAATAATTATTTAGGTTAAATTTGGAAACCCAAACCTGACTTTGTGTTGGGTTAAATTATATCAAAATATAAAAAAATTATAAAAATATATTTATAGCTTTATTTAGGTCAAATTTTGTCAAATCTGAATTTGATATTATTTACAAAATAATAAATTTAAATTTAACCTGAATAATTATTTAGATTGAATTCAAAAATATTAATTCGACCCATTAGAGTTAGGTTGGGTCGAGTTTTACTAGACCTGAGTGACATCTCTAAACAAAACTCTAATGTTTAGGTCTAATAAAGAACAATATTGCCTCTTTTCTATCTTTAATAACCTGGATTAGAAAACCAAAACGAGTTGTAAACTAAAATTACCAATCCCTAAATAAAATTGAACTAAATTTTAGTTTATTTTGGCTTGTAATGAAAAATCCAGACTATTATAATTAAATGGCGGGACTTAATATTTTAGCTAGAAGCAGGTAGAGTGGACGTATTCCCCATCAAACGTCTCATTGATCGAGCACTGGAATGCATGTCTAAAACGATAGTCATTCTAGGCCATATAGATTTGTGTGTTATATTGGTTGAAATCAAGGAGTAACTGAATTGTTGGATATCACGAATAAGAACCGCTTTTACAAGCAGCATCTCATTGTAATCTTATTATCTTTTACTACGTGAGGTCATGGATTGGTGGTGATTTGATAATGAATGCGGTTTTCTAGCTTCATATTGATCTGGACGACCCAAGACGAGTTTGTCTTTATGGGGAGGGCTTCCAGAAGCCATGCCCATGGGCCGCCCTTCTTCAATTCCCGTTTCGGGCCTCGAGTCAGTGCAGCACTTGGTTTGAAGCTCGAAAGTCGAGCCATTGCAAATTAACCCATTTACAATAAAATGTAACAAAGAGCCATTCAAGTCAACTTTAAAACTAGGAAGTATGAAGTTGAGTAAAGGTGCGCTGGTCGTCGACGTAAATGTTGAGTCACCTCCCGCTCTAACCCCAAGGGTCAGATCCATTTTCGTCGCCCAGACATTCATTACTACTCCTTATAACAACCTCAAATTTTGACGATGGTCGACGGTGTCGGTTCAGCTGGGTTTGACGGCCAGCTGAGTCCGTGGGTTTGAGCCAAGATGGATCGTAACGCACTAACGTTATCCTCTGTAGTCTGCATCTTTTCTTTTTCTTCTCCTCCTCTTCTGCCTACCCTGCGTCTTCCGCTACCTCCATCTATTCTTCCTCCTGCCCCACCCCCGGCGGTAGGTAGGGAAGGAGAAAATAATGGCATATTTCAAATTTTTGATGTGGAAGGAGAGTACATTTGTCAATTTAGACCTCTCTCCAAGGTCCTGATGGGCCCATTAACCTCTCACACGCTACGAAATCCATGGGGATACGGGCTGGTAAAATAAGACCATCTCGCGTAATGACCAAGACTGTGTTAGGTTAGGTCCCGCATTCCCACCGTATTACTTCATCATTTAAATATGAGCCACTCGTTACCTCTTTGTTCAACAAAAGCAAGTAATAGGATTCATAAACAAATCTAATGCGTTCTCACGAGGACCATATAATAAAATATACCTATATACGATATGCTTATATATTGCATGAAAAATTAACATGAGTCATGGCTCACATGTGCTAATATGAACCCCGGTAGTGTGGGCTAGTACATCTTGATCTAATAGCACATAACAATAAAGGGGTAAATAAATTTATTAAATAATATATATTATCAAATTTTATATACCCAAGCTTCTATTTATACTAAAGGGTTTTTATATATACAACACAATGTTATTATGATCATTTCTTTACTTCGCAACATCACCACTAGGTAGATAAGGAAATAATTTTTTATTAGGGAAGAATTTTTTGTGTATTTTTATGATAATAAGCCCAATATAAAGAATGTATGTGATCTCTTGATATTTGAGATCGGCTACACATATTAATACATTGGCGTTAATATATGTTAACATGTGCACTGTTAATCTTATTTATGTAGGGTTTTCATACATATATTCCTTACGTAGAGCTCATTGTCATAAATAAAATATTAAAAACGCTTCATTTTGTTAGTGTGTGTTATCGATAAAATTTATTTTTTAATCATAATATTACCAAATTAAGTAATAAGATTCTTACAAAAAAGGCGGATAAAAGTCTAAAATATTTGCAGGAATAAGTTAAAGTATTATGTTCTTTTTTTTTGTTAAAATAAGTGTCTTATTTAATTTTTTAAAATAAATTAATTATTTTAAAAAATAAATAAATAAAAAAGGTAGTCTCCTCGCAGCTCCCCCGCGGTGCCCTGGAAATATCGAGAAAGAACCTGTCATTAGCGTATATCCTATTGGTGAAATTCAATTATTTTATGGTACGATATTTCGGTGAGTCATTTCCGTCCGTGCTTGCGAGTTGCGATAAATAAATGGGGTAAAAAAATAAACCACCGGACGAAAGTAGCGAATTGCGCAGTGTGTGTGTGAAGGAGCGGAGCAAATTTCAGATCTCGAGCGTTTTCATCTTCCAGATCCTCCCCCATCCGGGAACCCTTGACGGCCCCTTACGCCTCCCATGGCGATCCACGGGCGTCATCTCTGGATCTCCCTCCTCGCCGTCCTCCTCTTCTCCTCCCACGCCCGCTCCTTCTACCTCCCCGGCGTCGCTCCCGAGGATTTTGAAAAGGTGAGGTTTTCTTCTGTTTCTTGATCTTCTTCGATTTTCTATACTTCACAAAGCACTTATCATTCTCGTCTTGCTTTAGATCTTGTCTGATTCTGATGAATATTCGCTGTTTTTTTCGTTGCTGGCGAGGAATTTTCACTTTAGTTTCTGTTTATGGTGCTCAAATACAAATATGCGCGTTGGACCGGTAATGGGAAGCTATTTGTTTAGCTCTTTGAAATTTAGGCGAGATGTAACTTTTGGAAATTGGAATTCTTTTTTTTTCTAATGTGGATTACACTCCATATGCATTGTCTCTTGACTAGTTTTAAGGGGAACTTTAGCTTCTAGATTCTTTATACAAGGTGGTTCTCACTTTGGCTGTCATTGTTAGCTGCCTTATTTTGCTTTGATCAGTGGGATCGCAAAATCGAATTGGCACAGATGCATTTCTTTAGTTCAAGCAGGACATGTAATTGGCGTGATAGACTGGAAGTGGAAGGGCAGTATATGTGGGACCGTTGGTGAACGTTGCAGTGCTCAGTGAAAAAGTGTTTATGAATATCTGTCTTCTATTTTATAAAAATCTCTATTGAAAGATTTATAAAACTGTTTTTTTATTCTCGTAAAATGGCAGTTTCAAAGGCAGTCTCGATGCTGCATGACTTAATCTGACTGGCTACCATCGACAGTGTAATCATGATTTAGGTGGTTTGTCTTATAATTTCCATTGGAATGGGAGTGGTTTTTTAAAAGTTTCTGATAGATTATTGCTACCACTTGCTTAAATGCATTTGTTTACCAGGGAATTAATGAGTCCCACAGTTTTTTGTGTGTGTATTTTTTAGATCCATGTAGTTTACATCATAGACCACCTTGGATGAATTTAATGAAATGGAGCTCGATCTGAGCTCACGTTAAAGATGGAAAGTTAGTTTTTTGTGTTGGTAATTTCGTTATTATTTACTGCAGTTCTTTACTTCTTTTTTATGTTTCTTAGTTACTGCGTTGTCACTTTTGATTACTTGTTATTGTGATTTCAGGGGGACTTGCTGAAGGTGAAAGTCAACAAGTTGTCCTCAATCAAAACACAACTACCATATTCTTATTATTCCCTACTGTACTGTCCACCAGACAGAATCATCGACAATGCAGAAAATCTTGGAGAAGTTCTTCGTGGTGATCGCATTGAGAACTCTCCTTATTTGGTCCGTGTTTTCTCTGTACACCAGTAAACATTTTAGGTTTTTTTACCATTCTGAGTTTATATTGGATTTCCCTTAGTTGAACTTCTTTGTTGCAGTTTCGGATGAGAGAGCCGCAAATGTGCAACATTGTATGCAGGAAAATACTTGATGCAAAAACGGCTAAGAACTTCAAAGAGAAAATAGAAGATGAATATCGGGTTAACATGTAGGTTTTAGAAGAGAGAAAAATAAATTCATTAAAGAGAAGTTCTTCCTGCTTGCTACACTTTATTTTTTGAATTAAATGATGTTGTTAGCTGACTTGTTATGGCTTTGTCCAGGATTTTGGACAATCTTCCTCTCGTGGTTCCTATTAAGAGACTGGATCAGGAAGGTCCTACAGTTTATCAACATGGCTTTCATGTTGGCCTCAAAGGGCAATATACTGGGGTAAGATCACTGACAATTAGTTACCTATATATATCTTTGGTCAAGATGACTGAAATTACCATTGAGATGAAATTGAAATTTCTCATGTTGTGCAGAGCAAGGATGAAAAATATTTTATTCATAATCATCTGTCATTCATTGTTAAGTATCACAAGGATGTACAAACTGATTCAGCAAGGATAGTAGGATTTGAAGTTAAACCGTTCAGGTAATTTTTAACTGTTCACGCTGTTTGACTGTAAGATATGTTTTAATTGAGAATCTTCTATCCGTATAATCTTTGTTAAAGTGCATATTTTGTTTTGATTTTAGTGTTAAACACGAATATGAAGGTGAATGGAACGAGAAAACTCGCTTGACAACATGTGATCCACATGCAAGACAAACAGTAATAAACTCTGATTCACCTCAGGAAGTTGAAGATAAGAAAGAAATTATTTTCACTTATGATGTCGAGTTTCAGGTGTGCTAACAGCCACTAATAGTCATTGAGAAATTTTTGTCATCTATGATGTTTGTTTATTGACAAATCTATTCAATTGATAAATCTCACAGCCAAGTGAAGTGAAGTGGGCATCACGGTGGGACACCTATCTTCTTATGACAGATGACCAAATCCATTGGTTCTCAATTGTGAACTCACTTATGATTGTCCTTTTCCTCTCTGGCATGGTGGCAATGATCATGCTGCGAACTCTTTATCGGGACATTTCAAAGTACAACCAGCTTGAAACCCAAGAAGAAGCCCAGGAAGAGACGGGCTGGAAGCTGGTTCATGGAGATGTTTTCAGGCCACCAGCAAACTCAGACTTACTATGTGTTTATGTTGGAACTGGGGTTCAATTTTTTGGCATGTTGCTTGTTACCATGATTTTTGCGGCCCTAGGGTTTCTTTCACCATCTAACCGAGGTGGACTTATGACAGCCATGTTGATGCTTTGGGTTTTCATGGGCTTATTTGCTGGCTATTCTTCAGCTCGACTCTACAAGATGTTCAAAGGATCAGAATGGAAGAAAATTACAATGAAAACTGCCTTCATGTTTCCTGCCGTAATCTTTGCCATCTTCTTTGTATTGAATGCTCTTATCTGGGGTGAGAAATCTTCTGGTGCAGTGCCATTTGGGACTATGTTTGCTCTCGTTTTCCTCTGGTTTGGGATCTCTGTCCCACTCGTCTTTGTTGGTAGTTATGTTGGGTTTAAGAAGCCAGCAATAGAAGACCCTGTGAAGACTAATAAAATTCCTAGGCAAATCCCTGAGCAGGCATGGTATATGAATCCGATATTCTCAATCCTTATTGGAGGCATTCTACCGTTTGGTGCAGTTTTCATTGAGCTGTTCTTCATCCTCACTTCTATTTGGCTGCACCAGTTCTACTATATATTTGGGTTCCTCTTCATAGTGTTCCTTATTCTCATTATCACCTGTGCTGAGATAACCATCGTGCTGTGCTATTTTCAATTATGCAGTGAAGACTACCTATGGTGGTGGAGAGCCTACTTGACATCGGGGTCTTCTGCGCTGTATCTCTTTCTTTATGCAGCATTCTACTTTTTCACTAAGCTTGAGATAACTAAGCCAGTCTCTGGGGTCTTATATTTTGGTTACATGTTGATCGGTTCCTATGCATTCTTTGTTCTGACGGGCACAATTGGATTCTATGCTTGTTTCTGGTTCACAAGGCTTATTTACTCGTCAGTTAAAATTGACTAATTGGTCCAAATATGAATATTGATGGGTGATTATCATGTTGAAGGAAAATATTTTGGGACAAGGATGCCTTTCTGCATGCAGGGCTGGCTTGCACTCTGTCTTTACGTATTGAATTTCAAATGTTCTCTCGATTTTGTTTTAGTTTTGATACACCTTTGAATAGTGGTCAGTTCTCTTTATTTTTTTCTTATGTTCCTTGTTTCAATGCGTATTTTGTAATTTTGCATTTCAGAACTTCATGATACGGTGGAAAACGAGGGTACAACCATTTTTGCACCCTCGTTTAATGTTGTGGAAAATTAACCAGTTAAAGCTAAGTTTGATTCGTTCACGGGGAATTCACAAAGCAGATGTGTGAACTGTTATCAAACACCCATGTTTAACTCTGTATCTCCCATGGAAAAAAATTCTTTATCTTAGTGAACTACAAAACTGACGTTCAAGTGGTTTTTCTGTTAAACGGAACAGGGGGATTCAATGGAACGGCACGCCAAGTACTGGACTGAAATGTAACAGAACCAGATGGAAATTGTGCCCTTGTATATATTTGGTAGAAGGCCTTGGTGCCTCGCCTTTGATGTCCCGTGTTTATTATCGTTCCACTCGAGTTGATCCTAGTGAGCCAAACAAAGCTGATCGAGCTGAACTTGAATGTTGATCAAAATTTTCAGTTGTTGTGAGAACTGACACAAAATTTTCTCATGGTAAAAATACGGGCTTCTAGTTCACCGATTGCTAATACAAAACCATTCCAGCCCTGTTAAACTTCTGATTGGGCATAATAGAAGAAGGAAAACTACATGTTCTAAGGAAAACATATAATATTTGACAATTCAAAATAAATGTCTATTAAAATGAAAGACAGAACTATAAAAAATTTAAATATGCCAAATAAAGTCTAATAAGACAAGCAAGTTGGTGAAGAGCAGGCCAGGCCTATGGGCTTTTTGGCACCTCCCAAAAGTTTTATCCCTACCAATATGCAGATACATTTCAATCTTAATTCAACTTGAATTTAATACTTGAAAGCAAACAGCGTGTCAGCTTCATAATTAATTTATAAGGACTCCTCATATGGCTTTCCACTAATCAAAAGACCGACTCCTAGTTTAGGCTCTTGTATAATTTCACCTTAACTTAAATTGCAACCACCGGCACGAACAATTTAAATTTCAACTTTATTGAGTATCAACCGGGCTATTTTTAGATCATTATGTCTTATCCCATTCAAAATAAGCTCTTACTTGTTACATATATTTAGTATTTTATCATTTTATTAGAGGTTGAGCCTTTTCAAACTCTTAATAATTTTTTAATATTGTTTGGCTTTAAGGGATAATTATGGGTAAATCTTCCACAATTGATGCATTTTTTAAGCAGAAAGACATTCAAAATTCAGAAAGCACTGAACATTCTATTTCTAATCCTCATGTTTCGGCAAGTGAAGATTGTCATTCTAAATCTCAAAGAATTGAACATAAAGAGCTTTATATTTTTTCTTTAGAATGTGATTAGGGGTTGCATATTCTAATATGATATTTTCCTCCTGCTCAACGTGATGAAATTTGATGTGCTTATATCAGTCATATCAACCACACCTTTCAGAATATTCACCATCTGGATCATTGAATCATCTTCGAAGATTTATGTATTGTTGGTTTCAACAATTTTCTTCTTATTAGACTATTCCCCTCAAATGATGTAGATTTCGCCTACCTTGCTACCTTTTTAACAAAAAATCAAAACCAAATGTATTTCTTATTTATATTTATCTTGGCACCGCCAAGCATTTTTTACGACTCCATCCTTGAGCAGGCACATCTAAGCTCGATTGGCTTAGTTTTAATTGGTGTCACACGTTTTTTTACATAATTACTTTTAACCATAACATAGATATAGATCCCACGGCAAATGCTTTCCATCGCCCTGGATTCGCTTTTTTTTATCATCCCACACCTTGCACATACTTCATCATTTCCTTTTGGACTGGCGGATCCGTGGGCACGTGAAGGGATGATTAGGATGGCCATTAGGGTAAAATGTATACCGTTATTCAAATTTTAATAACATGTAACTAACATAAAGCAATTAAATCATATTAAAAAATGCACTTTTTCTTTGTGCAAAAAGAAAAAAATGCTGTTGATCTATAAGAAAAAGAACAACAGCATTCTATTACGTTGTGATTCCTCGGAAATAGATTATAACAAATATGATTTGATCGGGCAGAAAAACAATATTTTTAGGCAACAAGACTTGAATCGGATTTTCGTAGTTCTGCCAGTTCAGGCTTTTCCTATCTAATCCACACTCATGTTATGTCAGTTCAGGCTTTCATGTGCGGAAGATTAGGCTACATAAAGTTCAAGATGCGTGTATCCTCTGTAAGGCGTTTCTGTTCTGGTACAAAACGAGTTTCCCAGGCAAGGGAAACACATCTCCAGGAATTACTTTTCGGAATGTGCATAACTGCTTTTATAAAGCTCCTTATCCAACATTTTCTTTTGTAAATTTATTTCCATTATACATAATAAAATTTAATACCACATACTATAAATTATAGTAAAAAACAGAATTATAGAAAACAGTACAGTATCAAGAACTAAGACAAGGCAATGACTCATCTAACTGTTTTCTTTCTAATAATTTGAGGAAAAACTCATGCACAACAGTTTAAGCAGCTAGTGAAGCAAACTTTCTCGAAAATGAAATACAAATTAAGCAAATAAAATAACACCCTTCAAAAAGAAACGGCTGATATATTTTGGACATAAGTTTCAACGATCACTAACAGAAAGCCCAGGACCGAAAGATATGCTACTCCCAGGACTCTTACATTGAGGAAGCATTGGCAAACATAGAAAATTTTGACTGCTTGTCTCTAAGGAGATCCTGCGGGGTTCCACTTTCTACCTGCACAAAAAAGAAAACTTGCATCAAGACTCATTACTTTGAACCTTCTCAGAGAAGCCAATTGTATCATATAGAGAGTATACATCAGGACACAGACAAATACCAACTTTTAGGGGAAAGAGCCAGCCCAAAATGGAACCATATGCCAAGAAATTAAAAGCCAATGGGTTTCACTAATATTCAGTTCATATATAAGGGCCATGTAAAGACCCATGCAGCATCATTGAGGCGTGAGAACATCAAATTTGACAGAAAATGTCTAATTAAAAGGCTTCTATTCAGGGCTTCTAAATTCAGCGATTTTTGTTTACATGGCATGGAACAACAAAAAGATTAAATTACTTCACTGTAATTAGTTAAGATCTCTGGTCCTCAACCCAAATTTTGTCTTCATAAGAGCTTGAAATCAAATCTTGCATCTCAGCAGAATCCGAATTAGAACACCAAAAAGTGGTTTCTGTCTCTGTTTCCCTTTCCCGGCAATATTTTCCCCAGATCTTGACAAGATATTGCTGAGATCAACTTTTTGCAGAAAATTTGCTTTGCTCTCACCACAACCACCAAGATCCCTCCCACCCCTTCATGTTCGATGTACTAGTGTTTTTAGTTAGTTAAAGATACACACATATTGGACATACATGTGACCTAAGATCTTTTCCCTTATCTCTTTAAGATCTATCTAATCCATCTCCTTGGCCCACCGAGACAACACCAAGATTGAGATTGTTAACCTTGCTTTAAATGGTAATTCCTTAACTATATCAGGTCATAGCAGGCCAGTTTAAATTTGCCTCAGAAGAGTCAAATTATCTACAAATAATATCTTCTGTATCATAATAAGCATCCCAGCGAACTCAACCCGAGATAAGTAGGCCATAACAGTTCCCACTGAAGCAAATGTTTTAGACATGTGTAGACAAGAACAACACAGAAATTCAATTTGCACCAAAGACGAGGGAATATCTAGTTCATGCTTTAAAATAATGCCTGGACCAAACTCACTCTGCTCACAATTTAAGGCTTATCATCCTTATCCCATACATACATAAACTGGATTTAAGACCACCTAAGATCTGGTTTGAAGCATCAATACAATTTCCACTATTTGAATTCATGTGCTGTTTGGATTTTGAATTTGTTTAAATAATTCACGTCAAACAATCGTCCATTAACTAGGTTCATCTCGAAAAAATATTTTACTTCCTACAACTACTCGAAAGGAAATATTGCCTGGCCTAGGTCAAGAGTTCTGCATGAGAATAAAATTTCCCACATAATTATCTGACCAAAAGTTGGTGCCAGTGTAGCCAAGGAATGACAAAAATCTTTCCAGTTGTTCCAAGGAACTCTAAATTGGTATTCTAAGACTAACCAATTAGATGACTGATGATGAAGACAACAAAAACTAGAATGATGACAATAGGCTCTCAAAATATGAGGGCAAAAGAGATATGTTATTTTCATGGAAGAGCATATTATTTGATACATAGCGGATCAGTTGATATTATAGAAGGGGGCTGATCTATACGCAACTTGTATTTTTTTTGTTATTTAAAGCTTTTATAATCTCTATAAAATATGTGGGATGGGTATTTCTACACCCCTCTTTTTTATCTTCCCACCCCAATATTCCATCTTACTTCACCAAAAATACTATTTTCCTTTTCTTTGTATACATTTTATAAAAAGAAGAAGAAGAAAAGAAAAGAGGAGGACAAGGTAACAGAGGTGGACACGGCACTGGTGAGGGAGGTGGAGTGGAGGAGGTGGCCACGGGGGCAGCGGAGGAAGAGGGTGGGACAAAAATCTCTATCAGGGGTGGGAAGAGTATATTTTCTGTTTCCCATACGTGGGATGAGTAATGTGGAGGCTTGCTAAAAAGATGGGGTTTAAAATACTATTCAGATATTTATTACTATTAATATTTTAACAATTTAAGCTTTTCAATATATAATTCTAAATATTTCTCAATTCTGAATGCTCAGTTGGACAACTTGATTTATAATGTTATACTTGTCTTATCTTTGCTTGATACATCCAAGTTGTCTTAATTTCTACTTCATTTGTCATAAATCAAAATTTATTGTTTTTTTTATGTACAAAATTTATCATTAAATCTGATAATCTTCCATGATGGGAATCAATAGTTTTAAGCATATATCAATGTGTACTCAAATATCATTTGTATCTACCTGTATCATATGCATTGATACAACTATCGGTATTGATACGATCTTTTTTGCTTATACCACATCTTTGGTAATTGTTTGGTTTATATCCCTTGTTGGGTCCTTTCCGTAACACCACAAGCTTTTAGGAACTTTGCTTTCTAACATGGTACCAGAGCCAGGAGGCTCCCAGAATGATTCATGGTGAATCATGAAAGTGATCTTGATCATGAGTTCTACCTAACCTCCACATATCAAATTATGCTTTCAATGCTGAATATGCAGTTTAATTAAACAACAATTCAATTTTTAACATGCTTGATCAGATTTACCCTACAATGATGAAAATGTCTAACAAAAGGAGTTAAAATAACTAACATGAGAACTGAGATTCCATATAAAAAAACAAATGCTTATTTGTCCTAATCATAGTAAGATCAATTTCATACATGCTTAGAGAGATTAATCTAAGAAATCAACAAAACACAGATACAATCATGTCCGCCAAAACCAAATTGAAAATAGAATCAGCTGAAATAAATCACCACATGTTCCTAAAGAATGTCTTAAAAAAAGCAAGCTAAGGACAAAAAAAGGCCAGGAAAGGACAAAGAATAATTCCTTGTCAGGCATGATCTTTCCAAGATATAGAAAGACGATACAATGGTAAGCAAATTTCACTGAGATCTGAGATCATGCCAAGATCCGGAAACAGTAAAATGGTCTCCTGGAAATATTTCTTGATCACCAACCAAGAAGGGAATTCTCGACGACATCTCACCAAGATGGCAAACCAAGTGTTAGGTGAGCATTTACATATGCTTAATCATGCTTACCAATGCAGAAGAATGTTTGTTAGTAGATATCCATTGTTGGTTCGTTCCATAACAATTCTTTCCACATAGGATAATGATTTTCCTACCCCAGAATCTGTCCAACAAAACCTTACACATGGTTTTGATTGGACAGATAAAAGTGAACCCCCCATTGTCATGTGAGACCCACTTTTCTATGTCCAATTAAGACCCAGGTGTAGGGTTTTGTTGGGCAGATTCTCATGTAGGGTTATCCACACCCTTCCAGATATTTGGGATATCAATGTAAAAGAACTAAATGCAAGAAGTCACAAATACATATTCTATCAATTACTTTGAGGAGATGGTGATCCTATTGTTCGTCACATGTTAATTGCACAAGTAACAAGCAAAAGAAAGATATGAAAATTCTTTCCAGAGCCACAACGTCACTGTGAAATTTTACCAGAGCTCCATGATCAAGTATCATGATATTGTCCATTTGTAAAACGGATGAGATGCGATGAGCTATTGTCACCACTGTCATGCCATTGCATTCATTACAAATGGTATGCTGCAATATGGTTGCTGTTTGAGTGTCAACATTGGAAGTGCATTCATCTAAACAGAGAATCTGTAGAAAACAAACTGACAATTTTAGTGCTACTTATATTTACTCAATTCGTTGAATATAATAATAAGTCAACAATAGAAGAATTGCAATATTACAAAAGAGGATGACAAAATATAGTCCCATGGTATTTCTTGAGACTACGCAATGCCCTTCTTTCCATATGCTAGATATACAGTACTAATAGGTTGGAATTGTCAAAATTGAACTCTAGAAATTTTGTATCTATGAATATAGTTGTCTCTGTTGTTCTAGTCTCTAACCCTGTTATTACTATTATGAATGCTTGACTCAGATTTTCAAGTATTTATAGCAGGGAAGGAACCAATTTAGTATCTTGAAGTAGGGATTTGTTCAATGTAGATCGATTACTCATAAAATTATCAATATAAATCCTCATCATTGTGATTACTTAAGAGAATATGACATAGCCAGCGAGAGTTAGAACTGATAGGGGTATAATGCACAACTTGTCATATACTCTTACAGATATTAATAAAAAAATGATCTAGACAATAAACTACCACACAAAAAAAGTGTTCGCTTTTCTACCTTAACGGACTTGAGAAGTGCCCTGGCAAGGCATAGTAACTGTCGCTGCCCCACAGAAAATGATATTCCAGATTCTTTGATATGTATATCCAGACCCCCTGCTGCCTCCACTACCTCCATCATACTGCACTTCTCAAGAACCTCCCAAAGTTTTGAATCACATATTGTTCCAAATGGGTCTAAGTTATCCCTGAAATTGAAACATGTAAATCTTGAAAACTAAGGCGTGCAAGTTTTTTATCCAAAACAAAAAAATGGCATAGAAGAACTTCCCAAATTGGTGGGTTATATTATAAACTAAGTTGCGTCAAAAGATCAAGCTATTAAGGAGCAACCCAAGAATGTATGTCAAGCCAAAACTGGCCCAGACATAATGCAGACAATCATGCAAATTATCCAACACTCCCTGCATAGGCAAGCATGATTTAAGAGATGCAGGTACTTGCATGTGAATAGCATATGCAGGTGCAGGGATTCTGGCTTTGATATGATGTTACAAACCAAGTTGCCTCAAATGCTCGAGCTATTAAGTAGCAGCACAACAATGTATATCAAGCCCAAACTGGCCCAAACAGACATGCAAACAAACAAACAAATTATCCAACAGGTTATACCTTAATCGTCCATCAAAGAGGAAGGGGCTTTGTGGAACTACAGAAAGCCTTGATCGTAGCTCTCTAACTGCAATATTTTCTACATCGAAGCCACCAACCAGGATGCGGCCCCCACATATTGGTGCGATAGGAAAAAGAGCATTAAATATACTTGATTTTCCGGCCCCTGTTCTTCCAATTATTCCCACCTATTTTACATTCACAACCTTAGCTTTAAAAGAAATAGGAGAAATTGTGCTCATGGTATTTCCACTCACTTCATTTCAGGTGAATGCACATGTCTAGTATATTAAATTGTCCTAGTATATAAAATCGTCATTTGATGGTCACAATATATAGAGTACAGCTCGCACTTCACAGATATAATCATTACATATTAGAGGTGCAGCTGATCCTATTGTGTCATTGTTTAATAAACAGACCCTATGTGGGATTTCACATCCAGAGTATAAGGTACATTACTGCACCAAATGGTTGTCAAAATTACATTTTTTAAAAAATGCATCGCTCAGCTGAACTGAAAATATCTTATATTTACCTATTAGTCCTAAGATAACTACCTATAAACATTAATAGGAAACAGCCTCATATCAAGCCTTTGACTAAATACTGAACCCAAATGATAAATAATAGCAAAAAATCGTTTTTTAAGGCTTCACATCTTAAATGACCTGTGTCCCAGCTGAAATATCAAAAGAAATATGCTGAAGAGCTGCTGGTGATGAGGGTGTGTATCGAAGTGTCACATTCTCAAATTTGATACTTCCTAGAAGGGGCCAATCTGGAGTCAGAAGCTGGTTTCCCTGAAGTTCTTCTTGAGGAATGTCCATATACTGCATATGTGTAAGGGAAACCTTGTCAAATACTCAGCAACGACAAAATGAGTAAATTTTATCCCTTTAATACCTGAAGAACTCGCTCCACAGCAACCATTTCCTTCTCCGTTTCTGTAAAACTTGTGAGAAAGTTGCTCAACAAAGACACAATGGGTGCTGCATATGAGAGAGCAAGCCCTACCTGCATCCATTTGGATTATTTTGGACAAGTTTCATTCAAAACTAACATTAACATTGTAAGAAAATTTGGTTGTTTAAGAAACTTACTAGTCCAGGTGTTCCAAAACTAACAGGAAACTTGCCAATATGTCCAGTAACAGCTATTATGGCGATGAAAGAGATCAAGAATGCTGCTAGCAACTAATGCAAATTGCATGTCAGCAAATCAACAAGATAAACTGAGAGTAAAACACTTTTAGTACTATAAAGAATACGATAAACTGCACAATTAGCATCTACGTGATGATAGGTAGTGATAAACATTCCATATATTCCAAGCTGGTATACTTTCATTTTGGATTCCTTAAATTTATACAGAAGAAGAAAAGCCAACAAAAAGTTATGAACCAAGTCCCTCTGTCTCCAAAGCTAATTGTATGAAAGAAACTAAATTTTTAAAAATTATAATAAATAATTTGATCCCACTTTGTTCTGTTAGGAACTAGATATTAATCTAACTATATTAGCCTAGTTTAGTATAGTAGGCAGTAGTTAATGTTTATTTAATTGTAATTGTGCAATCATTTAAGCGAAGGGCAATTTAGTCATTGTCTTGTAAGGGACGACCTTTTAACTTTGCTTAGCCATCTCTAGTCTTTAGAGTATTCATTCTTTCCATCTAATGCAATTTTCATCCTGTTCTTTATTCTCCAAGCCGAAATTATCACTCTTTAACAGCTTTTATGGGTTTCTTTAAGAAGTTTACATGTATATCAGTATATTTTTTCAACTATTGAATACTGCTTTCTCCTCAACTGTTATGCTCACTGTCTGTAGACCTCTACCCAAAGACCAATTCAATCTCTTCAAGCTCCTCTCCCACTAAAAACGTGTATAGAAATGTACATAAATAGAATAGACAGCTTTGTATTTTTTGAGTTTGCAAAATTACTTGTTTTGAGTGGAAAATGGATCATGTAATAGGTTCTCATCTCTTGAATTCTGGAGACAGAACTAATAGAAACATCATACCTGTAGGCGCAAAGAAAGCCATACACTAGCTGTCAACTCTGAATAGGAAGTCCCTTGATACAAAGTGACCTGTTCAGTAAATCTGGACTCAAAAAGTTCCTGCAAAAGGATTTGCATGATCCACCTTGTATACAACTAAAAACAACAACACAGAGAACTAAAACCCACCAAATCATACAAAAAAAACAACCTCAGAAACTAGAGTTACAGCCTGCAAAGCAACTACTCTAATAATCTCACTCTTTGTAAAGAATGACTTGTTATTGTCCAACCACATTGCACTTATAGTTTATTAGTGTACCTTGACATTAAATGCTCTAATTGTTGGTGACCCATCTAGTGTCTCAGTGAAAGATGCATATATAGGAGAACGAGCAACACTGTCTAGCCTTCGCAATTCGCGTGATGTGGACCTGTAGTATAACTAAAAAAGAATGGTAGATAAATGTGACTACCGATATTTTAGATACTGACACGAAAATTGCACAATGAAGATTAAATTCGTAAAAGGAAAAAAATTTACTAGTACCTGCAACTTCTTATATATGTACCCAAATGGTAACAGTAGAACTAGAAAGAAAACCTGTACAAATTTGAAGAGTAAGCAACATGCCTAATAATATATAACATACACAAGAGACCAATGGGGAATTTCTGTTGGACCTGCACATATGAGAGCACTAAGGCAATTCCAAGGAGGCTAAAGGAATTAGCCAGGAGGATGTTCAGAATAAAAGGAAGAGAGTCATCAATCATATATAAATCTGAAGAGAACCTGCACAAATAAAATGCTTTAAAGTGGAAGCATAAACAAGTCAATGATGTATTTAGGTGAGTCAATTGTCACCTATTCAGAATTCTTCCACTTGGGTTCTGATTGAAGAAATATGTAGGTGCATTTATAAGCTTATTCAGCAGTTTATTATGCACTTCTACTGCAGCCCGGAGGCCACTGTATGAAAATGAGAATGCCCTTGCAAGAGTCAGAAAAGAATTTACAACAGAGAAAATGCAGAGTATCACCTACGAAATAGAACACTTAATCAGAAATGACGGAAAACACTAACATCACAGCTGCTACCCATTTCTTTGCCATATTATCCCTAGCATGTTGTTTTTAATGCATATGAGGCAGAGCGAGGAACCCTGGCAGGGTCCAGGCACATGAGTGTGTAAACGGATGTTGTTTGCCCAACTTTCTGTTTGTATATGCATCTGTTTAGCCGAATAGAGATGTATTGTCCATCTGCCTTTACTTGTGCCTGGCAGAAAACATCTACTCGACCATCTGCTAATTCGCTTAACAGATTGTTTTATAGTAACTGAAACAAATTGTTTTATAGTAACTGAATATATATTCTTATATACAATCATATACCTCAAGCATTTTCACTGATATTCCATCTTTTTTGTAATTTTGTTCAGTACGCCAATTTCACAGAAATGTTTTATGTCTAAAATACTTAGTTGGAGTTTTAAATCCAGAAGGACACAAACAATTTTTGGGAGACAAACTTCTATGTACCGCTGTCCGCATCCTTTTCCATCCGTTTAAACCTCTAGGCACATGCATGGACAGCCCCACAAATTTTTTTATTGTATCATAATAAATGCTGCCCCCCTCCCCTTCTCGGCCTTCTTTTTTTGATAAAAAAAATCAACATGCCTATAATATATGGCAATGATGAAATTGGCAATCATAAATTATCTAAATAAATACATAAGTACCAGATAAAATTGAGTTGAATATTTATTTTCGTGGCCTCTAGAATTGCTGTCAACCCAATAAGATAGCCACAAGTCGTTTCCATTACGTGAAGATTGCATTAAGGCTGCTGATAGCAATATCAATAGTACAAGTTTCCATCCAGAAAATGTGGCGTAACTTCTGAATACATCTTGCATAAAATATAGATAGTTAGATACCAAAAAACCGCTATTGATATAAATGAACCAGACATAAGCACAAAATAGTAAGTCATCTATCGAGTACAAGGATTTTTACTCACTTATACACTTTAAAGTCAACTTTGCCCTCTGATCGTTGTTCTAGTTCAATGACATCGTGAGCTTTCTCTGAGACAGTTGTTGCTTCCTTCTCCTCCAGTAGATCGAACTTATCATAGGAGGAAACTTTTGAATTCTGTCTTAAATCTTGAGAATGATCAATCATCTGATTTTCAAGACATGATGAAATTAAAAATTCACCTCTTCTACCAGCCCATTTCACATTTCCTTTATCCATAACTACAATCATGTCAGCGCTGGATATTGCCTGTAATAGGAAGTAGTACTGTGAACATCTGTTCATATTCACTCTCCATATCTTTGGAGAAATAACAAGTAAAGAAACAATCATGTTAACCCCTTTTCTACAGAAGCAAGTCTTATACATGTATATCACTTTAATCAACATCTACCAACATTCCGTAATTGAGAATAAATTAAGACACCTCACTCTAAGATGTATGTGATGACATAAATAGAATGGAAAGTTCATTGATATCAACCAAACATTAACCACATGAAGAAACTGATGTAGTACATAACCATATTAAGAAGAACCTAGAAGAAGGAAACAAAAGAAGAGAGATACAGATTCAGAATTTTTTTGCGTGGTTTTTTTTTTGTAATTTCACTACTAGGGCAGCTTAGGCATGGCTAGAAGTTTCCAGGGACATTTGATTTATTTCCTTCAATTCAAAATATAAAGCTTTGCTTTAATCTATCAGGAAATTTTAAGTTTAGAACAGTATAGGAGGTTTCTTGGTATGTCTTTATTTGAGGGAAGCTTTTCTATTTCTAGGTAAGCTTATACATAAACATTAAAAGTCTTCTCTATATAAAGTAAAGCAGAGCTAGCTATTTTAAATTAGAGAAAATAAATTTTAATGTTCCTGGAAACTTCTGATGATTGTGGTAAATGAAGAAACAGCCTCCTGGTGGTAAAATTACAAAATATCCCTCCTGTAACGAAATTTCATCCTTATATGATTATGCAGTACATCAGTAATCATCAGTGTTTATGACTTCAGTTTCACTAAGAGTTAAACATATGAAGGAATCATCAGTGTTGCATTGAACGAATGCAAAAAGAAAGATCTCAATAATGACTAGTTCATTATAAGATAATGTCATACGGTTTCAAGTGAATGTAATTTTTTCAAATGAGCAATTAGAAGTATACCTGTGTGTTGTGGGTACATAGAACAAGAGTTTTTTTGTGCATTAGAGGACCCATGATGATATTTCTAATAATCCAATTGGCAACTTGAGCATCAACAGCACTAAGTACATCATCAAGTACAAGTATATCTGACTCCTTATAAACTGCCCTGCAATTCAATTATATTCATCACTAAGTCAGCCACCTCTACCTTAATCATAAAGAAGTGCAAGGAAAATTTACCTTGCCAGTGCAAGACGCACTTTCTGCCCACCGGACAAGTTGACTCCTTTCTCTCCAATGTGTGTTAAATCACCACCAACCATGAGTGAAATATCATAGTCAAGTGCACATGCCTTTAGTACTTCCGCATATCTGGTTTCATAGAATAACTTTTCACGACCTTCCAATATTAAAGCAGAGACAAACTAAAAACTAAACCCCCAAAAAATGGGAAAACTGAAATCAAATAATAAATGTCCTCCCAATGTCTATTTATCATGCATTTTAACCTTTTTGAATTGAATTCCTTCCCGAGCAAGATATTATCACGCACGGTACCTGACATTATCCACGGGATCTGCAGTTATAATGATCAAACATTTACTACGTGATTAACACAATTCAAAGTAGCAGGTAATCCCGTTTTGTGCTGCCTAGAAAAACCTGTGATACATAAGCTATTGAACCACGTGTTTGTATTGATCCATGAGTAAGAAGTGTCTCTCCCAAAATGGAATTTAACAAGGAGGATTTGCCTGAACCAACCTGAATGCCAAAGTTAGTAAGCAAAAAAATGAATAAAAAGCATATACTTGGCATACAACTTGGGAAATTTTACAAAAAATAATAAAATCATTTGTACATTAGACATTACTGCAGAAAATATGACTATTATTTTCTTTCTAATTTTTAATGCGAGAGTATTAAACAACATTAATTTAGTTTTTTGTTCGACTATGTCTCAATTTCCCAAAGCATTAATACAAGAATAATGTTAATAAAACTCAATAGAGATCACCATCAATGGAGTATGCAACATGGAGTATCTTCTGCTTTTTAAATTATTCCTGACCATTTCTAAACCCAGCGAATACCTTTTTCTAATCAGTTTATGTTGTCCAGTACGCTTTCTATCTCCCCTTTTACATTTGCAACTAACTTTTAATTGGCGCCATGAAAGTTTTCCTAATTACAATTGAATCGTTTTCTGAAACATCCTTCAGTTTGTAGCCTAATGGTTCTACCTTAGTGGTTTGTCCTAATTTGTTCCATTCTAGTTTCCCCAGTCTACCATCTGAGCATTTTCTCTGTTCATATATATATTATCGGTTTCTTATAAATTTTGAATCAGCCTTCTAAACATGCTGGTTGTGAACACACCTGGTGTTATTTTCCAATTCTGCAGCAACTATGTGATGGAACCTCAGTATCCAAATCAAACTTAATGGAATTATAAATTTCGCTGCTGTAGGATGCAAGATTCGAGTAAAATGTGTTTTACTGACATGTCTATGTACAAGATAACAGATCTTACCAAAAATATATAATCCAAGATATAAAGTAGATGAATGACAAAAAATTAGTTAACTAATGGTACTGGCCCCTCCCATAACATACATAGTACTTTTTATATAATCTATAACATACTTAGACAGTACTCAAGAAAAAACTCATAATAAATCAATTACTACAGAGTAACTAAAACTAATGAACTGATGCTACTAACCTCTCCCATAATTACAATGACATCACCCTTCGGAAGGTTAAGGGTGATGTGTTTCAAGACTGAAACATCACCATATTCATTGTTGTTTGACCAAACACAGTTTACATCTTGAAAGACTATAGCCATACTCTCATCTGAAGGACAAGTCAGTTCTGAACAATGCTCAGAGCAAGCTAAGAAACCGCTCAATCGCCTGATAGATATAATAGCCTGGCACGTGTTTCAATTATACATACTTGAATCACACAAGATCCACACAGTAAAGGGCAGTTTGGATACAGATTTGTCGAAAAAATTAATTGGGAAATCTGCTTCATGGCGAAGTTAAATAGTGGGTTGTCAGTGCATTTATTGTGCCTGGGAATTTAAAAAAGTGAATGAATTTGATTCATCTCTCTAAAATCTCGTCTGGAGGAGATTTCACAAGAAAGCTGATTAAGGCCCTTTTCAACACAGCTCTGGACTTCGTGGCACTTCTTGACAGATTTGTGGGAGATTCATTACTAATAAAATTTGTGGCATTCCCAAACACGATTTGGCTTCATCTCCACAAATCTGTATTCAAACAGCCCCAAAGGAATATTTCAACTATGTCAAATATAGACAACTCACATCTATCATGCCATTGATCACCCAAGGGAATGAATTTAGCGGAGAAACTAGGGTATTAAACAAAGCAACACATGTGAACACCTGAAAATAAGGTCCAGAATCAGGTACAATTTGTCATACAATGCATACAAAACACTACAAATCATTATAGAAAATAAAAACTGGTTACCGTGGCAGAATCTAGATTGTTACCCATCAACACAAAAAGTCCAAATGTAAAGAAAGAAAAAAGGGTTGGTGTCGTCGCCCAAAAGAATACACACCATGCATCCAAATATTTCCGAGTCTGAAAATCACAAGTTAGTTACTGATATAATTTTCATATCTAGAATGATTGGGAAACAAATGAAGAGTAAGATGAACAAATTGAATTTCATACTGAGAGGTGTTTCACTTCCAACTTTCTTGTTTTCATCAACCTACTTGCAAATAGTGCCTCCCAGCTATACATCTTCAATGTCCGAATATAAGTCAGAAGTTCACTGGTCTTTTGGATTCTGATATGACAGGAAATTTCCACTTGTTGAAATGATTAAGAACATATCCTCATTGAATTGAGCAGTTCCCTAGTGCAGGCTATGCATAGATATGGGTGTGTGTGTTTGTGTGTAAAAAGAGAGAGGGAGAGTAGATTTACTTGCATTGGAGACTCTTTATACACATTGGCATATTTTGATAGTCAGAATAACTTTTATTCACAAGAGACCTACTATAAATGGCATTACATACCGAAACTGTGCATACGAATGGTCCAAGAATTACTTCAGATTGTTACATTTTCTTCCTATTGAATAGCTTTTTATAAGAAAAAAACATGGATACTTGCGGAAATTTACCTCTCATCTTTTTGCTTCATCATTTTCTCCGTCGCATTGGCAATTAGTGAAGAGATCCATTTGTTTACTACATAAAGAGATCTACACGTCACCATGTGTACATCGACAGTTGATAGTAACATATAGAAAGTTGCTTACTGTCATTGTGGTAGAAAATAATGGAAAACTTGATTAAATATAAATTTTACTAATCAACAGTCGTTTCATATTATTTTTACCTGGAATCAACAAGACAGTTATTGTAAGTCCTGAAACAAAGGCAAACTTAACTTGTGTATACAAAAGATACAATGCAACTCCAATTTGAAGTGGCAGGCTGAAAGAAAGACAATAAATTCGAACCATAACTACTTTGAGCATCATCAATCAGTGGAAACTGGGATTCAACATATGCCCCCTAAATAAATTTAAAGTAAATCCACCAATTGAACAAGCATTAGTAAATCTCTCAAATGAAAACAAGCTTGTCAAACTAAGAGACCTAATATTCAATACTAATGCAATTAACATTGTTCTGCAAGATTTTAGCACATACATCCAATGAAAAGGCAAAGGGCATAATAAAGCCTGAAGATCCTTTTCCTTGTAGCAATCATAACAACAAACTATTGCTTTAAAGTTAGAAGCCAGATATTAAAACACAGCCATTGCATTTTGAATAGAATGCATAGGGTCTACAACAAAACAAACGTGGAAAATAAGAAGCAATGTTAAAAGCATGAAGAAGTAATGAGAAGCTGCTCCCGAGCAACAAATGCAATAAGAATCTTACTTGCAAGATTACAGTTTTCCCCCATTTGCAGCATGTTATCTTAAAGATGTCACAAGCTGCAAATTGCATGTTACCTTTAAATGCCACAAGCAGCAAATCTGGGATGTCTTTGATGAGCACAAAGGACACAAATAATTCACGAAGAAAATAGTCTGACTGGTGATTACCTTTCTAATCAATCAGTAAAAGTCTATTCTTTTATCACGTCCTCATTGTCTTAGGGGCCGTTCGGATACAAAATCGACCATGGGATCCAGGAGGATTCAGGCCGATTCTGCCAATCTGTCTATTTTTTGTGTTTGGATGGTTAGATTCAGCGGAATGAAAAATTCTGCCAAACGACGATTCAGGCCGATTCTGCCAATCTGTCTATTTTTTGTGTTTGGATGGTTAGATTCAGCTGAATGAAAAATTCAGCCAAATGACTATTCAGGCTCAATTCCACCAGCATCATCAAATCTCTCGATTCTGACAATTCTGTGGAATGCCTGCAACTTTTTCAGTGCAATAGGAAGCTGCTATATGTTAGAGTATATTTGCTTTCTGTTTTTGTTTTAAGTGTTTATATTAGTCTCCATACTATAGAGGGTAGTTTAGTCATTCTAGATTAATTTCTATTTTCTTCTTTGTAAACCCTCACTTAAGTGAAGGGCAATTAGGACTTTTCTTTCTTTAGTTTTTTGGATCAATCTCTCTTAATGTGAGGATTGTTCCCTTTTTTGTGTATGATTCCATCCTAAGAAATTGAGTGCTCTTGATATTCTATTGTCCAGAACCCTAGTTCTGATTTTGCTATCATAGTATCAGAGTTTAGGTTTCAATCCTATGTAACCCGAACCTGTTTTGCGGTGGCACTGTTTATCGCACTGTTCACCGGTACTGTTTATCAACCATGTTCATCGGTACCGTTCATCAACTTTGTTACTATGGATTTGTTGGACAAGCATGACAATCTTCAAGCAATCAGTGTATGCCTGAATGGTAATAACTATTTTTATTGGAGTTATGTCGAGTAATTTTATAATGGGCAAAGGGTTGTGGAATTATATTGATGGATCTATAATGGAACCTGTTATGCAAGCGGATGTCAAAGCATAGGAGTTTTCACAACAATGTTATGAATGGTGTATGTATAATGCTAAAATACTCTTAGATAAATAATTCAGTAGATCTCACTATTAGTCTACACTTAGCCAAGTTCAAGACCATTAGTCTACACTTAGCCAAGTTCAAGACCGCCAAGGCTGCTTGGGATTATTTGGCTTCATTATATGTGCAGTCTAATTATGCCAAGCTTTATCAACTTAAATTAGATCTTTGCTCTACTCGACAAGGAGATAGATCTATTTAGGATTTTTATGCTAAAATGACCACTATCTGGGATCAGCTTGCGCTTATAGAACTAGTTGAAATTTTTTCTTTTGCTACCTTACTTCGGTATCGTGAGGACCGCTGGGTTGTTCAGCTTCTCATGGCTTTACGAGATGAATATGAAGTCATTCGTGGTTCTATATTACAGTGATCTCCATTGCCTATTGTTGCTACTACAGTTAATGAATTAATTACACAGGAAACGAGATTGAAGATTTTCAGTGGCTCGCCCTCCCCTAGTCTGACTGTTTTGGTTACTTCATCTAATGCACTTATTCAGGTATCTGGTAAGCCTAAACCTCGTACTACTATAGATGAATGCAATTATTATCATAAAAAAGGCCATTAAAAAAAAGATTATCCACAATGCCCACAACAAATTGGCCTTCAGTCTACTAGTTTACAACCATATGGTCATCCCTTTCCTGGACAGTTTGTAGCTTCTCAGCCAACCCGTACCTTTCAGCAAAATTATAGACAACGATTCACTGGGGGTCAATCCACCGCTGCCAATACATTCTCTGATATACCAACTGAAGCCTCTTGTGCATCCTCACCATCGGTTGCCTCCACTCCTGAACTCTAGTCTCTCCTAGTAGATTTGACTTGTGTACTTGGTAATTCTGTCACTCCCTCTACTTTGTTTGTCTTAGACTCAGGTTTGTCTCTTCCATGTAACTCTGTTCGTCTTACCCGTTCTCATTGGATATTTGACTCTGGCGCTACACATCATATGACGCCAGATGATTCATTTTTTGTCAAGTGTGGAGATTTTTCTCACTTTAGTGCTGTCCCTGCAGCCAATGGCACAACCATGCCATTGTCTGGCTTGGGCTCTATTCGGTCTCCCTCACTTTCACTTTCTGATATCTTACGTGTTTCACAATTAATCGTTGGTCTTTTATCAATTAGTCAACTTACAAAGCTCGATTACACTATTTTATTTTCCTCTTCTGGTTGTATTGTGTAAGACCCGAAGACAGGCAAGCAGATTGGGATAGGCTGTAGTGTCGGGGGTCTCTACATATTAGATCAACTGCATGCACCTGCCTCTATTGCTGCTCATTCTACTTTGGGCAACTTGCGTCTTCATTCTGATTCTTTGTTTTATTTGTGGCACTTGCGGTTGGGACATGTTTCTAAGTCTAGGCTACAATCTAGGTTATGCATATTTTTAGGATATGGTGTTGGTCAAAAAGGGTATTGATGCTATGATCTGTTGTGCAACAAGTTGTATATTTCTCGGCATGTTGTGTTTGTTGAACGTCTATTTTATTATGCGATCCCTCATCGTGATTCTCTTGTTGATTGCTCGGATTTGCTTTACACTGATCTTTTTCCTCTATGTATTTCTGATGATTGCAATAAGTCTATTGATGTGTCTGCTCTTGTTCCTTCTCGTCCAACTATTACGCAAGTTTACCAACATAGAATGCAAACTCTATAGCCCCATTGGTGTTGCCTCCTCCAATTGCCCCTGATGCAGATCAAAATAGTACCCTTGTACCTGTTCAAGAGCCTAGACGTAGTTTACGTTTAGCTGGGCTTCCTTCGGCTCTGCCTACTCCCCTTGCTACCTCTCTGCCATCGGATTCTGTTGGTCCCCTTGTGTCTTGTGATGCTCAATATGCGTGTTCCTCTTCTTTCTATACTTCTCATTTCTTTAATATTTTGTCTGTTATTTACTCTCTTCATGAGCCTCAATCCTACAAAGAGGACTCTGGTGATCCCAGTTGGCAGAGGGCTATGCAAAATGAGTTATCTACTTTGCACAAGACTAGAACATGGGAGTTGGTTTCTCTTCCACCTAGTAAGCATGTCATTGGGTGTAAGTGGGTTTTTAAGATAAAAACTAAGTCCGATGGTTCTCTTGAAAGGTACAAGGCCCAATTTACAAGGAGACATTTGCTCCAGTTGCCAAAATGACTTCTGTTCGCACACTTATATTTGTTGCCTTAGTTCATCAGTGGCCCTTCTATCAAATAGATGTCAAAAATGCATTTGTCAATGGTGATTTGTTGGAGGAAGTTTACATGAAATCTCCTCCAGGTCTTCCACATAAGCAAGGGCAAGTTTGTCGTCTTCGATATGCCTTGTATGGTCTCAAGCAAGCCCCACGTGCTTGGTTCGAGAAGTTTAGTGCAACATTACTACATTTGGGTTTCACTATAAGTACTCATGATTCAGCTTTATTCCTCAAAAACACTCCATCTGGGCGTATTGTTCTCCATTTGTATGTTGATATGATTCTCACTGGCAGTGATACTGCTAGTATCTGTTGTCTCAAATGACAATTGGTGGAGCTATTTGAGATGAAAGATCTTGGGTTCATTTGGTATTTCTTGGGAATTGTGGTTGCTTACACTTCTCGAGGCTATCTTTTGTCTTAGTCCAAGTAAGCCTCTGATGTTATTGCTCGTTCTGGGTTATCTAATTCTCGTGTTGTGGCTACTCCTATGTAACTCAACTTGAAATTAGATTTCTTGGATGGTACTTCCATTGATTATCCTACTTGGTATCGGGAAATTGTTAGTTCTTTAGTTTACCTCAGTGTCACCCTGATATTCTGCATGCTGTACATATTGTCAGTCAGTTTTCCTCGGCTCCACACTCTACACATTGGGCTACAGTTCTTCGCATACTTCGCCATGCAGGGCACTTTACATTATAGTGTGCTTTCCTCCTAGACCAATCTTGCTCTTCATGCCTACCTCGATGCTGATTGGGCTGGTGATGTTGTTGATTGCAAATCTACTATTAGTTATTGTGTCTTTCTCGGTGATTCTCTCATCTCCTGGAAGAGCAAGAAGCAGGATGTCGTTGCTCGGTCTATCGTTAAGGCTGAATATTGAGCTATGTCCGACACTGCTGAGTGTGGCTCCGTTGGTTGTTGGCTGATATGGGTGTCTCTATCATTGTTCCCACTCCCATGTACTGTGATAATAAGAGCGTCATTCAGATTACTCACAATTTTGTGTTCCACCAACGCACCAAGCATTTAGAGATTGATTACCACTTTGTGCATCATCATTTACATGCTGGGACTATTTCCCTCCCATATATTCAGTCGTCTCTCCAGTTGGCCGACTTCTTCACCAAGACTCATACAGTGGCCCGCTTTTAGTTTCTGTTGAGCAAACTCTCTATGATAACTACATATAGAGTTTGAGAGGGGGTGTTAGTGTAAGGAATCACATTCTTAAACCGGTTTATTTTAATATTATTTATTGGTTATCGTGTGGTTTAAGCGTTTTATGATTAAATTCGGTGGTTTTCAAAAAATAAATGGGGTTTTTAAAGGTTTTAAGTAAAACTAACTCTACATTTATGAGTTTCAAGTAGTTTTTGCTCAATTTTAAATTTTTAGGATTTTTTTAATTTTTCACTAATTTTTAAAAAATTATGGTTTGACAAAACCCCCTCTGGGCCCCACCGACAAAATTAAGATTTTTGGACCAAAATGCCCTTGGCATCAATGAGAGACACTATATAAAACTTTAGAATTTTTTTAGACTTAATTTGGGGTTAAATTACCAAATTTTCTAATTTTAGTTAAAAACTCTATTTCTACCCCACATTTTTATTAGGTATAGCCAAACCTCTCCAATAAAAAAAAAGGGTTGTGTTATTTCCCATTTGAGAATAGGCTTAGCCAAGAGATTTTGAGCCTAATCCCCAATTAAGCTAAAAAAAAAACAATTAGAGGTGAGTTTAGCTTAATCTCTGGGTCTTTCTTAAACACTTCTTAATCTTTACTTCCCCCATCATTTCAATCCATTTTGAAAACATAAAACTACTATTTTACCTCTCTTCTCCAAGCCTTAATCTTCAAAATATCGTTTTTAGGCTTCTAAAACCCTAGATCTAATGTTTACTTTTGATTTTTCAAAGCTAAATTGATCATTAGTTGTATGTTAACTTAAAATAACGTTTTTAGAAGGTATTGGAGGAGATTAAAAGTTCATTCCGGTCCAAATCAACAAGGAAAGGTAATAGGTTCTTCAATATAAACTTTGGGTAGTAAAAATCTCGATTGTTCTGATGTTATTTCAAGTGGGTTTTGCTAGATTTAGACTCTAATGGTGGGTTTAATAAATGTTAATCTTTTACTAAAATTTTGTAGGGTTTTGCATTAGAATAGTGTAGATTAGTGTTTTGAAAGTTTTGATGAGTTTTTGATAATGTTTAATACCATAGATGAAGATTTAAAGGTGTTTTAATGGTATATCGGTTTTGATTTTCGAAATAAAGGGCTTTGTTGCCGATCGAACGGCCTCGGCACACTACATTTTTAGTTTAGCCAATCAAACGACCTTGCAGGGCAATCGAATGGCTACACAGCAGTTTTGCTATTTTTAAAATTTATATTCATTTCAATGTTTTACTGTATTTGATAATTCTAATGGTTATGGGAAGTGTGTTATGATGAAATTACGCTACTTGAGGTGTAAAATTGACGATGGAAGTTTATAAAATTAGTTTAAATATAGTCATGTGGCATTATATTATGTTGATAATCATGAATGTTGATATTAAAGTACCTTAAACTTTTGAATGTTGAAATTCTTATAATTAGAATATGCTTCTAGCAGTGATATTATATAGAAAATAGTGAGATGTGTTTACTTATGATGAGGATGGTTTATGGGTAATTGATGTTATCATGTTGTGGCTTGATGTGTAAAAAAATCATATTCGTGGGAGTGAATGTTCGATTTCACATAGATAGATTTAAGTTTTATGGTGGATTTTGCTTTGATTTTAGTTGAAAATCATTGTTTTGAATGTGTTTAAGCATGCGTATATTGTCTTATGAGTTTATGTTAAGTATTAGTCATGTACTTAAATATCCATAAACACACACATATAGGGATGTACTATGAAATTGTAGTTAATTATGCCTTGATTATGATGCATTAGAGGACTGATTGGGAGCACATTCCATGTGTTGGAACCCATGTAGGTATGCTCATGGATCGGTATTCATGGACGAAGTTTTATCGATGTTTAACCGAAATTAATCGATTGTATGCAATGGTTGAGATTGTTTGCCGGATTAATCGCTCGGTGAATTAATCAAAACTTGGTTGGTCCGAAAGGATATATTTTCTATTTAAGTTCCTGTGTGGAACATGTATACTCCCCGGGTTAAGTTTAGTTAAATATAATTATGTGAGGACGAATAGTGTACTTATCTTGCAGATTGAGATTATTATAATTGTCTTCTGGACCCTGAGAATCCAGAGTAGTATGCTTTATGCACCAGCTACCAAATGTTCTAGGGTTCCCTGTGTAGGAATTCGGGCTCTCCCCACCGCAGGAGATATCCCTGGGCAAACACCCCTACTCTAGGTTCTCTGTGTGAGATTGAGACATCCTTAGTTAGGATTGTCTAGGGCGAGCAGCTTTATGGGCTAACAACCTTGACCCTCTTACATTTCCTGTGTGATAAATTTGACCGTGTCTCACCTTTGTGGCCTTGACCGTGTCCTGCTTGTATGGTAATACTTGTGTTTACTCCTTAATGGAGACATCCACCATTTGTATTGATGCATGTTTATTATGAATGTTATGCATAATTGTGTATCATGTGTTTGACACGTTTGTCGTACAGAGTGAATGAGGTTGATGTGATATAAATGCATCGTCAAAAATGGTGTAATTGTGACACTACTATGCAGGTTTATGTGATATGAATGTATAATCAGAAATGGTGTGATTGAGACACTATTATACAGGTTTACGTGATATGAATGTATGATCAGAAAGTGTATGATTAAGACACTATTATACAGGTTTATATGATATAGATACATGATTAGAAAGTGGTATAATATGTTAATTTTGGATCTGAATTACTACATTGTCATGTCGTTATGTTTTTTGATTATTATAATTGTATTTAAACTATTATTAAGTATTTATACTCACCTCACTTTCCTTGTTTTATTTTGGGGCTACATGGTGTGACATGCAGTCGGACAGGATCTTTTTTATGAAAAGAGGTCAGGGAGAGCTTGGGAGTAGGAGTGGAGGCCCCTAAACTTTGCATGTTTTTCTGATTATTTTGTTTCGATGTTAAAAACCTTGTGGAGTTAGTTCTTGTTCCAGACTTGTGATATATTGTATCTTTAGTTTTGTTTGAGACCTTGTTTTGAGCTAAGTGTGTTGGCTATGGATTATTAGTATGTGGGTTTGAGATTTGTGGTTTAATTTAAAATTTAAGTAACTCTTTTGGTTCTACCTATTTACTTTTGCTCAAGTAGTGCGTTACTCCATTAATTAGACCTCCTGTGGTAAGGGCATAAATCTTCCATTATTTCTTTAACTATTTTCAACACCGTCTCCCCCGTGAGCTAGACCGGCCCTTGGATCGGATTCAGCTCGGCTTGGGCAGTGTTGGGGCGTGACAATTAATATTTATTTTTTGTTTTTGTCTTTAAGTGTTTATATTAGTCTTTATACTATAAAGGGTAGTTTAGTCATTCTAGATTAGTTTCTATTTTCTTTTTTGTAAACCTTCACTTAAGTGAAAGGCAAACTTTTCTTTCTTTAGTTTTCTGGATCGATCTCTCTTAGTGTGAGGATTGTTCCCCTTTTTTAATATGATTTCATCCTTAGAAATAAAGTGCTCTTCATTTTCTATTGTCCAAAACCCTAGTTCTGATTTTGCTATCACTGCATACCCATTTCATTCCACAAAATCTAACCATTCTATTGTTAAACTTAATACCACTTCCTTTCAATTCCGCTGAAATTAATTCAGCTAGAATTTAATTCCAATTCCATAACCAAACAGCCCCTTAGAGCCGAGTGGCACCACAATTTGCCAAGGGGGATATTTCAAGTTCCATTACTTTGTTTACAATCGCATCTATTCCATAGCCTAGATTAAGTTCAAAAGCATCAAATTTGTTAGCAGGAACAAAAATGAGTACCAATGGGATAGAGAGCCACTGTCAAGTGGGCCTTACAATACCAGGAAAAAGCATCAACCAATCTTACATGAACATCAAAGGGAAAATAATAGCGGGAATAAATGACAAGAGAAGAAAAAAGTTCAAGTTTTACGTCATCACCACTAACAGAGAAAGAAAGAAATAAATGTCTAATGTATGTAGTCCTCATTCATTATATTATCTACCTCATGAAAAAAAATGAAAAAAAGAAACGCAATAGAAATGTCAAACATGTATCAACTATCATGAACATTGTTACCTCCACATATCATGAACACTGTTGCATAAGTTAACAGTTCGGTCCGCATCAATCGCCATAAATGTCTGAATTTCACCTTCTGAAAATTTTGAGCGACTGGCCAGGTTAACATATAGGCACTGCAGTATGTAATACAACATTTTAGTGCACTCTAATTCAAGTTTGGTATGATACAATAGCAAAAGTTCACTTACCATTATACTTGTGAATTTTGCCAACAAGTTCTAATATAGTGACTGCAAAGAGCTTCATTTTGAAAGAGAAATTTGGAAAAGATAAGTTATACTACACAAGCTATAAGTTAGAAACCTTCCATATGGAATGCTTTGGAAAGTGGACCAGCTGCAGAGAGAACTGAAATTTGCCCAGTCTGGTCGAATCCAGGGTCATCAAAACATGACACCACACATTACACCAGACTAAGCGCTGATTGATTAGTCAGAACATAGATCAATATGGTCAAACCAATTTTGTAGACTCAAATTTATATGTACATTTCATAAATATGAACACAACTTTAAAATATAAATTAACTAAATAAAGCATCAAGTGAAAAATTACAACATAAAGTTACACTTCAATCGACATATGGTGAAGGATGCAATACTATTGTGGATAACTAAAAACTCTAGAATCAAGCAAAAACATAAAAAAGTTGCAAAGAAAGTCCTATAGTAAATGAAATTGCTTCATACCATTTTTAATAAACATAATATACAATGCTAAAAAATGATTAGATGAAACCTTCTTGATAATGTCCGGAAAACTTGAGTTAAAGAGTTAACACCAGGTTCTGGAACGACTAAACCTGCTGGTTTGACCACTTGAACCAGCAGCCTTGTTTGCCTAACTACATACGAATAAAGGGCAATTCCAATTTGGAGCCGACTGACCACACCTGGTTTGGTCCATGGTTTGATATCACACCAAGGATTTCACCAAGACCTCGAATCTCGCCAAGGTGGCAAGATATGTTCTCAAGGAAAGAATATCAATAGCTTTTAAAAAAATGTCACAGAATTGCTTACAGCCTCTTATATCAACTTTTCTTCAAAAAATAAACTTAAACCACAATGAGAGGATCTCAGCAGAGAGGGCCTCTAATTTCCCTCTTAATGTCAATATTTGTATAGAGAAAAAACTTACCTTAAGTTTCTTGAACTTAATTTAAACTTAAACTTTCTTAGCTCAAATTTCCTATTTTCTTTAACTCAAAAAACACTTTCTAAATCTTGCTGAGCGCTCAGGCCACCAAAATGATGGTCAAGACCAAGATGGCACCCCCTTTTTTTTAACGAGGGGTGTCCAAGTCCTTAGGACCAGACTAGAAGAGGCAGGGCAACCAGCCTCTTAAACACCATATCCTGCCACCAACCCCCGCAAGCACATACAATGCCCACACATCATGCGTACCGGGTACATCAGAACATAGTCCCTGTGGGTGTGGCCAACAGACTAGGGGTTTCAAGTTCAGGATCCATGCCTCGTTAGTCGTGGTCTTGGCCATCCCACCAACACTCGGTTGGTTGAGATGGCATACCTTGCTCTAATCTGATAACAAATATTAGTTTTATTTCTTTGATTTGATTTTAGCTTTGTTGACAATCATTTAATCACACTTGTTCACGCAAGAGTGTTGGCTTGGTTTAGTTTGATTGATATCCATTATTGGTCCTTTCCCCATCAGCTTAAGCTTTTAGAAGACTTGGTAACACCAAAAATTACAAGGTGTTCTTGTAAAAAAACAACAAAAAATCAAAAGATAACCTCACCTTCCTGTAAACTAGAGTCATGATACTTGATCGCAGTCGTAACTTCAGAAAGGAAAGACGAAATGTGTACTGTGTATCAAGAAAGGACCTACAAAATATAAAATGGCATGAAAATGGTATTTCATTTCAGCTAAACATGTACTTGATAGTCATGGTTCTATGTAAGTGTATTAAAGTGAATCACTCAGGCACAACTTCAAAATTCTGCAAGACAAAGAAACAACAAAAAGGAACAAACATTACCAACAAAAACACAAAGACATACTTGAAGGTGGATATAAGCCCCAATGATATAGCAAAAACGTAGCCATCAAACTTTCCAGAACCTGAAAGAGTAACAAGATACGGTGCTTGAATATTAATTCTGCATGACAGAAATGTTAGCACCTTCGAATGCTCAAGGTTCATAGGCATGATAATGATGTTCCACAAGTCAAAATGCGACCACACTGTTTGGCCACCTGATCCGATGCTTGAATGTTCATACATATTGATACTGCCACCATGGGGCCCAAGTGGGACCTAAAACTCTCTCTTGCACACACACATACAGTGAGGAACTTTCTTAGACGAGAAATTCAAGAAGCTTCTCCACTTAAGGCCCACATCAGAGGGATCCAGCGAAATTGGAAGAGCTTCTTCAGATTGGGGATCCACAAAATCTGAGCCAGTCTGTCTACCCAATGATAAGAAATGTTTTCAACCCAATGGCCTAGAAAAGGCTGAAACTTCAAGGAGCATATGAGTGAGGTCCACATGTAATTCAGCTGGAATTTTGAGGATCCCCAATCGAAAGTGCTAGGAACATGGTGTCATTGTCGCCTAACTTAGGAGAGGTCACCACTAGTTGCATACTCCATAGGATCACCAAGGGATGGGACCAGGGGGAATTAAAAATTTGTCACTTGGGTGGGACACCCTAAAATTTGGTTTCATTCTGATATACAAGCCCCTACATCTATGCTCACATTGTTAGAATATAAAATTAATATAAAAGATTTCTTCTTCTTAAAAGCTCGAGCTTTTGGGAAACTTGGTTATCTTATATGGTATCATAGCTCTAGGTTATGGGAGGTCCTGGGTTCAAGTCTCATCGGAGACATTTATACCCTAATTGTGTTCCACGTGCCGCACTTGATAGATGCTTGCACGTGAGGGGGGTTGTTAGAATATAAAATTAATATAAAAAATTTCCTCTTCTTAGCCGCTCAAGCTTTTGGGAAACTTGGTTATCTTACACACATATTCTCAATCGTTCAAATGGAGTTGGAAATTCATGTGCTTAGATGAATAAGGTCTAAATAGCAAAATGGGCCCAAGTTTTTTGGACACCCCTCGGTGCCTCCTATTGATTCCTCTTTATACCTCCCGGGTTTGGCCTTTGAGAAACCCACAACTAAAAGTGAGCTCAGCTATGATACAGTTGTTGAGTAGCAGCTCGCAAGCTGTTAGGGGGCTGGGGCTTGGCTTGCATAAGTATGGTCCATATTGGACTCGGCTCTTCTTGAGCCAAGCTCCTCCAAGAGAAGATCTCAACATCAGCACAGACATTAACAAAGGGGCCAAGCTCAAGCCGGTCAGGCTCAAGTCTCTTTGAGTTGAGTCAGCTCTTGTTTAAAATCGGTTCTATGACAGGCTGTTGAAATGACTCAAAGCTAAGACATAATATAGGGAATTGCCACCAAGTAACACCCACTACAAGATAAAGTAATATAGGGTACAATGATGAAGGTAGCACACTGATATTGAATCCAATATTGTAAGTCAAAGGCTATATGTAAAGGAACAAACTTGGTTTTGCCGGTGGGCCCATTAGTGAAGGGGATATTCCAACGAGAAGAATTATGATAGGGGCCCCTAACCATATGAAGTGTAAATATAACATGAGAGCCCCCTAAGTTGTTTAAAAGTGCCTTAAAATTCTAGATTAAGGGGGTTAATTTTGAGTTTTTTGCTGATAATTGTGGTCCCACTAGTGAAGGGCTATCTTATGTTCACACTTATTCTTTTAGCTAATATTGACTGGTCGCCCTCATGCATACATACTATAAATATGACATTGATTTATTAAAAAATTAATAAACATTGGTCAGATTTATACGATGATAAATTACATACTTGACACAATATTGCAAACTATAAGGGCAGACTATTAACTACATCATCACCCATTAATGTTACACTAGTTAGATAAATTTTAACTCAATTTTAGCGGTGAAACCCACTCCATCTACCTCCTTCAACATTAACACCATAAATTGAAAGAGGCAAATGATTGGAATCCACAACTTGGTTTTGGATGGAACTTTGTGTGCCCTCTATCCAAGAGGTAGCACGCTATCTTATGACAGTAAGCCCCACTGTTTCAAAGTCACACCTGCAATTTGCATCACTCTATGTACATTAAGGTTGATGAGCACCCACCCATAGAATAATTTGAGCGTCAATTTTAGGCTGCTGGCTGTTGGAAATTAGTGGTGGATGGATAGGATATACATTGAGAGTCCTGGAATGGGTATTAGACTACTCTTACGTGTAGGTGGGTATGGCCGTAATTGGTGGGTTACTACCCAATCGTAGGAAACAGAATTGAAGAATCAAAGAGAACAGAGAGAAAGAGAAACGAGAGAACATTATTCCATTGTCAGATCTGTCCCGTAACAATTCAGATTTACATGCTTATGGGTATTTGAATGGCCCATAAATGGGCAGTCCTAATTATAAAAGAAAAAGGAAAAGCAAATAAAGTTCCTCTAAATATCAAAATCTTCCGGAATAAATCTATTCCTAATTAAGCATCTTCCTAAAGGTAACTGCCAACAATGAATCCCGATGCCTTGCATCTGAGGGCACCAAGTGAGAAGCTCTCCACATTGGCAGCCTTGGACAGTCAGATTTAGATCTGTCGGTCCACCCTTTTCATTGCACTTCATTAGTTTCAAGCGCTTTTTACAGCACTATCACTGTAAACTACAAAGTCGAGTGCTAGCACGGATAAGCTCTCCGCTATCACGCAGAGAAAGTTTACCTATGTAAACAAATAGTACTTTGAGTTAAAATTATTGCATATTAAAGTGATGCAGCAAATTTAGAACTTTGAGTAAGAATTGCAGAGTAGGTCAGAGAGACATGGAACCGTAAGAGTACATGCTTTTATTAAAAAATGACATAGTTTATTATAGTTTTTGTCTTATTCTCTATTATGTGTGTGTATGTATCTACATCATGTAATTTCTGTTGACCCGAGCTCGAGCCCTACCCAATCTAAATTCAAGCTAAGCATCCGGTGAGCTAAATTGAAACTACCCTAGGCTGAATTCAGCTCTCTTGAGGCTTCTGTCTTCTGAGTCGTGCCAGCGCAGCTTGTTATTTATTGCATCAAAGCCAAACTAGCTCAACTTTTTGACAATCTTACACAGCAAAATCATTTTTTATGAGGTAAATACACAATTACATATAGTAATAAGGAGATAAGAAACCTACTCATTGGCTCAGACAAAAGGGACTAATGAGACTTATTTTAAAATTTTGGGATATATATTTTTTGCAATCCTTTATATCCTTAAAGCAAACAACAAATTAGGCATGGAAGCAAATCACCTTGCTGAAGAAATCGGATCAGCTTATTCAGAAGCAGTGGCACCATAAAACCAATGCTGTCATTTAATATCTGCAAGATCAGTAGGTGTTTTGAAATAGTAATCTCCAACGTGTTAAAACATATGTGTCTTTAACTAATATTTATTACTCCACTGGACCATTCAATAGTGAAAGCTGTTTTGTCATATACTTATTAAAAGATATTCACATGTGAGATCTACATGAGAAGAAATTGTAATTACCACGATAAATAAGTTGAGCAATAGAAGTTGACGATAATTTTGCCAATGATAAATTATGAAATTCCCTAAAATAGGAAATATAACACTTAATTTATATACAAATACACCACTCAATGTTTGATGTTATTCTTGTAGTAGAATGCAAGAAGGTAGTAGTGAAGTGCAATTGTAAATGAAAGGAACAAAACCTCATTAAAATTCATTCTGCACATTTTATCACATAGACTTAAGTAAAAAACTTGAAAATGACTTCCTACAAAACACAACAGCAGAAATATACCTTTAGTAAACCAAGGTGCAAATAGGACCACCCATAGGCACAATATATAGCTCTAAACAATGAAGGATGAACACTGTGCTTATGCCATTCAGCTACCCAACATTTCAACAATGTATTGTGGCAATAAGATGGCTTCAATTCAAAAGGTAGTGGAATTAGATCATCAAAGTCAAGCTGCTTTGTCATTCCAATATCCATGACTGGGCCGGCATGCTTAAACACCAGAACTTGCCAGAATTTACAGAACAGTCCTTGCTGTACCAACAAAATATAAATAAAGTAAACCACAGTAATCAAATATACTTGTATTTCCTACAAAAGAGAGTGACATCTTCCTACACTCCTGGCACCCATCACTCTCAATATGTACACAATTATGCAATGTGCATAAGAATCACAAGGACGCACAAGTAACATTCAGTTCAATCATCGAGTTAAGGCCATAAATGAAGCTCCAAAGGGCAGAAAATCAAATATATGCAATCTAAGAACTATCTAAAATTTTAACATCAGAACTATAAATTTTCCCAACAATGGCTTTCCTAATGAAAGTATTTTGGAACAATAACATTTATTAGCAATGTCCTACAGCAGTTATTGAGTTAAGATAAAATAAGACCACATACAGTATCAGTATCTTGGTGCTCCTCGATTAAAGAGTCTTCTAAAGAATTGAATTCCCTGCATGGATAAATCTCCCACGATTAAATGACAAAAGGCAAAATGAGGTCAAAACGATCATTATTCTCAAACAGACATAAGAAGAGATCTACTCTAAAAACAGTCTATTTCAAAACCTGTGAACTCAAAAATACCACATCCTTCATTTTTTCGTATATAGGTAAAAATGAGAGGTGTACCTCTTCCTCGTAACTGGTCGGATTAGTCTGAAAACGTTGATATAGATCCCAAAGATGATATCCATCAACATGGAACAACTTTCCTTAAAACAACTAATTGACTGTCAATATATAGAACAAGATATTAGTCTTCTAATCTGTATAGAACAAATATTCAGAAAATACAAAATTTTAATTTCCAAGTACACTAAATCAGAGGAGGAGGCAATTGAGACCATACCACCGATAGAAACCAAGTTTCCCCAAAAGCTCGATCTTTTCTAACATGGTATCAGAGCCAGGAGGCTCCAGTTTCAATCCCCACCCCTGCCTTTGCATATTTGGTACATGTGCAAGCACCTGCATCTATTAAATTGTGCTTGCCCATGCAGGGGGGAGTTGGATAATCTTTTTGTCTTTATCTATCTGTTTTGGGCCGGTATGGGCTTGATATATATTTTTGAACCATTCCTTAATAGCAGGAGCTTTAAGGGAACTTGGTTTCTAATAAGCACAACTTATATAAAGGCTTGTATTAAAACTTGTTTAAGGGAAGCAGTCAACATAGAATTGCTTCCCTACAATCTCAGGGTTTTAGCCTGTTAGTGGTCATAGCCCCACTAGAAATTACTCAAGTCTCCACCCTTGCCCTGTATTAAATGGTAGACAATATGAAAACAACATAACAAGGACATATGGATAAGGGTGTTAACGAGCCGAGCTGAGCCGAGTATTGGGCTTGCTCTGCTTGAACTTGAATTGCTCAAGCTCGGCTTGAACTTGGTTCGAAGCTTGAACAAGCTCGAAATTTTAAGCTTGAGCTCAGCTCGAATTGGAAATCCATAGCTCGGCTCAAGCTCGAGCTCGAATTGCAATAAGTGAATTATACGCTTAGGCTCGAACTGGGCTCGAACTAAAAAAAATGTAAAATGTATCTAAATATGAAGTATATGAAGCATTATACATAGTTAGATGCTTTCAATATTAAATATTAATAAATATGCTTCAATAGGTATTATGACTACACCCCAAACAACTGACTATAGTCACTAGGAAATAAGAAAACTATGACAAATGAGTTTTACAAATGTTCCAAAAATGCGGCATTACCATTTCCCTCTCTTTATGTGCATATAATCACTAAAAAGATGCAGAAAATAGAAACTCACTTAGGCAACATTACCATCTACTTACTTTTCTTTACATGCTTATAAATCAGTCATAAAAAGAATTATCCTTAAGCCTTAGTATGTCTCTAAAAAATTCAAAATACATATAAAAAAAAGAAACATTTTGTAAATTGAGGCTGGTCCCCGTGTCATGCTTCAACTTTTGAAAGAATATATGATACCATGTTGACCCTCTGTTCTATATTAATGGCTGCGTTTGGTTTTTTAATTGTACTAATTTTAGTTCATCTTGAAAAACCAAATAGAGCTATTAATTTGGGACAAAAGGAGTATATTAGTATTTGTGTCTAAAATTTTTAGTTTTAAAAAATATATATCAAACATAGAAATTATACATCCATCAAAATTTCATGAGAATATCTATATCATAGAAAATTTTTATATGAGTTTAGGCTCATGCAAGTAAGTGTGACCTAAATCATCATGGGCCATTAAATCGAGATCCAAGAACGCAAGGGGTCAAAAATTAATCTCCCCTGAGTTATGTGCGTTGGTTGATCAAAATCCTACAGCATGCAATGTCGGGGCTCACGCAATCATGTGTGAGTCTTGGCTCATATAAACAGGTCTCATATATCATATAGCATATATGATATATAGTATTATTACATATATGTGATTATATGTCTTACTATATATGTCATAAATACATATTTAAATTAATAATTATGTCTATATAATATATACATATATTATTTATTTAATATATGTATTATTTATATATAATTTTAAAATTATATTCGAGTTTGAGTTCGAGTTCGAGTTCGAGTTCGGGCTCAAGCCGATTAGAATTGAGTTTGACTTTTATTTGAGCCGACCGAGTTGAGTAGGGCTATGCTCGAACTCGATTCAAGCCTATTTCAGCTCAAATCCAGTTCGAGCCAAGCTCGATTTGAGCCGAGCCGAGCTGGGCCTGCTCAACGAGGTGGCTTGGCTCGTTAACAGCCCTACATATGGAATAAAGAGTTCCACGGTTTCTATTAGAATTAGGTCTCCTTAAAGCTTACACCACTACGAAAAGACCAACAATAGATATCAAACAAACAAAACTAAACCACACAAGGCACTCTTGCCTTCACAAGCATGATTAAACATGTAAATGTTTGCGGGAAGATTCAAACATAGGGGCCATAACCCTAACGCAAGCCCCCCTGGTTCCAATACTATGCAAGAACCAAGTCTCCTAAGCTGCTACGGAGAGGACCAATAATGGATATCAACCAAAATAAACTAAAGTAACAGTTTCATGTCAAAGTTGTTACACTAGACAAAACAAAATAATAGCAAATTAAGATTTTGGACAAAACTGAGATTGTAGTCCCTCGCTTTTGGATTTCTACATATGAAAACTACTTATAGTTCCTCTGCCATCATTGGCAAAAAGATTTTACCAATTGAACATCCTTGTTTTTTGAATACCATCCAATAAAATTAAGAAAATTGAGAAGCCTTTAAGTTTAAAATGTTCTAAAAAAGACGAGAGAAAAAAGTTGGTCAACATATTACTTCCAAAATATGATTGAAAATTAATAATGAAGATTCACCAATAAAAAAAACATAATGTAATTTCCAAATTTACATAGAAGTTCATAAGGAAATTAGAAATGTATAAGTTTGTTGACTTGGGTGTGTCCTCTTTTTTATGATATGGTGTAACCACTTTCTTCCTTGATGATGTGGAAATCACTAGTTGGATCACCTAGTGGACCACATTGGGGTGTTAACGAGTTGAGCTGGTTAGGCTCAACTCAGCTTGAATTGAACTTGACTCAAACTTGACTTGAGCTCAAATTAACTTGAATCGAGTCTGAACATACCTCAGCTTGACTTGGCTCTACCTGAACCAAGTTCAAACTCGACTCGAATAAGGCTCAAGATTGAACTCAAATGTAATTTACAAATATTAATAAATAATCTGTATTAATTAGGTTGAATTATTGTAAAAAATTGGGCTGGATTCAAACACGTATCAAGCCTAGACCCGAGTTTCTTATACAGGAGATTTTATTGAGTTTAAGTCAAGCCCTAGGAACTATTTAAGTTCGAGCTGAAAGATTTGAGCCTCATTCAAGCTCAAGTTGGCATTTCAAAATTCAAGCTCGAGCCAAGTCAGGCCACTACTTGATTTGGTTCGGCTCATTAACACCTCTAGGACCATGTATGATGTATGATATATAAGCTGAAAAACAAAGAGGGTGCCCCTTATTATCGAAAGGGAGAGTGCCCAAACTAAAATTCTCCTTGACCTTAGACTGACTTAGAATATAAAGTTGAGTAAACTTAACCTTATTTAATGACTTGCAACTTAACTCTTTTTGTATAGAGAACAATGAAGTAAAAGCTTCTATGGAGATTAAAGATTCAAAAAAAGAGTAAAATAGTTTTTCCACCTCTCTTTCTACCACCCACACCGAATGGAACTTATGAAAAATCGTGAAGTATGTTGCAGAGTGCCTATGTGTCAAAATGGAACTACGGTTCGCAGGTACTTTGTTTTGAAATCAATATTTAAGCACTCTCAATGGCAAATTTTCATGGATCTAATATATCTCAGCTACTTGTCTGCTTAACAGTGACTTCTAAGAGTTCCCTGACACCTTCCTAATGCATGGTTACTTCCATATAATTCAATAAACATGGCTCTGAACTATCTTAGACACCAAGTTACATCTACACGGCATTTTGTATGACTCAATTAAGCCCCTTTTTATCACCATTCCTTTACTTCAAGGACCTACATATGAGAATTTAATAGCATCCAGTGATATTCTTAACTCATATTACCAATAGTCGACTAAGTGAAAATAATTAACAATGAAAATTTTCATTATGTAAAGGAATTAATGATGAAAAACCATATTATGCAAAGGAATGAATGAATGCAAAGCAGTTAAATTTTTAAAGCGAAGAGAACATAACCCACTAGGCATAAACTGAATAATGATAAAGACATAGTACTAGAAAGTCATTGTAAGCTAGCAATCAGGCAAATATCTATAATTAACTACTGCTAAAAGTTCCTTGTAAATCTACTCAAACATAATTATATCAAAAGAGTACCTCCAAATATAGAAAAGTAGCATGCATGTGAGGAATCTCCAAAAATATTCTTGCAATCCACCATAAACACAAGATCCGGTTGAAAAATATTAAACACCAATTTCTAGATCCCAGGAACACTATCACAGCCATCTACATTAAGACAGCGGAAGAAAAGGTAAACATCATCACCCCTATTTTGTTATAATAACAGCTACATGTGGTTAATTAAAACTGCAGGTTATATCTCAGTTTAATAAATCTCGCTGCAACTAAGGGGAAAAATGACATAAAGTTACAACAACTAATGTCCAGTAACCTTACCCAAGCAATGAACTGAGAAATTTTAAAACACCATCTATGGTGCGCAGTTGCTTTCCATCCAAAGCCTTGTTTCCAGAGTAGAAATAAATCATAGAAGGATAAAATTGCTCCGAGTATCGGAATGGCAAGGAAGAACACTTTTTCCGAAAGGTCTTTCTTTCTCATCTGTGACAAACCGTCAAAACTTCATTAAACAAATTAAAATCGAATTGCAATGAAAACAGTTATACAGAAACGAAAAAGAAATCAGTGGACATTGAAAATTACATTGAACCCTCTCGTGTTTCTTGTCGAGAGTCCAAGTACAACAATCATGATTGTGGTAACCACATTCGTTCCAAGACCTAATACCGTGTGCATTTAAGGAAACAAAACAAATTTTGGCCCGGAACTGGAACATAAAAAATAAACAGATAAGTATGACGGAAAGGATATATATTGTCAAAGCACTCAGAGAAGCCATTCCCTTGCCATATCTGCAAAACCATAAAAAAAATGATGGAACAGGATATCGTTTCTCAATCCCTTCAGATAAACGGATCGTCATTTAAATCAGAGAAAACACATTAACAGAGCTCATGCCAGTCAGTAAATAACACCTTCTAGTCTATTGAGCTCGCAAGCAAGCTACAAGGAGGAAAAGGATACACAGAAGCAAAAAAACAAAAACAACAACAACAGAAGAATTAAAACTTCATAGTCAACATCCCAACTGATCAAGATACTATAAAACGTTGAACAGGGGAATTGTGTCGATAGTTGCAAAGAGAGACATCATCGTGCAGAAAAAAAATGCTTACAATGGGAGACTGAGGGCAGATTAGCTTCATGACTTCCATTTCCATGCATGCACAGAGTGCGCGCCAGAGCCCGGGCAGTGGCCTGGAAGTATGGAGAGGCGGCGGCGGTTTTTGAAAGCAGCCACTAATACATACGCAGACGAATACTTTTTCCTTTTTCTTTTTCTTTTTTTTTTCTTTTTTCTTTTTTTTTTTTTCATCCTACTTTTCTACTTTTTAAATTGTTTATTTTGGTAGTGCTTAATGTGTTACTGTGCTAGTTAGTGGCGATAAAAAACGACAAAAGTGACTGAAGTGGAACAGCACTAAAAAAAAAAAATCGATTGCCACTTGTGACGTCCATGACCAATAAACATAAGGAGGAACTGCCACCACTTCTTTTTGTGCAGCTTTTTATTATTGGTTCAAAAATGTTCTACTGACTAATTGACACGTAGAGGGACAAAATTTGTAAACCGTTTAGATTTGGTTTTTAAGTTTCTACTTACTTGATGATGTGTCAGCATATTATTGTTGTCACCAACTTATTGTCATGATTGCTTGTCACCAACCTTTGGTCTTGAAAACTAAGTAATGATAGAGAAGTCAAAAAATATAAGAGGTTCGCCTCACATTGTTAAGAAAAAAAAAAGGAATTCATAAAGGAAATTGTTTATTGTTTAAAAATTGGAAGATGAACAGCATTGAAACCTTTATCCTTTATCACGAATAACCCAATCCAAAAGGTTAAGTGCCTATTAGTGAGACCTTAATTAAAAACTAAATAACTAAAATATTTTTTAAAATATGTAATATACTTTTGACAAAAAAACTTAAATGTGTACTCGCTTGCCTAGTTATAAGGTTGGACTAGAGTTTTGAAAGTCTGCCTAGGACTCAAACTATCATCGAGCTATACCATGGCTAGAGGGGCACTAAGGCCCGCCCTAAAAATGAACATCCATAAAAAAATGTTCCCATTTTAAGTTCATGGCTAATTAGTGAACTTTGTCTCTAACTAAAACTAATAAATGTTGAGAGAATTTAAGCTTCAGTGTCCATAATTTTTGGATATGAAATCAACTACGGATGTAATATTTTGGCTTTTCTTAGGTTTCAAAAATTAAACACGTAGAAAATAGGGTATTTGACCCATTGACCTTCTTAGTAAAATAACTTCCTTAATATATGGAATTTGTGGCTGAGATCTATATACATAGAAAGTAGACAGAAATAACTTCAAAATGTCACTAAGAATGTATATATTGAAGTTCAATTGAGGGATATATGACCATTCAAAGTTAAACATATTGTACAAAGCCTATCTATTCGATTTAGACGTATATTAGGGCGATTTAAGTTATTTTGTGGGCATGTTCAAAGTTAAACATATTGTACAAAGCCTATCTATTCGATTTAGACGTATATTAGGGCGATTTAAGTTATTTTGTGGGCATGTTTACCTAAATGATGGGAATTGTTAAAATATAGACTAATTAGTCCGCATTTGTCCAACTTCTAAGAGGATTAGGGTTCTTAATTCTCATGTTTATAAATAGGCCACCTATGGCCCTCCGGTGACTGTTCAATCCAAACTAATACCCACCGGCTTCGTCCACTAGAGATGGGCCTGCACACGTAGATCAGGCCAGAACTGTAGCGAGTTCAAAGGGGTCAAAACCAAGCGCCACCTTGTGGCCACCGAAGAAAACCATCAAAACCGGAAGCACCGATGAAGCCAACAAAAATCTACCGGCGGTTTGGCTCAAGAGAACCAGAGAGAACGGAAAAGGGGAGATAGGAATAGAGAGACAGGGGGACCGTGATCGGCGATGGGACCTAGCTTCCTGGCTTCTCCGCACGGTGGTTGTCTAGTTGAGCCGGTACTCTCTAGGTTGAGACTATCTGTCGCCACGTCGGCTAGAGGCTTCAAGCCTATGGCCTTACACAGAGAAGATGATCGTGCGAGTCAAGGTTGATGATGAGAATGGGACTCCCGAACTCGTCGTGCTACTGTGGTCTGGTGGAGCCGGCCCCTTGCGTGGCCCTGATGGTAGGCCACAGCACAGGCCAGAGGCTTATGGCTGACAGCGGGTGAAACGGGTCATTAGGTTGGACCCAAGTCAGGGTACCAACCCACTTGGACAAGACCCGGCCGGTCTTAGCCTCGCTAGTCAAGGCCGGTAAAAAAAAGAAAGTATATGAACTGGCTCCGGTTCAAAGCCATTTTCTTGTCAAATAAAAAAATTACTAATGGACATTGAAAGGTGTTTGAGTATCTTGAACAAGTTTCAGGCCGGGGAAGAATCCTACATGCTATAAAATAACCATTTTACCTTTGTAGCTAAGTTGTTGTTGACTTACGTGATTTAGGGGGTCTGGTTTATAGGCCTATGAGTGGATTTCAAAATTTAAAAAAATTCACAGTGAGAGTTTAATGTGTACCTTAATTATATGTCAATGCACAAGTAGGAAAAAAATCTCAATAAATAGATAATTGATTGTTTTACCCTTAGGGTTAAGGTGAAACTATTAACTGAACCAGCATCGATTCAAGGGGTTTACAACCTCGTTAAATGACAAAAAAATTATATCAGGTCCATAACATTAAGGAGTATCTCTAAGATTAGTTTTGGATCCATTAGAGTTCAGGGAAGTCCTAAACAAAATAACAAAAATACCCCTATAAGCGGACTGGCCTACATTAGTATGAATGGAATTAACATGCCAATTTGATACTAGAACCTCTTGAGAGGTAAAAGACTTACCAGAGAATAGAGAGGATCATATCCAATGTGGAATAATTACCTTAATGCTCTTAGTGCATTATGACCCATTTTCATAAAAGTATAATAAGTTAACCGAATGAGGGTTAGGGCACAAGAGCGCAAACTTTTCTAATATCATTATTGAGTTTGGTTCTTGATATTATAATCTATTTAGACACGTGTGAGTTTGTATTGTTTATGATGTTTATCGTTTTAATATTTACTATTGATGTTGTGATAATAATTTATCATTAGCTTAAGATTAATGAAAGATTAATTAATCGGGTTAGATAACTTTGGATTGGCTGAGAACACCTAATCAAAATAAATACTAAAATACCCTCAAAGGGGTCTGGGTCTACTTCATAGAGTGAACATGGCCTTTGACCTGACGATTTGCCTTGGTTAATGAATCGATGACAATTTTAAGTTTTAACCCTAATCTAAATGGGACTGATAGGGTATGGGATAATCATTCGGAATCATTGCTTGTTGACGAACAAGATAGGGTTTAAAATGATTTTTCTAAGTCTTCGCTCTATTGAGGAGCTATTAATTTAACTGTGTAGTTGCACCTCCCTGATGGACGGATCTATGTTTGTGTGAGTCAGGCTCACCACCGATCTATTGAAGATTATTTAATGTACACAAAATTAGATTAGCTTACATCCTTCTTGGTTGGCTTTTTCCGCCACTTCTATTCATGTGCAATTGTGGGTAATGCCCTTATACTCCATTCAGGTCCTTATAGACTAGGTTGGATGATAGTACTTCCTGGTGGATTCGAAGGCTGCATTATGGATGGTTCCCTTTGGAGGAAGGTCCATGGTGGTTGTATTATTTGTTACTTAGGTTGACATTTGATGAGTATGTTTGTCTTTAGGATTGGACAGAGATATTAATTATTGAACAATAGTTCGAGAGATAATTAATAATATTATTTTATATTGCTTATTTAATTAGAACAAGTGCAACGATTAAGGGACTTACATAAAATGTAGGTTGGTTGAAAATACTTAAGCATTGCACGTGTGATGTTGTGCTTTTTAATATAATGTAGTTTTTAAGCAAAACTACATTTGGATCCGATCTAATTTGGAAACATTTGAAATGTTGTCTGATTAATACGTAGGCAACTAATATCGGGTGATGTTGCCCCATCAAAAAAATATTAATTAATACTTTTGTTCTTTTGAAAATAGTCACCCGAGGAGAGGAGTGCTTGGTTGCTATTTGGTCTAATTTAGTTGCAGGTTCTTTAAATAAAGACATAGTGAGATCAAAATGTGGTAGGCAATTAAGGACAACATTGCACTAGTAGGATCTAATTTCTTACTTCTACAATTTTGTAAATAATTATAATTTCTATTGTGAGAGACAACTTTAGTTGATTATTTATTTTTTGATAGATGACACACTTGTAATTAGAGAGTTAACCTGCTATATATCGAATTTTGACACGTGTAATAATATCATATATTTTGGTATTTCTATTTGTTAACCCCAATTATCATAACCTGGATAATTTATTGAATGATTTATTTTGTATTTAAGAAAGAAATAATTTTTTTTGTTATTTATTGTGTGTCCTTTATTTAAAACAGTTTTGAACGTGACAACAGAATTGACAAGAATTTGGGTTGTTTTTTACAATTTGTTATTTTTTGTATATGGATAGTTAGATGCGTGAAGAGATTTGGCTTATTCCACTGAATATCCATCATCATTGACTTTCTTAGTGCATTACAAAGCCGCCAATACTTATTCCATTCTATTCTAGAATCTAATATTTTTATTATCAATTCAAATTTGATTTCATTATGTTTCGTTGAAAATAAATTTACAACAAATTTATTACAACTTCATTCTATATCTAAACAACCCTTTAGGTTTGAGTAGGTATGGGAAAAGAGTCGGGTTGAGTCAATTTTGACTTGCGTTTAAATCAAGTCGGTCAAGACCCAACCTTATTTGTTAAACTAGGTGAAAATGTAAACCCTAACTCTATGTAGGTTGGGTATTTTTATACCTTATATTTGCAAGGGTCAAGCATAGAAAAAAATTAAATGCTTTATGATATTATAAATAGATAACAAGTATTTTGTGTGCTATTTAAGAAAGGGAGAGCTGGTCAGAGACCATTGTTACATCATATGCAACATGTCGACTACCATGACAATCCCACAAAATTGCTAATTGAACACCAAATAAATTAGAAATCCAAAAGAAAATAGAAATTTAAGAATTTTTTTCTAATGATCTCTAGCGTGGCTCATGACATCATTAACCAACTTTCTGATTTTCACTAACATCTCCATACAAGCCATATAATCTACTTAGCTCCATTTTGTTCAATATGAGTGATTGGGTACTTAAAAAAAAGTATCATAAGCTTAATATTCAATTAAAAAATATTATTTATTCAAATATAGTTGTTTAGATAAGATGGAAGGAGAACAAATTATATAACATTGAATGTCCGAATGAGACTCCTAGTGGGGCGATGAATTGAACATACTTTTGGGAAAATTAAGAACATGAATTTTCTTCTATTAGTGAAACATGTTAGGGTTGGGTTTCTCGGTTATAGGGTATATTACTGACCCAATTATATTTTGAAAGGGGTAAAATTTGTATACCCCAACTATGACCTTAACCCTATTCATAGTCAAGTCAGGATGAATATGCGGGTCAAGTCTGACTATTTCCAACTCTTGACTTGAGAGCATGAAATGTCATATCAATACAGATGACAATATTAATGACAATGGATATGGACACACGCTAATTATATGCTTGGTGCGCACCAAAATGAGTGTGAACCCTTTGATACACATGAAAAAATGTAATAATTAATAATATATCATTATAATACTTTTTTAGAGCATAATAAGACTATGTAATGTCATATTGGCTAATACAGGTACACTAAAATTAATTCATTTTAGAACCATATATTATTACTCTATTTGTCCCATATAAATTATTACTCCCTCCATCCTATATTAAATACAACAAAATTAATTTAATTTAAAATTAAATAAAATGCTTAATATGAATCATAAAAATAGTACTGAGAAATTTTTAAATTAGATATTTAAGTAAATATATAATTGTGAAACACTATATCTAAAAATAATAATTATGTAAATTATATGGACCTATTTGTATTGATTTTATATAATTTTTAAATTTTATTTTTAATATAATAAAAATATTATTATTTTTAAATCTTTGAAAAAGTTAGGTTTGAACGGTGTTTTTATTTTTTTTAAAATAAAAATAGATTAAGTAGCGATATGTATTGGTTGTATGAATATAATAAGACTGATACAACCGATATATTTCGCGACTTATGTGGGGGCATACCACCCCGTAAACCGATCTCAGCCAATACGGGCCAATACGTATTAGCTGGTTCCATGCTTGAAAGAGTAGAGTCCAATACCGGACTCAAATTCGGACACGAACTTGGATCTAAGCTTTCCGAATACGGTGGCAGGCTTGCAATTAGTAGCGATTACTAGTCAGTTCAGTACAGCAACTGCTCCTTCCTAATCTTCTACAAATAAGTCCGTCTCCTACTCTTGCAGGGTCCAAGCAAAGCACTCTGACTACAGCCAAACAACGTCCAGACGACGACCCACAGCATCTCCCCAAAAAAGGCTAGTGCACCATCCGTCTCAAATGTCAAATCGCTGCCATTTTCCCCACCTTCTCCTGATCCTTGCCGCTCTCCTCGCCGTCGAAATCGTACGCGCCACCGACCACATTGTCGGCGACAACCGTGGGTGGAACCCCGGCATCAACTATACACTCTGGGCCAACAACCACACCTTTTACGTCAACGACTTCATCTGTAAACCTTCTCATTTTCCAATACAGGATGAACGTCCAAGAGCTTTTTTAGATCTGATCTGATTCCTATGCCTCTTTCATGTTATTATCCTCTCTCTCTTTTCCTTGCAGCTTTCAGGTACCAGAAAACACAGTACAACGTGTTTATGGTGAACGAGACTGGCTACGACAACTGCACTACACAAGGGGCTCTCGGAAATTGGAGCAGCGGCAAGGATTTCATATTGCTGGACGAGGCCAAGAGATACTACTTCATTTGTGGGACCGGCTACTGCTACAATGGAATGAAGGTGAGTGTGGTCGTTCACCCGCTGCCCTCGCCGCCGGCCTCGCCCAAGTCGGCCAGCCCCGCCAAGCACATCTCCGGTGGTGTGACCGTTTTCCACAAGGGAGTGGCGGTCAGGGACGCAGTTTTATCTGGTTTGGTACTTCTGATAGCGTCGATGTTTTGACTGGAAGAGCTGTTCTCTTAGTTTCAGGTTACTAGGGCTTTAATCGCTCAATGTTTCTGTTACTACTTCTCTTTAGATTTTTCGCCTTTAATTTTTTGAAAGATTTTACTCGGATTGGGCAGCCTTACTTCCAGTAATTGATTCGGCCGGTATTAGAGACTCAAGCAAAAAGCTACTGGCTTTGTTTTTTCCCCTGTTTTGGCAAACAGCAAAACTGCTGCCTGCTTTTCAAGTATGTTGCCCGTTTGTCATTCTTCTGTTCATCTTTAGTTAACTTGAATAAAGAAAGAATCAGTCTCTATCACTCGAGCTGGAATCATCACTTTGCCACCCTGGGCCGTGAAATGCCGCTCCCTGGGAGAGCCGGTAAATAAATTTCCATTCATTATTTTTTCTCGTTTTGGTTGAAGTTCGGCAGCTCAGCAAAGCTGATACACGCACAGGGTCCTACTAGGTTAAGCTAGATGCATTTGCACTTGGAATTTACTGACCCATCAAGCAGTGTACCAACGTTCTGAAGTCTAACAGCTGCCAGGTCGGTCCTCCCAAACGAAGCTCAATATGGTGCTTTGAACCGTGGAGGCTCAGAGCTCCAACGGTTGCATGTCTGGAAACTCTCAAGAGCTCCAACGGTTACTTCTCGACAGAAAAAATTTGAATCGTAATTTGCAAGTGAACGTAGCTTTCTCGTAAGTAATTAGTTCCTGAACGGGTTAGATGTTGACATACCAAAACAGTTAAAAATGGCCTTTTTGCACCATTACTAGGATCGTGATGCAAGGGAATATACACCATCGTCATTAGTGTCTTCTAAATTAATGCCTACCTCCCGGCAATTTGTATTCTTGACTGCGCAGCCCCGGACAACCGAATTTGGTCCAGTTCGCCTCAGGTTTGTTTGATCCATATTAGCGTCGCCTTTTAGACGGTTTCATAGTTTTACTTCCTGTTTTTAACTTCCTACTAGAAAGCACATTAGAATTCACAATTTCACATCAGGTCTTGCCACCAGTCATCTATCTACCCCAAATAAATCCTTGGAACATATTGTATGATTTATATTTATTACATTAAGTCTCGTCTTCCTCAAACTTGCTTCTTTTAGCCCAGGAAAAAGGGGGAAAAGCTAAAAGAACCAAAAAAACAAATAAAACAGGCACCACCCCCACAGAGAAAAAACCGACGAATCAGTATTAGGACTTAGGCAGCTTAGGCTACTAGTCTCGCGAGGCGCGGTTATCTTTAGCATCGGTTCGCAGGGCAGGGTTATCCTTAACATCGGAGGCCCCCAACGCAGCCTTGGCAACATCCCCAGCACTGGCCTCTGGTTTCTTCTTGGCATAGAGTGTCAGATATCCAATGGTTCCGGCAATTAGAAAACCCACCACAGCCATAGTTGCAGGACTGTAAGGCAGGCTGCGCCGTTGGTGCAGCACGCCTCCGTGGGGCTTCTTGGCGTCCTCCGCCCCATATTTCTTAGTATCCTCTGGCCTCATTTTGTGAGTATCCGCGTTTTTGTCCGCCATCTCACCCCTCTGAGTGGTAAAGAAGTCCCTTTCCAGAAAGACACAGCAGCAGCTTCCAGGAAACCAAAAGGAACCAAAATTCTTCACCGGTCTCCCTGGACGATCTGTTTAATAGAAGTGGGGTGGGGAAAGACTTCGTGCTCGGTAGAGGCCACGTTACCTGCATGCATTGTGGAGACCTTGTCGCTTGAAACGTGGCCCTTGTCCTGGTCCTCAGGTGTCGTCTGCTGTTTTTAACCGTTAAGAACATTGCGCTTTTCATTTAACCACAATGTCCTCCTTGGGTATACTGATTCATACCCAAAATAAGCGTATGAGTTGGGATAAAATCTACGACTATTTGGCCTCTGCAACAAGTTTTACCAGCATCTCCTTCAAAATAATGAACGGAGACCATTCATTTTAACTTCACTTTGATTTTTCTTCTTCAACAGCCGATAACCTCCATAATTCACGACGTATTATGCTATGTCTTCTAACTATACCAACAATAAAATGAGGTTCCATTCTATTCGAATTTTTTGCCAAAATTCTTGGAGCTCAGCTCACAGGGAAAATTGTTCATCCACTTGGAATAAAAATTACTCTTTTTTCTTGGTGAAGGGAGAATCAATTTCTTCTTTAAATTTAACTCTTTTCTTTCTAGTGTCTATATATGACCATGACCAGCCTCACAGCAAGTCGAATAGGATAGCATCCAACAGACATGACCAGGCTGTAGTTAACATGGAATATAACAGATACAGAGAAAATAATTGGTCTCTTCTTTTGTAGAACACGCTTAGAGCAAATACTTTGCGTCATGATAACGCGAATTGCATTTTTGTGGAAAAAGTTTATCCAAAGCCATGTACTTTCGACTCTTACGTGACATAGATGTATGTTTAAACAACCATTTCTACCTCTCTAGCATCTTTTGGGATCCCAACGTCCAATCTCATGGTTGATTTGTATTGTTCAGGCACAGCAGCACCCCCTTGAACACAAATCTCCACGACGGCAGGAGCCTGCCCATAAAAAGTTCGAAGCTCCCGTATCAATGGTGGTCCGGCAACATCAGGCACATGCCATACATATCTCGGTGGTATCAAGTCATCCAGGACTGCAGCTTGCCACCCATGTTGACCATTTCTTTGTTGGTGCTTAAATGCACCACAATTTTGCGCTTTGTGTCCACTTGGGCCTACATGCACCTCGGGGCAATATCCGCAAACCCTTACCGCATACTTCTTCATCAGCTTGTTGGTTCCTTGTCTCATCCTCTCCCATTCTTCGAGGGTGGCTTCAGAAAGTAATTTTGTTTCCTCTGCATCACTTGGAGGAACTATCTCTGAATCGGGTAATTCATTTACATTCGGGTTAGTCTTGGTAGCGGGAGTAGGCTCAGGCAAGTCATCCTCATTGGCATCGATGATTTCATTCTTCCCGATTCTAATGACTGGTTTTCTTCTTCGCTTTGTGGGGAGATCAGGGAGATCGACTCCAGCTTGGATACATAGTTCAACAACTGCCGGAATTCTAGGAACTGAAAATCTCTCATCATGAGCAATTCGCTTCCCAAGTCGGTCGAAAAGGTGAAAGGCATCAATGGGCACGATCACATCTTCAACAGTTGCATTTGTCCACTCATGTGAGCCTTTCCGTACTTCCACCCTCGGGCCTTTGCAAGACTTGAACGGATGCCCTTCCGGTCCAACATGTATTTCATTGCACCATCTGCAGTTATGCATATTAAGAACATGTTGTCTACCAAAAAAAATAAAATTGAAAAACATGTGAGACGAAAATATAGATCTACTGCATTCTTCCGCTTATACAACAAAATAAGACTGTAGTCTCATTCGTCCCAAAAAGACTGTTCCTGCCCTTGCAGGGAGTCACCAGGCAGCATGACAGACTTTTCAGTTATATATAGAAACTCAAGTATCGAAGAATGAACATAGAAAGCTTAGTCAACACATTTATACTAGATAACAAAAAAGATCTCTGATTTAAGCGTGTGATAACTCCACATGAGACTAGTAACTCATATTTCCCAAGATTCACAGATTAAAAAGGTCTTAACAGCCTGCTCTCCAACAACTTTTTGCACGGACAAATACGAAGGACTTTACTTGTCTTAAGCTGGTGAGCAGCACCAGCATGACGAGGAATCAATTTAGCACACTCTGAAAAAGCAGACTATAACACTAACAATCATTTCATGACACAAATAGGAGGGTTTAGAAGGCAATTACTTGCAAGCATGTACAGGAACCACTTTCAGAAGCTTCTTGAGATTGTTTATTAGAGAAACTCTCGCATGTAAGACTTCGTAAGCTACAGGTATCAGGCTTCGGACTAACAAACCATTTCTTGGGGGCGGGACAGGTCTTCTAGGCTGGCCCTTTTGACTTTTCTGTCTCTCTCTTGCAGCACGGCGAAGCTCTACAACGGGAATTGGGAATGGTTTCTTCTCCTTCTTTGAGTAGTATCTAGGAAAATCAGTATTTTGAGGGTAACCGTTTCTGATAATTGATAAATTTGAACTTGGTTGATACGATGTCTCTAATGGGATTCTGAACAACTGATCTACTCTTCCTACACAAGAGTCCAGCTGCAAATCCAACACCAGAAAGACTATGAGTATTAGATGGTGAGACTGAACTAGGATCCTGACAGGATACATACTACTGATAAAGTAATGTGAAATTACTAGATACTTTTGCGGATCAATTGCATGTTAATGAGTACCAAAAGATTACATGTACTAAGCCCAATAAAGTTATTGCAAAAAGCTTGATAAAAAAACTTTGTTTGAGCACATGAATTTAATAAATTTGTGCCGCCAACTCAATACCAAAGTGATAAGATGTTTATGAAAATGACATATTTCAATAATGAACTACCATAAAGCCATCTAAGCAAATCGAAAATATTCAAGGTGACAATATACTTAAGGTGACAAAATTGCTGCGTTGCTGTATATGACATCACTCTAACATGAGATAACTTGGTTAAAGTAAAGAATTTTCAGGAGCTTCAAGTTTATTTCGAGTTTCAAGTGAGTGGAATGATAGAAACATACCTTGTGATGGATGGAAGAGACAGTACTTGGACGCAACTTCGTTTGAAGGCTGCTCTTCTTTTCGACGTTAAAAACAACGAGACATTGTACTTTCGGAGCTGAAATCCCAGAAGCACGAAATATAAGGGCCTTAGGCCCGGCTTGAAATTGAGCAGGATAACAATCCATTGCCGAAAATATCCCAAGCGCTCCTCAGTGCACTTAGACGGCAGACAAAGCGAACTCCTGGGTGACCAATGAGGTTGACAGAAGGGGTTGGGACAAGCACAAGAACAATCAAATCGAAGAGCCGACTACAGTTAAACAAATTTGAGAAAATAAAGCAATTGAACACTAAACAGCAGTTACATAAAAATGAGCAGATACCTCAATAAATTACTACAAGTAGATATTCTAATTGGGCGTGAAATGAAAGGCATCGGAATCAGAAGGTCATTGCAGAATCGAAACTGCCATTTTTCCAGGCCTCAAAAGGTCCGACAGGAAAAAAAAACGAATTGATACAGTACAAAATTATTGAGCATGTTTCCAGTCATTCAAATACCTGGAGATAAAGCAAATACGAAAGAAAGTTCTCTGGGAGACTCATCCGCCCGGAAGCATAAAAAACTCTTCCCATCCGCCCACTGCTCACTGCCGATAACCGAAGTCCTCCTCAGACTCTGGCTTAGATTGTCTACCGGCGCCGGTTCTCATCTATAGATTAACCCGATTTATCTTTTGGGTTCGAGCGGGTTGGTCCACTTTACTGCAGCGTCCTATTGACCGTCGGTTCTTATTTCCGGGCCGGTTTGTTCAAGGATGGAAGTTATCAAGAATGTAATTTGACATAGTTTTTTTATTAGAGTACCGTTTAGGTGAGCCTGAGCTCACGCACCTGGCCGTCGGATTACATTACTCAGGGGGCATTTTGCCCCTGAGTTAAGGTGAGCCGTGCGTGAGCCCAGGTGAGCCTCAACTAAATCCTTTTTTTTATTAACTGTGTTATAAATTGATTTCCATAAAATAATTATCACACACTCGTTAAGAGCATCTCTAACCTAAATGTCAAAGTTGGAATACAAAATTCACATTTGAGTTCTTATATAGTAACTAGGTATTTTGGGATTTAGAAATTGGTCATTCAAAAAAATTAACCTCTAACCGATAAATGTTAAATTTACTATTTAATTGTTTTCTGTTGCAACAACTTAAACAAGTAAAGGTTCAAATGTGGGATATACTAAATAAAATAAAAGTTTTCTAAGGTTTTTCAACTTTTGGGGGTATCAAACTTAAGCTCCAAACCAAAGATGTCAAACTCACTAAATGATTATTTAAGGAAACATATTTTGACTATTCGGAATGCTAACTCTAGTCATTATGGTTATTAACTGGGATTTAGTTTTTCTAGTTGGATATTTAACATCTCTAAATGAAAATGTTAATATTTTTACACATGTGACACCCTAAACAGTGGAAATGACAATTTGGCATCTTCAAATTTGATGTTCCTAAAAAAATGAGCTTCAATTGAAAGATGACGAATTTATTATTTTTGTAAGATCTAACACCTAGTTGAAAAAAAAAATATTTTCTTTAAGAAAATAAAATTCTTACTATACATCAACACTTCACTAAAAAAGGTGATTTAGGGTTATTAAGAATGTAATTTGACATAGTTTTTTATTAGGGAAAATTATTAAAATAATAATTAAAAAAATATTTACCAAAATATACCACTTTAGAAAATATTTTCCAAAGTAGTGTTCCTTTTTGTCATGCAGGCGCCAGCCAAGCAGCTGGCACCGGCATGACTTTTGTTTTTATGTTTTAAGTTGATATCGTCGTTTAGAACGACGAAATTGGTTTGAAGACAATTTCGTCGTTCTAAACTACTAAACCGTTTATAAGTTGACCCGGTTTTGTCGTTCAGAACGACAAAATCAACTTAAACTGATTTCGTTGTTCTGAACGATGAAACTGCTACACTTCACCCATTTTGTCATTCGGTCTCGCCAACAACACTGATTTCGTCGTTCTAATCAACTTAAGTTGATTTCGGCGTTCTGAACGACGAAATCATCGTCGTTATAGCCGCGAATCCGCTCCGCCTCCAGTCGCGTTTCCAGGGCATTTGACCTGGTTTTCACTCCGCCGCCTCTGTTGACGACGTCCAGTCCGCTCTGCCGCCTCTATCACCATCCGACCCGCCGTGGACATCCAGCCAGGCCCAATGCTCATCCCGTAGCCAGTCCCGCAGCCAGTCCCACCGTTCCGCTCCGCCGCTTTTGTCGACGTCCGGCCCTGCTAGTCCCGCCGCTGACGTCCAACCCGCTGCCGACGTCCTTTCTCCTTCCCACAGCATTCTCCGTTGGCCGCCATTGTACTTGCGCCCAATTTGCACCCAATCCGTGGTACCCTAATTCTCCATTTTGTTAAATAATTGGTTTAGAAATATCTTGATGTAAAGTCTGTACTTAAATTAAATATTTACTACAACAAAGAATATGGCCATCAAGGCTATTTATGGAGATTGGGTATAATCGTATAAACTATTGCCAATGTACCTAAGGGTGGTACAAGAAGCAAATCCTGCCACCTACTACCGCTTAGAGGTTGATGAAGTACATCGTGCAGATGGTGCCATATGTAGGAGATTTAAGCGATTATTTTGAGCATTTGGGCCATCTATAGTAGGGTTCGACATTGCATCCCCGTGATTGGTGTTGATGTCACTCACTTGTATGGCAGATACCCCGGTGCTCTTATAGTTGCAACGGCTATAGATGGAAATAATGAGTTATTTCCTCTTGCATTTGGGCTTGTCGGGAAGGAAGATGGAGACAATTAAAAATGGTTTCTAATGGAATTGAGGGATCATGTACTGATGGGCATGACGAATATCGTCATTATTTCAGACTGACATAAGGGGCTTCAGAAGGCTGTGCCTGAGGTTCTTCCAGAGCCGGATTACCACCATTGTTATTACATCTGTCACATAAAAGCAAATTTTAAGGAGTTCAAAAATGATACACTGACGAACTTGATTGGGCAACAGCTTGTGCACTCACAGTAGAAAAGTTTGATGCTAAAATAGACTTGATTGGTTAAGAGAGTCCTAGGGCAAAATATCTCCTCTTAGGAGGAGAATTGCATCCTGCACAGTGGTCCCTTGCACACGGTGGTTTTATGACATTTGGCATGACGACTACAAATATGGCTAAAAGTTTAAATAGCGTATTGAAGGGGGCACGAGGTTTACCTATGCAGGCTTTAGTGTTAGCTATCTTTTATCGGCTCATAAAATTTTTTGTTAAACGATCTTTTGCCGCCTCTGCCATCGCCACCCCATATACTCCCAGAGTGGAAGCTATATTGAGAGAGCAAACAAGAAAAATTAGGGAGTATATAGTTAATAGGATCAACAGGAGTCAGTACGAAGTGATGTCAATTTGTGCCCAAAAGGTTATGGTAAATGTTGCGATGCATGCTTGTACATGCAACATCCCTCAAGTTTATGGTTATCCTTACTCGCACCTTATCGCCTTGTGGGCAAAGTGGAGGGAGCCAATCCATGCATTAGTGTTTTACACATCTTCTACTTATAAAAATGTGTACTCCGCAGAATTTTATTCTCCTCGTGGTCGGGAGTATTGGGAGAAGGATATACCTTTTGTGTTATACCCATCGATAGCAACAAGGCAACCTGGTCGCCCACGGTCTGTTCCATTAGGAATATTATGGACCGCAGAATAATGGAAAGAAATGGTGGAGGAGGATATAAATGTGGGAGGTGTAAACAAAGTGGGCATAATAGTAAATCATGTAGAAACTCTCCCGTTGATTGGTAAACATATAATCAACCTCTGTATTTATTCTATTTTTTTAGTTACGTATGCATGCATTTTTTTCGATTAATGATATGATCGAAATTTTTCGCAAATAATATGGATCATGTAGAGCCTTATTACGGGCCAAGACCGAGTGACACTTCCGTACTTATATAACAGGAGTCACATAGGCTTGCTGCTATTTGGAGAGGAGAGGTATGATAAATTTTTTATAAAATTTGTTTCATTTTTTGGACGATATAGTATGCTATGTTATAATTTTAAAATTTATTATAGGCTCCCGGGTGCCTTAAGTACACCGAATATTTTAAATATCTCCGCCATTGGCCCATAGATGAGCGTATCTTACTTATATCGAGCGAGCGGGATTCAGCCATTTCATTCATCTATAATACGTCTGTCTCAATCGGCCTCTGTTGACAGCTCTTGTTGAGAGATGGAGGAGGGAGACTCAGACATTTCATTTGTCATATGGAGAGATGTCCATCACACTCATGGATGTGGCAGTTCTATTAGGACTTCGTATTAATGGATGTTCGGTGACAGGCATGACAGGAGGAGCTCATATGGATATATTAGTTAGACTTTTTGGTAGAGTTCTTCCTACTACAATGATGCGTGGTAGCCGAGTGAGCCTATGATGGCTTTTACAGGAGTTTCGCGAGCTCCCAGCCGATGCTACAGAGATAGTTATTGAGCAGCATGCACGAACCTATCTATTACATTTACTTGGAGCCACGATATTTGCGGATACCACGAGCAGCCATGTGCATGTTTCGTATCTCTCTCTCCTTGCCGACTTTGACATGGCTGACACTTATTCATGGGGCAATGCTACTCTTGCATTCTTATGCCGAGAGTTAGAAAAAGCATGTCAGGCCATGACCTCGAGGATTGCGGGTTGTCTGACCCTTCTTTAAGTAATTAATTGTGCAACTTTACTTAGTGTTTTAGTCACGTATAATTTTGTAATTCTAATATTTGTTATCACTATTTTATGACATAGTTATGGTCGTGGGAGCACTTACATGTCGGCTGACCAACTGCTGAGATGGGTCACTTGGTCGAGGGTGCTCCATTAGGGGCGAGGTAGGTTGTATTTATGTTTACCACATTACTTTTTTAGCAACGTTTTATGTACATATACTGAACTCATTTCTTAAATTTAACTCCTTTAAGGTGGAATGTTCAAAAAAAGAGAACCGAAAATCTACAAGGAGTCCTCCGATTGTATAGAGGGGAGTTAGACCACCAGCGGCCATACCGGGTAATTTTATTACCGTGTTGAACTTTTTATGTAATGATTTTAAAATATTTTGTCATTATTTAAACTAAATTATCTTTATATATTGTATAGATTATTTGGCAGCCGTATTCGGAGGACTTGTTGGCTGTGTTACCTCCACTATGCACAGATGGTCGAGAGGTGTGGTTTTTTCGAACCCCTCTAATATGTTACGAGATTATCGAAATGTATGTGCTGGATCGTGTAATGCTCCAATTTAACCTGGAGCAAGGGGTGCCACCTTCTATTGTTGAGTTTGTCCATCGCATCACTCGACAGGGCTGCCATATTACCGACTAGGCTATACATCATGCGTTGTATATTGCTCAATGGGAGGATAGGAGAGCCACTGTTATTAGAGGGGATATGGCTACGACATTGTGAGATGTTTGTAGTACTTATATGCAGTGGTATTTACTAATTACACGACGATATATTTTACCGCGCGATGATGTAGAGGAGATGACATATCAACCTAGGGGAGCGTTTGAGGCAGCTCTAGTAAGTACAACTTTGTTAATTAAGACATATATTATTTTCTTATTTTGTTTTAATTATTTATCTAATATTTAATTTATTTTTTTATAGCTTCGTCAGGTTTGAAGTACACATGCGTATTTGAGTGATGCACTTGTCACCTGTACTTCACGCGAGGACTTAGCAGTAGCATGTGAGTTGGTGATTAGAGCGTCTAATGATGTTCTTCGTAGCTTGCCACTACTTCATTCAGTGATCACGAATGTTCATCGAGATTATCCTGTCAACAAGGCCGCTTAGACGCAGCCAATGCACTCTTCATGCCCTGATATTTTATCATCATCAGCATATAGCTCTCCTCTAGGTTCATCATTTTCGGACACTGCACATGTAGCTCAGCCAGATCCGATTTTATATTATAGACGATATTAGTCAGCTCATATTGTACCATCTATTATTTATGCTGAGCCGGAGCTAGAGACACAGCCACAGCCAGAGCTAAAGGTAGATCATGAGGAGCTCGTACACCACCATCGAGGACAAGGACGTAGGAGATTATGACATTACTTGTGATGTACTATATTTGTTACTCGTCTATGATGTATTTTCCTTATATTTGTTATAGTGATATTCGTGATTGTGATATTTATTATGGTGATATTTGTTATGGGTGGAATGAATGAAGTCGTGCATGTATTGTGTAAGTTTTGAATGAATGAACAGGGACAGGTGATAAAATTAGTTTCAAATAGTAATTTTTTAAAAAAATTATTTTGATTTCGTCGTTTAGAACGACAAAATCAGTGTTGTTCCGAGACCGAAGGCCGAAGTTAGCCAAGTATGGCAGTTTCGTCGTTCAGAACGATGAAATCAGCTTAAGTTGATTTTGTCGTTGTAAACGACAAAACTGGGTCATCGTCCAAACAGTTTTGTCGTTTCGAACCACGAAATCATCTTCAAACCAATTTCGTCATTCTCAACGACGAAATCAACTTAAAAAAAAAAGTCACGCTAACGCCAACTACTTGGCTGGCGCCTGTGTGGCAAAAAAGAACACCACTTTGAAAAATATTTTCCAGTGGTTTATTTTAGTAAATATTTTTTTATTATTATTTTAATAATTTTCCCTTTTTATTAACTGTGTTATAAATTGATTTCCAGAAAATATTTATCACACACTCGTTAAGAGCATCTCTAACCTAGATGTCAAAGTTGGAGTACAAAATTCACATTTGAGTTCTTATATAGTAACTAGGCAATTTGGGATTTAGAAATTAGTCATTCAAAAAAATTAGCCTCTAACCAATAAATGTTAAATTTACTATGTAATTGTTTTCTTTTGCAACAACTTAAACAAGTAAATGTTCAAATGTGGGATACACTAAATAAAATAAAAGTTTTTTAAGGTTTTTCAACTTTTGGGGGTTTCAATTAAGCTCCAAACCAAAGATGTCAAACTCACTAAACATTTGGTGTCCCATTTGGAACATATTTTGACTATTCGGAATGCTAATTCTAGTCATTATGGTTATTAACTGGGATTTAGTTTTTCTAGTTGGATATTTAACATCTCTAACTGAAAAAGTTAATATTTTTACACATGTGACACCCTAAACAGTGGAAATGACAATTTGGCATCTTCCAATTTGATGTTCCTAAAAAAATGAGCTTCAATTGAAAGACGTCAAATTTATTATTTTTGTAGGATCTAACACCTAGTTGAAAAAATAACTATTTTCTTCAAGAAAATGAAATTCTTACTCTACGTCAACACTTCACTAAAAAAAAAGGTGATTTTTTATTATTAGGTAATCTTTTTCTATCTATTCAAATGTTGGAGTAGAATTTTGATGTAATGGAGTAGGAATATCAACTTTCTTTTATTTAAGGTCTAATGACAAAGTGGACTTTGGCATCCTAGCTTTTGGTTAGTCGATTTTGGCTATTGAAAAAGGAGGAGCCTAAATGACTTTTTTGTCTTTTGGAGTATAATTTTTTTATATGGGATGCCAAATATAGCCCTTTTACTTGATACTATGACTAGGCTAATGAGATTGGAGATATTCTTAAATCTTGATGACTTCCATTTATGGCCTTAGAAAAGAGCATTTTAGGTGAAATTGGATTTGTTCTACCTATTATCGTTGACAATTTGATTGTACCTTTTGTTACCAAATAATTAAACTCATCCAAAAATCATATTATCTCTAAAATTCTTGACAAAATACAACTATTTAAAAAGCATTTTTCATGCTTACCTCTGACAATGAGCCCCGTGTGTGCGCTATTAATCTAAACTAACAACAGCTACCACATATACCGTATACTGAGCTCATTGTCAAAGGGGACCATAAAAAACTATTTCAAACTATTTATGGTCATAATATTCCAAATCGTCCAATCACATTTTTTGAAATTAAAGAAGTGGTCAACTTCTGAACTTATTTTCTCCTGCCTCCTGCCTCCCTCTTCTGTCTTCCCTCGTAATTAGGGTCCATTTATTTCATCTAAAGCTAAAGTCATCTTAAATTTCTAAAAAGTCTACCATCTAAATTTCACTCTAAATTTGAATTCGAATCTCAATCAAATCTAAGCATGAATACATTCAATTTTTAAATTTTTTAAGATAAACTATTTTTTAATTTGTACTAAAAAACTTTATCACAGTAAAAATCATATGTATAGAAAAAATTTAAATTAACTATTTTCTTGAGTTGCATCCACATTAATAAGGTGTTTGTGCTTGACATCGCCACAAATAAAAAATTACTTTTATTATTTATTTCATTGAATATTTGGCTACTATTTAAACAATCTACTCCATCCAACTCAGGCTTGTATGGGGAAATATACAGCAAAGGGTCCAAAAGGAAAGCTACTAAACTCCATTAAGAGAAACCGCATAAATGTAAAACTAGGTTTAATTACAAAACTACCAACCATAATAAATCTGATATCATTGGGATATACGATGGATGCAAGTAATCCATTGACAACATATTAAAACTGAGAAAGTCACAAGCCCTTCACTTTTTTTGCTAAGATAGAAATAAGTTGCACTAGGTCGATAGCAACAAGACCAACTACCAACAAATAAACTTTTCCTTATAATGAAACATTAAAAGGCACGAAAGGAATCTCTTCATTAAATCCTATAATTTTAATACATTAAAAAATATGTACAAACCACCTACAAATACTTTAGTTATCTAAACTCCATGTCCTTCTCAAATACTTTAGTTGTCTAAACTCTATGTCCTTCATACCACCTGTGCCCCTAAAATTATAGAATCTTATTAAAATATCAATATATGTAAGAATTAATTCCTTCACATAAATTATATAAAAACAAAAGAGCTAGTGGGTATCCGGTCAATTGAAGGGGCACAAGAAAACAATTCCCAAGCCTGTGACCAATCCAAATTTCTCTTTCAGAGTTTCACTCGTCAAGAATTTGAATCTTAGAGCCGGTATCTCACTTTGCATCCTATTATCCTAAAAAAAATCAATGACATTTACTGAAAGCGATCTCCGGTATCAACGGAAAAGGCAATCATTCATGAAATGGAACGCAAAAATTTCTCACCAGTTAACTCATAAGAACCATATAAAGGAAAGATTCTTAGAACTGGGCTATGAATAATCGAAGACTGTCAGAACTGTGCTGTGGCTAATGAGTTGATAAATGAGGAGCACAGACTTCATTATGACAAAGACACAAACAGCAACGGGCACACTCAATCTGCGACAAAACAGATCATTGGTATAAATCATCCACCATTAAAAAAAACCAACTTAAACAGCGAAGCATTTTAGAGATTGCTACATCACAACTTATAACATCCACTGGCAAAATCACAAGACTGCTACAAATTACGAAATTACAGCCAAATTGAGTCCAAAAAAATCGATAAACAAGATGAAAAATTGGAAGAACTGATTACCGACAACACTCAGATCCACCAGAACCGATTGTCAACGGGGAACTTTGCAATCGGGGGAACAAAAATTATAATAAAAAAAGCGGTAACCAACAAGGTTGAGAGGAGAAGAGAAGAAGCAGAGAAGAGAAAAACGAAAATCACCTTTTTTACTGTGGATCTCAGCCCCTAAGTCAGACAGATACGGCATATATTGCATTGTTCGACCATGTATTATACATACACATGAAACAGAACTCCTGAGAATAATAAAAGAAAGAAAGGCATTTCATTCAAACGGCATTTCAGCATATAAAAAGAAACGATTACAGTAAGCAAATCAACAAGGGAGCAACGACGGAGGCAGACTCACTGTGGGTCGCCGGGCCGGTGTTATCACGGGCTCGGTTTCCTGGCAACCTCAGTAATATCACAGTAAAAAGAGCAAGTACATGACAAACAAGCACAAGTCCAAATCCAATGTCACAGCAAAATAGCTGAACCAAAAAGAGTTGATCATAAATTAGACTTCGGTTACTAATTGCCACGAAATAAAACAGTAAGTGCAAATTCAAAATGAGATCTTTTGCTAGGAGCTATAGAGCTTCTGGTAGCAAGTGTGAAGCAAATGCCTCGAATTATCAGAGCTTAGACCGCGAACTCAGGCTACTGTCGTCGACAATGCCGACCTGTGAGAAGAAAAGCAGGCAACCCCTTAACAAAGTGGGTGGAATCCGAACGATCGAGATGGGAAAAACCTAGCTTTGCAGAAGAAATAAAACAAAAAACACGCATGCTAAACTAGCAATAAAAACACAAGAAGAGCTACATTTTTCAGCTAATTCTCATTACACAACAAGCTTTCCTGGCCAGCAAAATCAGAACATGTACAAAAAAATCAACTTTCTAAAAGAACCCACAAAACATTGGCCCACCATTCCTCCCCAACGTCCAAACGAGAAAGAGAAGGGGATACAGCTTGTCCAAAATTCCATAGAAGCAGGAGAAAACGGGGACGTACAGACAGAGAGACGTGGGAACGGAGCCGGGTCGTCCGGTCTCAAAACGCAGAGGACGAATCCGGAGACGAGAGGAGGCTCTTAGCCCCTTAACTGGTTGGAACGGAAAAATGGGCGGCTACCCCTTTACTTTGCAACGGATAGTTAAGTTTCTTAGGCGATGGACAACTTAGGAAGTCCTTTTGGGCACAGACAAATGTTGTGATAGCGCGGGAGATATTCTGAACAAGATACTCACCTTGCAGAGTAGACTGTGTAGGAGTCCTTATGTAGGTGGGACTGTAGCAGCGAAGCTAGGTACCACTTAGACTTAAGAAAGGACTCCTAAGGTGGACATGATTTACTTATGCATGACTGTTGCGTTCCTTCCGCAAGTAGGAGTCAAGGCAGCGGATTCTTATGACTGATAGGACTTACACAGGCAAACTAGCTACACTCCTAGGATAGGTAAGAGTCGGGGTAACTTGTTTTCTTAGATTGACAGACTCTTGGAGTCAACATGATGCTGGACTTCTAGCAAAAGATAAACCCTTGTAGGTTTTTTAATTTATGCTAGGGGCATACTAGTTATGGGCTGAGTGTTAGTCAGGGTGATTGACTCTTGTATTAGGTAGGTTTTGTATTCCTATTAGTACTAAGATGACCAGTTTCATACTGATTTTATTTAAGGGGAAAGAGTAGGGCGGCCATGACAGGTTGGTGGACGAATTTGCTCATGCATAGCGAACCAAGGAGTTAAGATGAGAGCTCTCAACCTGGTGGATCGGTCTTTACTCTCTCCCTATCTTGTATTTCAACGAATAGAAATATAGCTTAGGCGGAGACCCTTGCACTAGGTCCGACTTGTGGTGTTTTGTTTGTGTTTCCCTTGCATATATGAGTGAGAAGGGAAGAGAGGGGTTGGTGGTTGCATGGCGCGGGCAGGTCATCATGAGTGTAGATGCTAGGCAAGGCTTCGCACCCATAACACCTACTATAATACCATTTTAGCAGCTTCTGCCGCTGCTTCTATTGCTGAAAACAACTATTAGATTTGCTTCTCCAAGATCGTTTGATTTATCAAGCCTGATTATAAAAAAAACACACTGAGGAACAAAATATAGAAATAAAAAATGGGGCTTTTAGAATTGAATAAGAGCCTATTGTCGTACCTCTAAAACAAGAAAATATTAGGTACAAATAAGGTATCAATGTAGCAGTGCCTATCACTAATCAAAAATGAACTTATTCGTATATTTTTAAATTAACTTTTTAAAAATAACCTACTTAATAGAAAATTGGTTAATATCTTATATCCTTATCACTGAAAGGCACGCCAAGTGGTACCCTATTGGTACCTAATAGAATGAAATCCTAAAATCTCCAACAACCCCAAATCAAAGTGATCAAAAGACCTAATGCAGTGAAATAGAGAGACGCACTCGGTATGAAACTGCTGTGGGGGAGGGGAAGGGACAAGGCCCTATATGTACAATTGTAGAGCAAGGGGCAACAGTGAAGACAATGAAAAGAGAGGGATGAGGGAGATAAAAAGAGGGAAGGGAAAGTAGATGGGAGAAGTGGAGGCCGACGGGAAAGATAGGCCAGGCTCAAAGGAATGAGCTGCGGTTGTACCTACAGCTAGGTTCAGGAGCATAGATGATATAAGAGCATGGAAAGCCGTATCGACCAATACGGGTCTGTATTGGTCAATACGGGTCCGTATCGATCAATACATACCTATATCGGTCAATACCGATACGGTACAGGGGGCGATATGCCCCCACACCTTTTTCTAATATGTATCGGTTGTATAGTATCGAAAAAGCCAATATGTATCGATATTATAATTTTTAATTATTTTTTAAAATTTTAAAAATATTTTTAAATTTTTTTTTTTTTTTTTGAAATTTTTTGTTTGAAAATTTTTTCTTAAAAATAAAAATACAATTCCCAACTACTTTAAAAGTTTAAGTTTTAATTATATTAAAAATAATATTTTTAAAATTATATAAGATCAATACGGGTAGGTCCATACAATTCACATAATTATTTTTTTTACATATAGTGCTCTACAAATATATATTTATTTAAACATATAATTTAGACTCATATTAAGCATATTATTTATTTTAAAAATAAATTAATTTTAAAACATTTAATATGAGAAAAAATAACAAATATTAATACGAGACAGAGAGCATTATAGTATATAGTTTTGAATGAACTAATTTTAAAATATTTATATTAGTTGATACGGTATTATATAGTGTTATTATACTCTAAAAAAATATTATAATAATATATTATTAATTATAATATTTTTTTATATCATAAAAAAATTTATATTTATTTTAATATATATTAAATATATCATCAGTACATACTTATATTTATAATTATCGATATTTTTATACATATCGATATGGCCATATATAGATAAGAGTGGAGCGGAGATGAACGAGGTAAGACGTCGGGGTCGGGTTTTAGGGCCCATTTGTTTCGTCTAATTCCGATTTGTTTCGTCTAATTCCGATCTGAACTGAATAAGCTACTAGTTACTTAAAAATCGGCTTTTCAGTCTTACAGGCAGAACCCGTCCCTAAATATCCCCGACCCCAGACTTTTAACATCAGCACCCCAGCTCCTCTCCTCTAGTCCCCTCCCGCGTTCACTAAGCTCTCTTTTTGCCTTCGCTTCTTCAGCCTCTCAAAGTCCACCACTGACTCGGCCTCCTCCGTCCTCGCCAACGACACCGGGGAGGTCGCCTTCCGACGCCGTCGGGGGCAAGCAGCCTGCCCCATCGCCAGCCGCCGTTGTGCTCGACGCACCCGGCCGCCTCCTTTAGGACTCCTTTTTATCAGCACTTACCTAAAGGTCGCCGTCAAGGACAGCCAACCCTTCTTCGCCGTCTTCATCATCAGGGTACGTCACTTCAGTCTGTAGTCTTGATTACAATTCAATTTTAGCTTTTGTTTCGTTCTTTTCTTTCCAAGGCCTGATTGTTGATGCCCATGCAAGTGTGTTGGAAAGATCAAAACTTTTTGCGGTATCATCTACTTTTTTGTTAGTTATGATCGTTGTAGTTTAAGGGGATTTCTGTGATGAAGACTGTAATCAGGTCTACGGCCGTTTTTTTTCACATTTGAAAATCGAAATACAATGTTTATGACGGAACTTCCAATGTTTTTGCTGTAAGTTATCAAGACTGAGAATGATAATGGTGAGTTGAAAGTAAACTGTTGGACTCGGTGAAAGATTAAAGGCTGCCTCTATATTGGATAGAGGATGCTTAATATCGTAAGCTTTCAGTTTGCTTCTTGAACTGAAGCCTGCGGCATATTGGCTGATGAATTCTAAATTGTGCACTGTATGCTCTAAATTCTATTAAAAAAAACGATAGTACCTGAATCTCAAGGATGACATGCGTTGCAGACAACACCACGTTCCTTTGATACATTGAAAGCCTCTTGACTCTTCCCAAAGAAGGTACAGTTAGTTTGACATTTGCCATCCCTGCATATCGGCTGGTGGTTGATGCATGGAGTGGCAGCCTGAATAGGACCTTCTCCTTTATGCTGGCTACCTCTGTCACAAAGTCTGCTATTTTTTGTCAAATATCCTTCAAATTCTAGAAATTGCAGCTCAAACAAATAGTTGAGCGATTATGTTTTCAATTCTCCTAATTTACAAATTTTATCTGAATAATACGAATTTTAACCAAATATTTGGTATTTTCCAGCTTTAGCGACAGGAAGAAACCGGAAACTATCAAAATTTGCTGATTAGTTTTTACCCCTTATATTGAAAGTGGCATGTATATGTTTGGGTTTTAAAATGGAAAAGAGTTTATTTTAAAATTTTAAAAAATTAAAGGTATTCAAATTCAAATCTGATTCAGATTCAAAGTAAAATTCAGACGGTAGGCTTTTCAGAAATTTCATATGGCTTTTCATATTCAGATTTAGACAAAACAAACGGACCCTAGTCTGACTGTCCACTCTATTTTATGAACGTAGATTTGATTTAAGGACTGATTCAGTAACTGAATTCAGTGCTAAACAAATACACTGAAAAGCCAACTTTTTAATAACTTATCAGTAACGAAACAAATACACTGAAAAGCCAACTTTTTAATAACTTATCTGTAACGTATTCAGTTTAGGTCTCTGAATTAGACCAAACAAATAGACCCTTGCCCCCCTCCCAAACTCCAGCATCCCTATCCCCACCTTTGGAGTCAGGGTCGATTCCCCTTCACTTCCTTCTTCGTTTTTTTATTTAGAAGGTAACCAGCAATACCAGCTTCCTGTGAAAGTTGCCTCCACCAGATGCCGTCACCTCTCTCCTTGCGGGGGGAATATGATCCATCCGCACATTCAGGTGAAGCCTCCTTTATATCTCTGTTTTCCTGTCCAAATGACCACCGGCCTCCTTTTGTGTGAAATATTACAGCTTTCATTGTTGTTCGCATATTTTTCCATTTGAAAAAAGGTAAAGCATGACATTGTTCTTCTTTTTTGATTAAAATCCTGAAACGTTTTTTGTTTTGCTGACAGTGCTTCGTTAAAATTCAAACAAGACGTGATTGACTGTTTCTAAGTGCTGCTACTTGGTACCCTGCGAAATGTTTGGCGAAATGCTCATGGGGGAATTAGAAGTTTTAAGAGTCTCCTTTTCTTTGGTTAACATCTGCAGTACCATAATCTTTTATGTTTTGTGAAGGAACCCTACATCTCAGAGGCTAGACGATGACTCACATGCAGTGTGGTAGAAGTATCCTCCGTCAGTTCCTCAAGAACAATAATGCACCTACTTCTGGTCAAATGATTCATCCATTATTATTCTCTGGTCAAGGAGTTAGATTTAGAAAATTGGAAGTTATTCTTACAACAGTAAGTAGCTTAACTTCTGCTATGTTCTTAAACCTCTTTTTTGTGTTGTGGATATGAAACTTATATGAGTATGCAGAGCATTGAAAAGCTTGGTAAGGCTGGGGAGACAGTGAAGGTTGCTCCAGGTTATTTCCGAAATCACCTAATGCCTAAGTTGCTTGCCGTTCCAAATATTGAGAAATATGCCTATCTAATCAGAGAGCAAAGAAAGGTTTGTTTTTTCCTAAATTATTTTACCGCTACTTCTGTCCTAAAAAATGCCTTACCCTTTTCTTTATTACTTGAAACTGCTCATAAGTTTATATCTGTGAATATTAGAAGGGAAAAAAGTTATATCTGTGAATGAAATTAATGATTTAGCCTAGGGGTGTTAACAAGTCGAACCAAGCCAAATATTGGCCTCGTTAGGCTTGAACTCGAAATGTTCAAGCCCAGAAGCTCAATTCAGATCAAATGTTCTAGCTCGAACTCGGCTTGATCTGAAAAATTGAAGCTCGGCTCGAGCTCTAGCTCAAACTCAAACTTGAACTTCATTATATGATTCACAAGCTCAGGCTCGACCTGGGTTCAAACCAAAAAAATAAAAAAAATCTATATGTAAAGCATATGAATGCCTGGGCATTAAATAATAATAAATATCTTAATGTTGGATGCCTAGGTCTTACATTTAGGTCAATTGGTTACTTCAACTATTAGGCATTTAATTCATCAAGGAGAAAGTATGCAAAGTGAAAAGGGCAGTCAATATTTTTGCCTTCTTTTTTATAGCTACTAAAATAGATTATTGAACATATTTGTTTAATACACTAAATCTTATATAGGACATGCTAGCTAGGAAAACTTAATTTAAGAAGCGCACAAAACAAGGAGCAAATGATTTTGATTGAGAATGTGTACTTAAATTGGCCACTTGAATTCAGCACTACGTGTCTTCAAAATTATGCTTGTCATTCGCAAAAAATTGCTATGCTACTGTACCGCAGGTCACTATTTAAAGGGTTAGAGACAAGAATTTGTCAGTTTTTTCTCTTCTTTAGAGTCCATTTTGTCACCCACTTCCCAGTTAAAATCCATCCCGAAATGGACTTCTTCTAATTGGCCAACAGTGTGGGACCCACATTCGTTTTTGGTACAACATTGAACGCTTCTTCTTCTTACGCTATCATTTGGACTAGTAAAATCACAACTCTTCCTCTTTGTCTCCAATGAATCCACGACTCTTTAACCAATCCTGAATCTTTCCTCCAACACTAGCAACATGATGTCCCTAGCTCCTATTTTCCCTTTTTAGCAAAAGTCTTTTTCAACTCATTTTCATTTAACCATGGCCACCCTATTGAGCCAATCCATCTATAGCAGCAACATCATGAACCCATCGAATCGTAACTCTTCCTCTCTTTTGGCCGGCTTGCTTCCCTTCCAACTACAACATGAATCCAACATCCTTCTCTCTCATTCAACTTCATTTGCTTCATTCTTCTCTAAAGACTCCATTAATGGCAGACCATCAAGTTGAATAAAAATTTAACATAAGCTTCACAAACGTCCTCAACAATAAATCTAAAAAAATGAATATATATATATATATATATATATATATATATATATATATATATATATATATATATATATATATATATATATATATATATATATATATATATATATATATATATATATATATATATATATATAAGGGACATGTTATTGCGGTAATATGCATGTGGGAAATAAATCTTGTTTTTGGGTTAAGACTTAGGAGTTAGGACTTTATGTTATCTCCTTAGCTTTTGTTTTAAACTTTATAAGAGTTCTTGGTTATCTTAGTGTAATATCATGGTATTGGTCCTATTAGACTATATTGGTACTTATATGTGATTATATATATGTGTGTGTGCGTCATATATTGGTAATATGTTATAAATGCATATTTAAATTAATAATTATGTCTATATAATTTATACATCTACATGTATTATTTTTTTAATATTCAATACAATTTCAAAATTATATTCGAGTTTGAGCTCAAGTTCGAGCCGAGTATGAGTCAAGTTCGATTTTCATTTGAACCGAGTTGAGTCAAGTCGAGCAAGGGTATGCTCAAACATGACTTGAGCCTATTCGAGCTCGAATTGAGTTCGAGCTGAGCTTGGCTTGCTCGACGAGCTGGCTCGGCTCGTTTATAACCCTAGATTTAGGGTTTGCTTACCTCCCCTCCAGTTTGTAGCTATGATATTTTTTTTAATGTCAATCAACAATATTTTAGCTACTTTTGTGTAGGCCTCTTTAGTTTGTGGACCATAACTTTAACTATCTAGCACAGCTCTGTTCAATTATTCATGGTAGCACTGCCATACGGCTGGTCTTTCCTTACACACATAGAATATCCTACAGTTGCATTCACTTTTTGTCATGTGAAAAAATTAGGCACATGATAATACCCGATCTAGATAAATTTGAAAAATTAATTGTTGGATGGATACTTTTGAACAAGGAACTTGATTTGCCTGGGGCTATGTAAGGATTACTTTGAGCCAAGCACAATGACCCATAGTAGTGGAAGTTTGGAGTGACATGCCTTCAAAGATGGGAAATCACCTTACTATAAGCTTTTTATTATTTCATTATGCCTTTCATATTAGCCATGCTTGTGTCAGCTATACCAACCGGAAGAAGCTGAGACTGTAACAGTTGTTCCAAAAACCAAAGAAGACAAGATGAAAGAATATCAAGCAGCAGCAAAGCGTTTAGTTAATGCTTGCCTGGTTGGTAGCTTCGTTTACATTTCTTTTTCACATTAGTCCTGGACATCATTTACTGTTTGTAGTTTTAGGCACTGCTGCTCATTCGGTTGAATAGAATGGTTTAACTGCAGGGGCTGAGAAGGCATGTTAAAGTAGACAATGAACTGTATTCTCCTGTGACAAAAGATGAACTCATTGCTGAGGTATTCCATATGTATCCACAAACTAACGGTGCTTGAAAATACAAAAACTTTTACTGAAATCCTTGTGATGTCCTTTTGCTTTTGAGTAGCTCTAATAGTGTTATTATATATGATGGAATAGGTGGCAAGGCAGCTGTGTGTGAGCATACAACAAGAGAATCTGCATCTACTGACACCATTGTCTTCGGTGGGAGAGTATGAGGTGCCCCTCATTCTTCCCAAGGCAATGCCACTATCAGAAGGAAAGCTTCAGTGGACTCTCAAAGTCAAAATCCGAAGAAAGTGATATTTGAAGGAGTTTGTTGAGTTCATCGGAGCATATTCTTTTGACTTACTTTACCTGACAGGTCTTGAAAGTGAGTTTTGAAGGAGCGTGTTGAGTTCATCTGAGCGCATCCGGACTCGTACTTTTTTGTTCTTTTGACTTGAACTTTTTTACCAGACAGTTAACTCGTCATTGCCTGTAAGTGAGGAGCTGCTGAGGGCGTCTGAGCATATTCCGGACTCATGGTTTTTTTTTGGTTCGGAATATGACTTGTACCCAGACAAGTCAACTTGCTTATGGAAGAAAAATTGTGATTTTCAATAAATTAACTCAAAGGTTTATTGTATCCATCATCAACATTACTACTGTTGTTTAATTCCAGACGAATTTCTTTACTTCTTTTTGCTGGGGTATTCCGAGCACGAAATGTGTGCGCCTTGTGCACTAGCTACATGAATAGGAAAAAAAAAGTATTTGTCTTAAAGTAAAAAGCTCTCAGCAACTTCAGTGGCTGCGTCGTCACAATCTGTATGTGTATGTTTTACTTCCATAAACACGAAAGTATTGGTCACCAACTGCAAATAATAATCTCGATCATTGGAAAAGAAGGCTAATCCTAGAAATACCCAAAAACTACCCCATTTATATAACACCTTCTGTCACCCGTTTTCATCACAGGAGCAGTCCGACCAAAGCCACTAAAAGTCCCGCAAATCAGAGGCGGAGCTTGTCGGAGCAAGCGCGGGGCCGTCGGAATCCATGGGCGCAAGTGCAACAACAACTACTACTTTCTTGCCCTTCTCGCAGTTTCCTTTAGTCCCACTAACGAAAAAGAAGGGTCCGGATCGGTCGAGTTTCATCTTAGCTTCATCCCCAGTGTGTGCAGCAATCGGATTTGATATGTTGCAGGCTTGGTAGTCTTCTCTAGTAACTTGCAGAACAGAGTCCTTTCCAGCTTCATATTTCCAGACTGCAACGAACATAAACAAACAAATATGCAGAAGATTAAAAGGAAGAATAGTTAAACACGGATATAGAACATCCGCTCTAAAGGTTCTAAGCAGACAGCAATGGGAAAACAACAGAAAGATCAGGAGGTACAGTACCGAGTGAATCGCCTACTCGGAAACGGTTTGCTTCAGCCCATTCGTTAAGGGACTCCTCAGAAGAGGATGAAACCTTCCAGGCGTCGGCCTTGCCACCTACCATGAAGTCCTTAGCTTCAACAAGGCTGACGACAACGGCGACAAGGATGAGGAAGTGAGAGAGGCACCTTGGAGAAGCCACGGTGGAAACGAACAATTGAGCTAACGAAGTTCAAAACTAATTGGAGACTTATATCCGGGTGATTGATTGAGAATCGTTCGATACCATCTGAACGGCTCTCAATCACTCATCCGGTTCACTTTAATCTTCCCTTTTCTCCCGCCTCCCCTCGTTTTCCCGCTTCCGTCCTTCCATTCCCCCCTTTAGCTCCCCCCTCCGGCCTCACTATGCTTGTCCCTCTCTACCGCCTCCAGAGTCCCTCAACTCGCCACTTGCTCCCACCTCCAGAGTCCTTCGACTCGCCCCTCTCTCCCACGTCTGAACTACCTCGACTCCCCCCTCTCTCCCGCTTCCGGACTGCCCTGCCTCCCCTCACTCTCCCACCTCCCCTCAATCTCCCACCTCCGGCCTCCCTCGCATCTCTGTTCGACTCCAGCTCTCGTTGATCCCAACCTTCCATCCCCTAGGTACAACTCTCAAATATATATTCCCAAATGTTTGTGTGTATAGCGAATGTTGATTTTTTTTTCTCCTTACACGTTGAAGCCGTCAAATTTTGATTGATTTTCCGGAAAGATATGTTTTTGGGTGATCTGTGTAGAAAACGAATGGATTTTTATCAATAGGTGAAATGCATATTGTATAGCACTCATATATTGTAGGTCTGTTTTTAAAACAAGTTTTGGGATTTATATATTTGTCAATGTTCTTTTATGTGGATTGATTTTTATGTCTTATATAAGTTTTCTCGTTTTGGTTTATACAACAGTCAGATTGTTTTGTTCAAATGGTCATGTACTATATGATAAAAGTATGATTAGTATTTACGTTTTTGAGCTATTTAACGTAGCAAATGTTGGAATAGATGGATTGGGTTTTCCATTCGTATGTTATGGAACAACTTAGGCAAAGGCTGATGATGTTTATACTCAGAGAGGGATGTGTATTAGCATGCTAATTTTTACTTGCGAATTTGCGGACCAATAAGTCGGTGGACTTTATTTCCTTGTATTGATTGGAAGCTGAGTGATAGTCTAAGTTTTATGGCGTTAAAAAGATATTTTTGTGCGTTTGATAATGTGAAGCCACAAAGTGAGTCGTTTCTATTATCTCTTAATTTTTGGCTTAAGATGGGATTTTATATTTTGCTTTCTTCTTAAACCATGCTAGAGAGTAAGTTTTTTTATCTTTTTTATTTTTTTAACAGTAGGTGATGCTAGATTTATCATGATTTAATATATTTTCTTCTTTGTATGGTTTTAATGTTCATAAAATAGAGTTTGGCAGGAACTCATATATGGACTAATGTTGTACCTTTTGTATTATTGTATGCATGGTGTTGGAAGATATATATAGTACTGTACTTTGTGTCCTTATTCTGCGAATGATGTGCACATAGGTTTTTCTCTTATTTTAGAATAAAATATTATTTTATTTAAAAATTATAATGAATTCCCCATCTTTGGGATTGTCTTATGTTGAGAGCATTATCATAATTAAGTGATGTATTATTGATTTTCTTAAGTGTATCTTTCTTATGGTTATTGCTTGTTCAATTCTTGAATTTATACATTGTTTAATAAATTTTTTCCTTGTCCTTGGACAGTTGTGTATCCTCCACAACAATTATTTTAGTCCTCCGAATTCTAATAAAAGATAGAAAGGAAAAAAGTAAGTTTATTTTAATCCCAAATGTTACCCAATTTTGCTTTATTTTATAAAAATCTTAAGTACTTACTTAAAATTATTTAAACTTGACTTGTAAATTGTGTTGCAAGACATCAATAATAATGCTAAAATGTTTTAGCTTTATTATAGATGTTTAATTTGCCACTAATTTATTCATCTCCTTCATTTTGAAATAATCATAAGTTAAAATGATTACGTAATTAAAGTTAAATTAAATTAACTTATAATTTTTGAAGTTGTAAACCTTTAGTAATAATGATAAAATATTTTAGCAATAATAATTATCTGCTTCATTATAAAATAATCCTAAGCTAAAATGGTTACTCACTATTAACTAAGTTACATTAATAAATTTTAAGTTATAAGGCTTTAACAATAATGTTAAAATGTTCTATCATTATTACTAAAAGGTTTTAGAATATTACTAAAAGGTTTTAGAATTATTCTTCAAGTTTGATTCACCAACCTTGTTAACTATTATATTTATTATAAAAAAAATCTTAAGATTAAGTAATTACTTAAATTTTATCATGCTGTACTTATAAATATAACATTGTAATACATTAACAATAAATAATGCTAAATAGTTGTGACAAAATGATTCATGAACTTTGACTTAATTATATTTTTAATAGAATGATTCACCATTTTGGTTTTAAGTATCTATTTCATTATAAAAGAAACCTAAGCTAAAATGATTAATTAAATTTTCCTATTCTACAATCATAAAATTAAAATTGTAAGACTTTACCTATATTTTAAAATGGTTTAGCAATAATGTTTATATGTTACATTATAAAAAAATCCTAAGCTAAACTAAAATTATTACTTACTGAAATCCACTATAGTTACACTAATAATTTTGAAGTGGTAAGGCTTTAATAATAATGTTAAAACGTTCTGACATTGTTGTTAAAAGGTTTTAGAATTATTCTTAAAGTTTGATTCACCAACCTTATTAATTATTGGATTCATTATAAAAGAATCTTAAGATTAAGTAATTACTTAAATTTTATTGGGTTGCCCTTATAAATATGACGTTGCAACACGTTAATAATAAATAATGCTAAATAGTTGTGACAAAATGATTCATCAACTTTCACTTAATTATATTTTTGATAGAATGATTAACCATTTTGGTTTCTAATTTATTATAAAAGAATCTTAAGCTAAAATTATTAATTAAATTTTCTTAGGCTACAATCATAAAATTAAAATTACAAGACTTTAGCTATATTGCTAAAATGCTTTAGCAATAATGTTTATATGTTACATTATAAAAGAAGCCTAAGCTAAACTAAAATTATTATTTACTTTAATCCACTATAGTTGAACTTATAATTTTGAAGTGGTAAAACTTTAACAATAATGTTAAAACGATTAACATTATTACATTCTACATATTTAGCATTATTCTTTAAGTTTATAACTTCCTTGTTGTCATGATAGGATGTGGTTAATTGATGTGTGAATGTTAGTGAACGTTAGTGAACGTCATGGCTTAAGGATGAAGTAAATGATCTTATATGTGTTTAGCTTGTGGTTGAGCTTTGATTTGAGTTATGATTTCAATGATTCTTCTTCTATGATTTTCGTTGAAATTTATGATTAGATGTTAATTCACATGTGTAGTGTGGTAGTGAGTTAATTTGTAGTATGTTGATATGCATTGAGTGAAGTGCTTCTACTAGGTACACACACATGTGGGGTTTAATGATGATGTTGGAGCTTGATATTATAATTATGAATAATGCATTAGGAACTGATAAGAGCACTTATCATGAATTAGGATTTATGTATGCTTTACCTACGTATGTACCATGTTGCATGCATCATGAAAATAGATTTCCAATTAAGGTTTTATCGAGGTTAGTCGAATTTGATCGATTGGATGTAATGTAGTGAAATTGCATGCCAGATTGATCGGTCGTGGCTTAATCGAAACTTGATTGGTCCGAAAGGACATGTTTTGATATGAGTTCCTGTGTAGAATGAGTGCACTCCCCGGGTTGAGTCTAGCTAAGTGAAATTATGTGGGGGACGAGTTACGTACTTGTCTTGCGATTTAAGTTTATTATTGTCTCCTAGACCCTGAGAATCTAGTATGGTATACTATGTGCACCAGCTACCATGTGTTCGAGGTTTCCTATGTAGGAACCCGGGCTCTTCCCCATCGCAGAAGATGTCCCAAAACGAACACCCCTGCTCTAGGTTCTCTTCATGAGAATGTGACATCCTTGGCTAGGATTGTCTAGGGCGAGCAGCCTTAGGGGTTGACAACCCCAAACTTCTTAAATTTTTGTGTAGAATTTTGGACCATGACACGCCTTCGTGGCTTTGTCTGTGTGACACTAAATTGTGACTACTCCTTTATGGAGATTGATATGATGTGATGCATGATTTGATATATATGTTAGAGATACATTTAATACGTGTGATGTATGGTTGGATATGTATGTTTGAGATACATTTAATGCAGGTTGATATGATGTTGAAGCATGATTTGATATAATTTGTTAGAGATACATTTCATGTAGGTTGATATGATGTGATGCATGGTTGGATATGTATGTTAGAAATACATTTCATACAAATGATTTGATATGTATGTTAGAGATACATTTCATGTAGGTTGATATGATGTTGAGGCATGATTTGGTATGTATATTAGAGATACATTTCATGCAGGTTGATATGATGTGAATGACACTGTGAATTATACACTATGATGCAGGTTTAGGTGACGTGTATGTGTGATCAGAAAATGTTACATCTTGTTAATCTTTGATTTGAATGATTATATTGTTATGTCGTCGTGTTGCTGATGCTGATAGTATATTAGAAAGCCATTGCTAAGTTTATTTAAACTCACCCCTCTTTATTGTGTTTTCCTTTGGGGCTGCATGACGCAACACGTAGATGGACATGATCTCCTCTTTGAGGAAAGATCGGAGACGACTTGGATGTGATCGTGGAGACTCTTATGTGACTTATTTTTCTTAGTTTATGGTTTATATTTAGAACCTTTGTTTATGGTTCTCTATTCGATTTATGTTACTTTATACAGTTGTGTTGTCTAAGACTTATTTTAGAGCCAGAGTGGGCTATGGTTAATTAAGCATGTGGGTTTGAGACTAGTCGTTTATTTTGAGTTAAGCAACTTTTTTTCTTTTCTACTTATTTATTCTTGCTCAAAGTGGTGTGCATACTCCGTAATTTCTGTTAGGTCGCTCATATTTTAAGTTAAGTCTTTTGCTAAACCGTATCTCAATTCCCCTTGTTGCCCCTTCGCTTAACCGGACCCTGGACCGGGTACGGCTCGGGTCGGGCAGCGCTGAGGCATGACAACCATAAGTTAGTGGGCATCTACTCCAAGTTGTTAAAGTATTTACGAATTACTTTAATTTTATTATGCTATACTTATAAATATGACGTTATAAGACATTAACAATAAATAATGCTAAATAGTTGTGACAAAATGATTTACTAACTTTGACTTAATTATATTTCTACCAAAATAATTCACCATTTTGGTTTAATATATATTTTATTATAAAATAATCCTAAGTTAAAATTATTAATTTAATTTTCTTAGGCTACAATCATAAAATTGAAATTGTAAGACTTTAGCTATATTCTTAAAACGTTTTAGGAGTAATGTTTATGCGTTACATTATAAAGGAATCTTAAGCTAAATTAAAATGAATACTTACTTTAATCTACTATAGTTCTACGTATAATTTTGAAGTGGTAATGCTTTAACAATAATACTAAAATGTTATATCATTATTGCTAAAAGGTTTTAAAATTATTCTTAAAGTTTGATTCACCAACCTTGTTAATTATCGTATTTATTATTAAAAAATCTTAAGATTAAGTAATTGCTTAAATTTTATTAAGTTGGACTTATAAATATGATGTAGTAAGACATTAATAATAAATAATGCTAAATAGTTGTGACAAAATGATTCACCAACTTTAACTTAATTATATTTTTTACAGAATGATTCACCGTTTTGGTTTAGTATTTGATTTATTATAAAAGAATCCTAAGCTAAAATGATTAATTAAAATTTCTTAAGCTATAATCATAAAATTGAAATTATAAAACTTTAACTATATTATTAAAACGCTTTAGTAATAATGCTTATATGTAACATTATAAAGGAATTCTAAGCTAAACTAAAATTATTACTTACTTGAATCCACTATAGTTGCACTTATAATTTTGAAGTGGTAAGACTTTAACAATAATGTTAAAACGGTTACCATTATTACATTTAACATATTTAGCATTATTCTTAAAGTTTAATGAACTAACTTTGATGATTAGCTTCTTCTTAAAGTTGTAATAATTTAGCATTATTACTAAAACATTTTATCATTATTAATTTTATACTATTTTCTTATTTATCTATATCTATTAATGAAGGTAAATACAAATTGACTAAGAGGGGTCATGAACTTTCTACGAGTCAAACTAAGAAGCGGAGAGAATCTCTAATAGTCCCTTGTACCCTAAAAGGACTTTTGAAGTCAGTACAAATTGTATCTACCTCCTTATAAATCAAAAGCCTAATTAGGGTGTTACCTTTTTGTAGGCTTTTGGACATTATCATCATAACATACTATACATCATTATTTGAAGTCATTTTAAGATACACGTTATAAACTACCCATTGCATAACAATAGAGGACTACACTGTGAACTTCATTGTGCAAGATGTGACCCTGATAACGGAGCTGAGGATGGGGGGCCAACAAATTAGCTTAGGCCATGATAACAAGGAACACAATGTGTTTTATAAGAGGCATTTTCAAGACAAGGTGACTAGGGGAGAGATTGAGAAGAAGTTGGACAACTTGTTAAAGAAGATTGACACTAACTCATTGGAGGACTATGCGAGGATGATCATCCTTTACATATTTTCTTGCCTCTTTTTCCCACAGACTAACAAAGTGGTAAGGAATGAGTTGGAGGACCTTTTGGATGACTTTAACGGCCTCCACTTGTATGACTAGGCATGTGTTGTTTATTACTACTTAGTAGGCTCAGCCCCCTTTTGTCATGAGAAGTTCATGTTGAAGGAGTTTAGCAATTATGAGGGTTGGGACTCCTTAATTAGAGCTGCATTTATTCTCCAGGTATTTTCTACTTAATTTATAAGTATTTTTACTTGATTTTATAAGAACTACATCATACTAATTAGGTTCTCTTATGATTTAGGTTTGGGTATTTAAGCACTTCAAGATGTTTGTTTCAACTGTGCTAAACAAGTTTCCCCATATTTGAAGTTATATCAAATTAATTTATAATTTTTGAAGTTGTAAGACTTTAGTAGCTAAAATAATTTTCTTCTTCATTATAAAATAATCTTAAGCTAAAATGGTTACTTGGAATTAATTAAGTTGCACTCATAAATTTTAAGTTGTAAGGCTTTTACAATAATGCTAAAACAGTCTATCATTATTGCTAAAAAGTTTTAGCAATATTCTTGAAGTTTGATTCACCAACTTTATTAATTATCGGATTCATTATAAAAGAATCTTAAGATTAAGAAATTACTTGAATTTTATCAAGTTGTACTTATAAATATGATGTTGTAAGACGTTAACAATAAATAATGCTAAATAGTTGTGACAAAATGATTCACAAACTTTGACTTAATTATGATGAGCATTTTCAACTTCTATGTAACGTCTAAATTTAACGGGGAGATGAGAACATGAATGTTTTTTTCCCCTCATTTGTGTCTTTTTATTGCATATTAATAATTTTATTTGCTAAAAAAATTTATCTCATAAGAATAGTTTCATTTTATTCTTTTATAAAAAAAGAATTTTATAAACTTATTTTTAATTACCTATGGGACTAAGGGAGTAACTATGAGTGAACCAACAACCACTGTAGGCTACCACGAAACATGGCATTCTTATTAAAGTGCGCTATTGTTAACATTTCATTGGCAGGTAGACACTTGGAAAATGTTCTTGCGTAAGTGCCTCAGCTCTAGCCTCTAGATGGCAAGAAGAATCACTATTGTTGCTAAAGGCTGAAGCTTCAAGTACCACGTAAACTGCCAAATTAGAAAGAAACAACAATTTTTATAAGATTGAGCTAAAACGCTTTAAGAGGATATGAAACGTAAGCAATTTTTAAAATTCTTTTTTAGACTATTCTATACAAATAGCAGAAGTTTTGCCTTTTATTTTGATTTGGATGAAAGTGTTATTTTCGTCCTTAATATAGAATTTGCCATTCTTACAGGTGCTTAGAATACAATGGGGCATATGCCTTTAAGATAAACCAATCAACCATTAAGTGTAGTACCTTTATATAGTACATGCAGCAAATTACAGTATGGAATGCTTTCACATAATGATAGAAACGGCAATCTAGTAAAGGATTATGCAGAAAATATTTTTCTAGAATTTATAAGAAATTTTATTAAAGACAACCCTTCCCGTTTAAACAGATGCATCCGTCCGTTAAAGAACATAATTTGGTGAGAATAAAATTGGACTTGTTTTTGGGTTAAGAGAAAATCAAATCAAAGTAATTTAGGTTAAGAAAAAATTAAACTAAATAAATTTGTCCCCAAAATAATTATCTTATTGACCCAACCCGAATTGGCCTGGCCGGTCACATAGCAAATTGACCGAACCTAGCTGGTCACACAGCGAACCTACCCGACTTGGCCGGCCTCACAACAAACTGAGCTGGCCAGATAGCGGTGGCACGCGTACTTGGCTTAACCCACTAAGTGTATGGGTTCAACATATCACTCTCCTACAAAAGTCGGGTAGCCTGAGGGCCAAATTTATGTCTTGTATATTAACACTATCACTTTTTTTATATGATATGAGACTATTCACTTTAAGTAATTCACATGTGTGATTCTCATTCAATACAAAATAGACTTGGGTTTGCTACCGTATAAACTTGACCTACATAAGTAATATAGCCTTAACCAACATAAATAGTATAGACTTAGCCCATATAAATATTATATCTTCGTTAATAACATAAACTTAACCCACTATAAACTTAACCCATTATATATTATTCTCACTTGTAACAGAAAGTTTCATGGCAGCGGAGATTAATTTTAGCCACCGAGTCAGTCTTAAGAGAAGTGAGAGACTCCGGAATCGCAGCTACTCCAACCGTATCTCCGGGTCTTGGCCAGACTGTGACCCGAACCGGGCTCGACAAACGAACTCTACTCATTTTAGCGTTATAGAAATTTCAAAAGCCCTAGCTTTCAATCGAGAATCGTTTGGGAGGGAGGGAGGAGGAAGAAGCAGGAGGTTTGGGTATGGGGAGCGAAGGCGGTAACAGTGGCTTCCGGTCCCGAATGGAGTATTACTTGTATAGCGGCGATAAGAAGCACGTCTTTGCCGGCATCGCCATCATCAGCGTCGTCTTCGGAATTCCCTGGTATTTTATGAGCCGAGGTGAGTCCCTATCCGCTTCGGTAGTCCCTCTTTGCTTTCCCGCCTATATATTTATTTCTTATTCCATTGGTACTGTAATGAGACGGATGCTGTATGCATACACGAATTTTGATCATTTAATCGGTAGCTAGTCTGTCTGTTTTGGGAAGTTAAGCTGTTATACTACGATTCCTAATAATGCTATTCAACAGGGTACTATTTTTTCTTTAGTCAGTAATCTATGCCTCCTCAACACTTTTTTTCCTTTTCATTTTTTATATAAGCTCACGAGAAGTGCTCTCTTTCAAAATCTGTAGCAATTTTTTTTCATGGGGAATGTAGACAAAGTTAGTGCATACCGAGGAAAAGTTTTGAAACCCTATATAGAAGTTCATTTCTAGTTCTTTCACAATAATGCTTATTAAGTAAACATTTTAAACTTAATAAGAATCATAATTTTATATTACACGTTGCTGTTGTCCTTGTTCGTGAAGTTAATTAATAGGTTGTGCGGCTCAGGATTGCTGAACTCTCCAGATGCTAGAACTTGGTCTGATGGAAGATTAGCAAACCTTTTTGAAATTTTGGTGACGATTCTCCTTTTTTTTATTAATTGTTTTAGAAATGTGGTTTTCAATGTGGTAACTCGCAACTGATCATGGTGGGAATATATTGAATATGGTGTTTGCTACTTGGAAATGAATACAATACATGCCCAAACCCCCCACCGGATCTGCTCACTGCAAATCTCGGCCAGTGCATGGCAAGCGGAGTGGGAAAACTGAACTACGAATGAAGGACAAACACAATTCAGCCTTTGCTAGGCCCCATGCAGATTACTGTAGGGTCCCCTCTGGTATAACCACTAGCATGACCTGGATTGTGATTTCAGTCAAGAGTGTGGATAAAACATCTTGGGTATTCTGTTTTCTAATGTTCTGTGCTGGAAATTTCTGTCCTTTCTCATGCTTATGGAAGACGAACATTGGAGTGCTGTATGGTGGCATCAGTTCCATTTCTGTATGCAACTCACCAAACAGTTGCTGCTGCAATTTACTACCAGAACTCAATTTATTCCTTAGGAACTAGTAGCCTAAATTTGTTTGTTTGAACAGGATATGTACTGTATGTTGTCTGAGTAACTATATTACTGGTCCAGTTATGTAGAATGTAGTAGATAGTTTGCTTTTATTGGCTATTACTCAGTTCAACTTCTTTTTGTAGGAACAAAGCATCAATCACATCAGGATTACTTGGAAAGAGCTGATAAAGCTCGGAGCCAGAGGCTTTCATCAGGTTCATCATCTGTTAAGTAATTGCTGTAAAGGATTTCTGAATGAATGGAATGTGCGACTGATCAATTAAGAGGTTTGGAGGTTACAAGAGATTGGATTCGGGATCTCATTTTGCAAGCATCTCAGTTTTTTTCTTTTCCCTGTAATCTCAATTTTAAAGAACTTACTAAAATTGCTGCGAGATTGCTATTTATAAAAATATGTTGCCAACTGCTTGGCGATACACACTGTGATACTGGAAAGAAATAAGGATTTTTGTGATCCAAATGTTGCCCCTTGATTGACTTTTTGTCTATTTTTTTCATCTTTACAACGTTTCTAATTGCATAAAGTAGGTTTTCAAAAGAGTCAGCGTTATTCAAGAAACTGATTTTAAACTATTTGGATCACAAATTTTATGGGTCTCGATTTCGTCACTTGTTAATTCCTCGTAGATTGTATATGCATAATGTTATGTGATCAGTTGTAAGAAATTTAACAGTGTATATTGAATTTTTATGAGACGTATCCGTGGTATATCTTAAGAGTTAAAATAATATGGCCTGGTGATTGAGCTGAATGCTAATACGCGTTTAAAAGATTGTCGTGCGAAATATGCTGATGGCTATTCCCCCTTGCTAGACTGGGTCCTTGGCCACTTAAAATGCAATCGCAACAAATTGTAAGTGATGGAGTTGTGGCTGAGTTTAATGATGGTCCTGATCTGGAGATTGTTTACCGTGCAGCCTTAGATGTTACTGATTCATCCCGCCGTCATTTACTAAAAATTGTACATCAAAGATGAAAGTTGAGTATGTTATCCCGGCAAAACTGTCGGACAAGGAGACTTCTCTGCGGTGGTGATCGGCTGTGTCAGACGCGTATGGCGCTGAGTGGGCACTCCCACCAACCATGCTTGGTGGGAGTGCCCACCCTGATCCGGACTCACTTCTCTGAGGGCTAGAACAAAGTAGCCTGAGAATGCTTGCGACAATTTGCATCATTTCTGCCAGCTTGGCAGAGTATGTTTTGGAACTCCTCAGAAATCTGGTGGATGTTGCTTGTCAGGTCGTGATATATCGTCAATGTAGCTCTCCGATAGTTGTGCCAACGAGCTTTGAGTGGTAATCCACCTTTGACATCATGCACCGAATTGACAATGAGCAGTGCATATTAAGATTAATGGCGTACATGTTAAATGAATATTTATTAGCATGTGCGTTAGGGCCTTTAACGAGGCAAACTGGTTCATTGAATAGGCTCGGCTTAAATTTGGCACTGTTTTGTTCGAGTAGACCCCTATTTGTCTTGGCCAAATTCGACTTAGTTTAGCTCGAATAAAACTCGAACTTAATGTTACTCAGGCTCAAACTCGAACTTGAATATAATTTTAAAATTATATATAAATAATATATATATATAATAAATAATATATATATTATATATAAATAAAATTATTAATTTAAATATATATATTTATGACATACTCCCTTTATTTTAGATTAGTAGTTCTATTTGATTAGTTTATTTTAAAAAATTAAATGGAGCTATTAAACTAGGATGAATAAAATATATAAAATGACATATAATCACGTATATGTATTAATATTATATATTGTATATAATATATGAGACTCATTTATACGAGCCAAGGCTCACTTACGACTGTGTGAGCTTCGATGTCGTGCATCTTCATATTACAATCCAACAATACACATAACTCATGATATAGATTAGTTTATGTCTTCCTCTGCCCTCAGATCTCGATCTAATGGCCCATGATGTCTTGGCTCACGTTGATGTATGTGAACCCAAGCTTATATAGGATTTTCTCATGATATATCCTTGTTAAATTGTAATTGATATATAATTTATATATACGATATATATTTTATAAAAATAAAAATATTAGAGACACAAAGACAAATATACTTCTTCTATCCCTAAATTAATAGTTTCATTTATTTTTTGAAGATAAACTAAAATTAGTTTAATTAAAAAACCAAATGGAGCTATAAATATATGACGAAAATATGATATCACACTAATATACTTAAAAAATATTTTTAAAATAAGTATGACATTAGGGGAACCAACCTTAGTTTATAAAAGAATTATTAGATGTTCTTTGTAAAGTTAAAGTATGACACTGAGACCATCCTCAACTTACAAAATGTATATCTTTTTATATGTATTATAGAATTTTTTAGAGGCATAATAAGGGTAAAGAATAGTTCTTTTATAAGTGATTTATAAGTATGTAAAGAAAAAAAAATACGCAAAAGTAGATTGTAATATTGCCTAAGTGAGTTTTTATTTTCTACAGTTTTTTTAGTGATTATATACACAAAAAGAGAGGAAAATAGTAATGTGCTTATTTTGAGCATATATAACTAAAACTTATTTGTCATAATTTTTTTTCTTTATAGTGACTATAGTCAAATGTTCAAGGTGTAGTCGTAATACTTGTTGAAGTATATTTAGTAATATTTAATACTAAAAGCATATTAGTATATGTGATACTTGATATATACTTTAGATTTATATGTATATTATTTTTATTTTTTTAGTTCGAGCCTAGGCTCATGATTCACTTATTTAAGTTCTAGCTAGAGCTCGAGCCAAACTTTGGATTTTCAATTCGAACCAAGCTTGAGCTGAAAATTTCGAGTTTATTTGAGCTTCGAGCCGAGCTTTAGTAGTTCAAGCTCAAGCCATAAAAGCCCAATACTTGGCTCATTAACACCCTTAATGTGCGCTATCAGCCTTAAAAATAAATGTTCAATATGTGCCCCTTACGCTTAGCTCACAGTGAACATAAAAAACTCTTCCATACTATGATTGTGTAGTATTCATTGAAATTAAAATTTTGAGGCTCTTGTGCTCGACTCTAAATGCAATGGCTTAATTGTTAACTAGCAAAAATGTACACATATTATGTATGTAAATACAATTAAGATAAGATAAAATAATATAAAATAAAAATAAATCATATATTAGGCAATCTCATTTGCCTATTATAGTTACATTATATTACTTCGAGGATTACAATGATCATTAGTTATACACACAAATTTTATACTAACACATATAGACTTGTAGTAGGTAATTGTGAACCTAAATTTTAGATGTTAAATATTATATCATAAGTTGGCAAAGACAATGGTGTCGAAAGACTTTATGCCTTGGAGCACGTTATCCATATTCAAGATCAATTTAGTGGTGAGTCTCATTTAATAAAGTTTTTCTGGATTTTTCCAAAGGCATTAAAATGCACAAATCTAAATATGTATAATATATGTAAAAATATCAAAAAATTATCAAGAAGTGTGTTATATAGGTGGGGCCAACAAAAAAGTTCGAGAAAATATAATCATGTGAGATATCATTTGATAGAACTTTTTGAGAGCTTTCTAACATCAAGAACATGTAAATCTGAGTTTGAGAGTACAAGATATGATTTTATAAAGTTAAAACCAACATGACCTAAAAAATATGGATTATAATTTTTATATCTTTGGCTTTTAGGAAATTAAAATGAGTCAAATAGGGGTAAAATAGAGATTAATAGTATAAAACATGGGTTAAATAGTATGAATTTGATAGTTCTATAGTGCACAAATTTACTTCATATTATGAAAAATGATAGTTTTACAACAAAAATGAACACCAAAAACCCACACATGAGCTTTGATTGGATTGGATAAGTAAGTCCATGTGAATTTTGTGTAGGGCTCACTTGTTAAGTCAAGTGAAAACATGTGTAAGTTTTTGTGGGTTTTTTATTGTAGAAATATCACTATCCTTATATTATGGTATGATGTGCCCGAATGATGTAAAAACCTTCATTCTCCCATCTCCTCTTTTCCCATTTCTTTTTTGCTTTTGGCCAATCCTACACGTTGGTCACCACTTTGGTGGCTACGGCTAGACCAGTTATGGTAAGAAAAGTTGCATGTTTAAAAATAAACTAAACATACGGTGAACCCTAAGTTATTTTTGTTCATAAATATAGAAACTGACTTGAGGGGAGCATTCTAAAATATCTTGGATTGATTAATATATAAATACAATTCCAACGTTCAGCAAAAAATGCAGAGACCAAAGGAGCCAACACCAATTTCCTTTAACTTTTATATGAAAAAAACATGTCATTTGGATGAAGCACGGTGGGCCTCATTTATTACTATTGTTATAAAAAATAAAAATTATAAACAGTAGTCAGGTTTCAAAACTCATCTTTATTTATTATAAAAAGATAGTCTAAAACATTAAATTATACTATTCATGTATAAAATGTGTTTTACATATGGAAGGAGAAATGTACACCAAAATATTTACAAAACAATTATGTACATCGTTAATATACAATTTTCAGTCATTTGGAAGTTAATGAATTTCACTAATCAATATTGAGTTATTTCCGGTTTTGCGTATCTTTTTTACGGCATTTCTTCCTCTCAGCTATGGACTTAGTTTTAAGCTGAACCTTTATTTATAAAATTAGGTGTAGTCAAATGCTAACTATACTTGCCAATTAAATGAAACTTGGGGTATCGCATATTTGCTTCATTGGCTATTATTGAAAAAATATTTTGGTAAACCATTCCCATGAAGGCATGATCTACTATGTCAATCCAACTGCTCCCAGTTGAAGTCACTAGCTTACAAGTTTTCCTTTTCCCAAACGCCGTTTTTGGATATAGATTAATCATTTGGTATTCTACATATATTTATAGGGTCATATACAAAAGCGCACATGGCGAACGCACATTATTTACCAAATGGAAATTTGATAAGAGCATCTACGCATTTGTATTTCATCTCTTCAATCCTACAGGGGCATCAGTCTTCTGTACTTGAAAAACCATAAAAAGGAAAAAAATATTACTATTCCGCATACTGCTGTAATAATCAGCACCCACTTGAATGCCTTCGAGTCGTCAAATAATGATATAGGGAAGTTCATCCCAAAAACTCCTGCCACCACACCAAATATGGCGACCACAAATGTTGCAGTTGTAAGCAGTAGCTCAAATTGAATCAGCTGATTACGTACATTATCCTGCAACTCAAAGTAACATCCACGCTCACCAACAGAACACAGATAGAAAGACAAAATAGCTAAACATGAAAGATAATTCCAGGCCTTCAAATAGGAGGTGGATCTGGTTATGAAACTAAACTAATTGAGTCAATTCCACACAAGTAGTTTTCTATTTTCCTATGCTTCTTAATACACACCCATTATGAATATCTAGCTCAACGGCACATACTTGCAATAACTAATTATGGTTGCTTTACTTCTACAATTATCAAAATATAAAAATAACGATATTTGAATTAACATTTCCAGGGTTGCTATTTAATGCTGATTTATCATATAAAAATTATAGAGCTCACTCTCCCCACAAGTCATTTCAGGAATAGCACATCTACCTTGCCTACATAGAACATATCAGGTTCATTACTTTATCCCCTAGATATACTTTCAAGTCATATAGAAAGGTAAGATATAAAGGACATATACCAGCTGAATATTAATGAAGTCTTCTGTGTCATCGATGTATTCCTTCAACTGAGAAGACATAGAAAGAAGAATTAAGGACAGCATCCATGTATCCATGTAACATAGGAGAAACAAAAGAGCAGAAGTGGGATATATACCGAAGTCAGCTTGTTGAGGGTGCTATCAATGACGACAAAATATGCCTCCAACAACATCTCTAATTCTTCTATATTATCTGACATACTGTCTGAACTTTTTAAACTATCGTGTCTACTACGGGCAAGGCTTAAACTCTTCTCAAGCTTCCTAGAATCAGGGGGTGAAGAAACAGGAGACACAGGAGCAGAAACAGACAGTCCAGCACCTCCACTTGAGCTGTATCCCAAAGATTGATCACCATAAAAAGAAGCTTCCATTCGCCTTTTCTTTTCAGTGAGATACATTTCAGCCATATCACCATCATCGTCCATGAGCTGCTCAATCTCATCCCTAACCTACAAAACTAACAACTCCATAAGATAACTGGATTTTGCAAAACAAATGGGGAATAATAACATGCACAATATAGCAAGAGGACACCTTTTGTACTCTTCGAGTTAGAGCAACTAATCTGCTTTTCAAACGACGGACTTTTTCCAAATTCAAAGTACTGATCTTTGATGTCAACTCATCTAATAAAGGATATGCTTCAATTTCAAGTTCTGCAGCCTGATCACCATTATCGGGTAAAAAATTAATACGATTATAAAGAAGGATGTAGCTGAGGACTGATTTTTACCATATTATTAAAAACCTATGAAATGGACAAGAATGCATTTTTGAATTTCACTCCTTCTAAAGACACAAAAAATGGTCACACTTACATCTTTAGAGTTCAGACCTATGAAATGCTGAGAAACAGAAAGCAACGCATACATGCAGCATTATTAGATATATGGGACTGTTCGACCTATCCATGCAACCCAAATCCTTAAGATGGTTTATCCACTAGTATAAACTAAGAATGAAGCTTTCTTCAGTCACAATACACTACAGTTCTTCCCAAAATGTGTTTGCATATTACAACCGGATCATACATAGAAACATTACACAAACTCGAAAGTACAACTAGTATTATGACACCTCGAATACATGGAGTTTAAATGCAGAAATATATATTCCTGAAATAGAAAGCCCACAGTCAACCAAGCCACCGCAAAAAAGAACAGAGAAAGACTGATCATGTGATGTTTATCAGTGCGCAAACAGTGCAGAGAAATGAACTTTTAAAAATTTGGGGAATAACCATCGATCAACAAACTTACAAAATAATTTATAACAATAAATTGCAAAAGGAAAACAAGACTACTCACTTGTGAATCCAGAAACGAGCAGGCAGCTTCCAATGCCACCTCCAAGGCCCTGAATTCGAACGGCAGGTAGTCTGGCGACGTGGGCGCCGCCGCATAAACATCCTCATAGTTCGTCATCCCCACTCCTCTCCTTCTATCCACCGCTTCCCCGGCCTCTCCCACCGTCAGTCGCCTCTGCAACTCCACAACGTACTGTAATACATAATTATCCAGCGAATTCAGCAGTAGCACTTCGTCGGCGGAGATAATGCACCGAATCTGCTCGAGGTTAACCACAATCGCCTTCTCCCGCCCAAGGATAGTAGAGGGGTACACAAAGAGTGGATCGAGGAGGCGGAGATCACGGGCAGGGAGGTCGCACCGGCGCATGATCGTGAACTTGTCCACCTCAACAATTTGGGAGTTTCCGGAGGAGTCGACGCGGATCCATGACCGTATGCCCTGGCCGCGCTTCTTCAGGCCAAGGAAGTCGAGGCCTTGGAAGAGGGGCCGGCCGGATGGGGAAGGGCGAGGGGGGAGGGCTTCTCTAGGGTTGGGGTTTGCGGAGGAGGAAGAGGGCTTTCGAGGGAGAAGGGGTTCTTTCATTTCCGCCATGGGAGGCGAGGGAAAGCTGTCACCAGTCTTGCTCTCTCCAGTGTGAGGCGGTGGAGCTGGCCGGCGATTCAACGACGGGCGGATGTTTGATGTAATGGCCCAGAGGAAGAAGAGAAGGTTTACGACGATACTGTACGGCGGGAAGCGTTTGGGATTGACGGCAAATATGCTAATGTACTAATTCTGATATTGACATATACTAACGTGTGCGCCATTCATTTCAAATATCAATAACTTTTGTATAATGAGCTCACGGTTAGAAAAGATTCTCGCATAGCTATTACCATTCAGAGACTAATATAAAGAGTATATTAAGAATCTTTGATATTTGAAATTAATAGTATATATATATATATATTAATATATATTAGCGTAAGTAAGAAGAGAGCATTAAAAATATTTCTTTTGATAAGAAAGAGAATCCAAGTAGGCCAAATGGGTGCGATCAAAATAGCGACATATGTGGATTCATCGGTCTCATGTCTGTGAGAGAATTTTTAGGTGTGTAATGCACACTGTGTTGGCAATATATTCTACCGCTTAAGACATGACCCATTAACATAAGGAAAGAATTTTAATGCTCAATTCTAACAATGAGCTCAATGTAAATAACGTATGAGAGCCCTTTATCCCTTAGATAGATAATACACACGTTAATTCACATTAGTGCTAATATCAATTATGCAAATGTGCACTTGTGTATGTAGTGTCAATCTCAAATTTCAAGGGTTCCCATATATTCCTTGTGATAGGCCCGTTGTTAGAGTAGAGTATGAAAAACTCTTCTAGCAACATGGTATAACGGTGCCTTGATATCTCTTGCTAAGAAGTATTTTTAATGTTATACTTCGACAATGAGCCCAGCATAAGGAAGGCATAGGAACCCTTAATATTTGAGATCGATGGTTACATATTGGCTATAATGTGTATTAGTATATGCACCATTGATTGAAGGGCTCCCATACGTTCCTTAGTGTGTTTGTTTAGTTAGTGTAATACTGATGGGCACTTTTCAGCCATTGGATGAGGGCAGGTGCATTTTCTTCTCCTATATCGTGCAGCCAACGTGGCTCACGTTAAGTGGACTCACCAAATCATAAAAAAATATTTTACAAACACCTCCATGGACAAATAGGAGGCCAAGTGGGTCTAAACTAGAAAATGGCTCGAAATAAGGAGAAACTGAGATGAACACCAAGATCGATGTATATTCTATGGGGAGAAGATGACAGACCACGGCCAACATGAACCTCTATTGACTTTGTCAAGAAAAGAAAAAAAGATTGGGCATGCCCATGAGTGGTATTATATCTCTAGTGGAAGCGTTCTACCACGTAGCCATACATATATTTATTTATATTTTAATACATAAAGTCAAACTTATGCCTCAATTACTCACTTTTAAACACATAAAAAATATATAAGCATGTCAAATAGTAAATGGGCGTATCTACCATGTGGCATGTAGAATGGTTCCATTGAATATTTTTTTACAAGGATAGGGAGGACCACTACATATTGTCACACATTGAGTTGTCTCATATGTCATTGCCGAATCAAAGATAGACCAATGACGCAAGAAAGTCACCAATTTTATCATTATATTCCCTCAGCCAAAAATATATTATCTCATATTAATGATTATATTTAAAAAATAGTATTTTTTATTAAATAGTAAAATTTATATCTAAAAGAAGGAAACAAATATTTATGATGCTCTTTTTTATTACCCAACTACTTAAATATATCAAAACTTAGCTATAAACATAGCCGAACCAATAAAGCATATTATTGGACCAACGATATGCCAATGCCATAGCCAGACAACAAAACATATTATTGGACCAAAAGACAAGAAGACCTAAAGGATTAATTTTTTAACAAATGGCAGCTACCCCATTGGGAGAAATGGACGGAGGGCAAGGAAGGGGGCTGAAAGAGTGGAGAGTGAGGAAGGATGACATAATGGAGAAAGGAAAAAGATGGGTTGGCAGTTGACACCACAAGACCAAAAACTATAGTAGAACAAGATGAAGAGAGAAATAAACCACAAGGGTGAAAGGGGGAGTCAACGCTAAAAACTAGGAAAGGGAGGAGGGATAGGAAGTAGGAAGGAAAGTGTAAGGTCCCTGATTTTTCTACGATTTTCTGGGTTTTTTTGCCATTTTTCTGGTCATTTTCGGCAGGAAAATGTGATGTTTCAGCGTATGGGTATTTGTGTCTTTTCCCCGTATTTATACCCGTAGAGTCGGGTGTGGGGCTTAGTCGCAGGCCACGGGCCTCGCTGCGCGCTTACGGCGCGAATTTTGGAGGTTCGACGCGTAACCAGTGGGTTAACGCGCGTTGAGCGTACGTTTGGAAAAAATAAATAAAAGAAAATAAAAAAGAGGGATCGGGATCGCGATCCCAATCTACTGGCTGGATGAACAGTACCGCCGCCCCCCCATTTCCGCCTTATCACTGTGCCCGGCCGCCGGTGGGCCAGTGAGCTGCCGCACCGGCTCCGCCCCGGCCGTGCGACGGCAGGGGAGCCGCCGTCCCGGCCCACGGCCGCTCCGCCCCGACTTTTCCAGTTAGCCTCCCTCTGTCTGTGATTTGTGATTCCGTCGCTGCCGTGAGCCGGCGAGGGCCGGCCGGCCGCCCACGGCTCCGCCATGGGCCGGCGACGGCGGGAGGACACTCCCCCCCGGCCCCGGACGGCCTCCCGGCCCGTCCCGCTCCCTTTCCCTCTGCTACCCTGTTTGCCGCCCCTGCTTGTGTAGCGCCGTTCCGCTCCGCCCATCGCGGCCGGCTCGGCCCGCCCGGCCGGCCACGGCTCCCGCCCTGGGCCGGCGACGGCGAGAGCTCCTCCTCCCGGCCGGTGGGCCTCCGTTCCGCCGCCTTGCACTCTTCTCCCCCTCGTGCCTTTGTTGACGGACTGTTTTGGGCAAACAGTGGCCGCCGGCAGTGATCTGCGGCCGATTCGGCCTTCCCCCAGCCCCGCCTTGCTCCGGTGAAGGCAGTGGACTACACCTCCGTGCCCGATTCAGCCGCCGCCCCCATGGCCGCTCCGCCCTTATGGGTTTTCCCCGGTCGTCCCCTATTTTTGGCTTGCGTCCGTTTTGGACGTGGTGACTGACGTTATCAGTCGGACGCCAGATTTGTTTTGGTGGACCTTAGTTCGGCTCCGCCCAGCCCAGTGATGCCAATGGGCCACCCCTCTGGGTCTTGTTCAGCCTTGCGGCCCGTAGCCGCAGCTAGTCCGCCTTACTGGCATGTGTGCCGTTGACCCTTCTTGCCCATTTTACGCCATCGGTACCGGACGGCCTCGGGCAAGAATTTGTATGTCTTACCTTGACAGAAGGTGGACGAGTTCACCTGCTCAGGCCTTGGCAGGGGAGCCGCCGTCCCGGCCCACGGCCGCTCCGCCCTGACTTTTTCGGTTAGCCTCCCTCTGTCTGTGATTTGTGATTCCGTCGCTGCCGTGAGCCGGCGAGGGCCGGCCGGCCGCCCACGGCTCCGCCATGGGCCGGTGACGGCGGGAGGACACTCCCCCCCGGCCCCGGACGGCCTCAGCTCCGCCGTCCCGCTCCCTTTCCCTCTGCTACCCCTGTTTGCCGCCCCTCTGTGTAGCGCCGTTCCGCCGCCGCCACTGGCCGGCTCGGCCCGACCGGCCGGCCACGGCTCCGCCCTGGGCCGGCGACGGCGAGGAGCCCCTCATCCCGGCCCGGTGGGCCTCCGTTCCGCCGCCTTGCACTCTTCTCCCCCTCTGTGCACTGTTCCGCCGACGGATTGTTTTGGGCAAACAGTGGCCGCCGGCGGTGATCTGCGGCCGTCAGCCTTCCCGCAGCCCCGCCTTGCTCCGGTGAAGGCAGTGGACTACACCTCCGTGCCCGATTCAGCCGCCGCCCCCATGGCCGCTCCGCCCTTATGGGTTTTCCCCGGTCGTCCCCTATTTTTGGCTTGCGTCCGTTTTGGACGTAGTGACTGACGTTATCAGTCGGACGCCAGATTTGTTTTGGTGGACCTTAGTTCGGCTCCGCCCAGCCCAGTGATGCCAATGGGCCACCCCTCTGGGTCTTGTTCAGCCTTGCGGCCCGTAGCCGCAACTAGTCCGCCTTACTGGCATGTGTGCTGTTGACCCTTCTTGCCCATTTTACGCCATCGGTACCGGACGGCCTCGGGCAAGAATTTGTATGTCTTACCTTGACAGAAGGTGGATGAGTTCACCTGCTCAGGCCTTGGCCAGTGACGGCCTCATAGCCTTTGCTCGACCCTGAACCCTCCCCCTGCTCTCTATTGTACGAGATGCACAGCCGCCCGCACCATGGGTATTGGTTGTGGGTGGCGATCGGCGATGTTGCCGCTTAGATTGGCCACCGCTAAGGCCTTAGCCCTGTTGGCTTTTGTGGGCCTTGAGTCACCCCATTTCAGCCATTTCCCCCGCCCTTTGGGCCGCGTGCGCATGTAGCCACGCGTGTACTTATGGGTTTAGGCGCCGCATTCGTGCCGCCTAACCATCGGTTGGCTTTCCCACCGAATGGAGTTGACCACTAGAGCCGTCCTCCACCTCTCCTTTGATTCTCGAGCGTTGCCCCACGCTCTCCGCCCTTATGTGGGCCTTTGTTGACCGAAATCGTCGCCGTTGGGTGCTGTCCACGGCCGATTTCGACGTCTTATGGCCGGCTGTGCACATCTTAGCCACCGGCTGATCTTCAGAGTGTACACCCTTGACATCTGATCGCACCACCACATATGTTGGCACAACTTTTCTCCTGGCCGCCCTAGGGTGCTGCCGTGGATCGCAGGTTTTGCCGCATTGATTTCTGACACCCTGCTTGGCCGTGACTAGTTCCGGCGCATCTTGAAATCCTCGGGACAGCAGCTCTCTCAGCCAGGCAACGGTTTTGACCGCCAACTCCGCCGCCGATGCCGCCACCGTCGGGTGCTCGCCATCGAACGTCATGATTATGAGGTAGGGGAGCTTTGAACTCGTAAATTCATGAACCATGCTTTCAATGAGTAGCAGCATGCTAGGATTGTATGGTTCCATGCTTGGATGTTAAGTAACGATCCGATTGCATGATGTGTGTGTAAGCATGATTGTATGGTATGATTGATATGCATGAGATATATGCACGTTTTATGGATGTGGATTTTGTATGCGCTGGCGATGGCTAGCAAATATGTCAGTATGCTACGTATGTTGTATGCATGTGCTAGTGATGGCTAGCGTGCATGTTTGAAGTATGTATGAATGTGTGTGTGCACGTGCTAGGGATGACTAGCGTGTACGTTTGATGTATGCATGTGCTAGTGATGGCTAGCGTGCATGTTTGAAGTATGTTTGATGTATGCATGTGCTAGTGATGGCTAGCGTGCATGTTTGAAGTATGTTTGATGTATGCATGTGCTAGTGATGGCTAGCGTGCATGTTTGTAAGTTATGTATGTATGACCGTATGTATATGTTATACGTATGTGTGAGACATACGTATGTATGATGGCATTTTGCCTATGCTTTGGATGTGTGTAAGTGTATGTGGGCAAAGGTATGGGCGATGGACAGTAAGAGGTGACAGAAGCTCTGTTTGAATTTGGATGCGGTTGTGTAAGCGTATGACAGAGGATATGAGTGTGACGGGCAAGGATTAGAATGGATCAGTTTGGGGTGGATTGTGTGTTGGGCATTTGTCAGACAGTAAGAGTGTTCATAATTGTACAAGCATAACGTACAGATTATGAAGTAAAAAAAATAAGTATAATAAGTGAGATATAAGTAAGAGGGCAACAACTGGGTTGGCTCTGAGGAGCGTTATTTGAGGATGTCAGTGTAAGAGGTTTTGGCCATAAGATGGATGGCGAAGTACGTAAGACTGTAAGGGTTTGTTGTACGATGAGTTTTGTCCATGATGTGGACGGGTAAGTGAAGTCTGCTGCCCTCACGAACTTGGGTTTCGGATCGGGTTCAACCGGTTGACCGACGCCGAGGACCGTGAGTTTGTGTGGCATAATTGTACTGCATAATGTACTTAATTCAAACTTGAATTATAAGCACAGCTAATAATAGCGTTGTGAGTTTGAGACCTGAGGGTTCGACGGATTAAGTTCCGTGTTTGAGCTGGCCGATGAGTTGGCCGAAGCGTTTATCATGTCTTGCCATTGTGTTTATCCCGCGGATGTTGTCTCAGGTGCTATGTAGAGCACCCGGACGTCCGATGCTCTCTGAGAGCGACGTTGTTCTCGATTTGGTCTACGTCGTATAAGCCCGTACGTTTGATGCTTTGTTGAGAGCGATGTACGTTTCTCGAGTTTGTCTGCGTGCCGTATGTGAAGCCCGTACGTACGTCGCTCTCGCTGAGAGCGACGTATGTTTCTGATTTGGTCTGTGCGCTGTGTAAGCCCAGATGTTTGATGCTCTGTTGAGAGCGTTGTATGTTTTCGCCCAAGAGTGGCACTGTATATTTTCTGCCCAAGAGTGGCATTGGCACTATAAGACCCATTATGGTGGGCAATTCTCTGGCACTATAAGACCCATTATGGTGGGCGATTCTATGGCACTATAAGACCCATTATGGTGGGCAACTGTATGACCCCTTATGTGTGGGTGTTTATGTTTGCGCGCTCAGGTAAGTGGTATCATGGATCTACTCTTACTTGTTTGATCCAGTGCCCCATGAGCATTGGTGTGCCTTACCTTCGGAAAAGTCCATGGCGTCTAGTCACTCCCCGGAGGTTAAGGTGTTGCCCTAGTGACATTCTTTTCCATTTCGATGCTGGAGCTTATTAGTTGTAAAGAGCTTCGGTGGTCGTTGATATGTGTACGATTATGAGTGTGAGTACGACTGTATGAGTATGAGCAGGACTGTAAGTGTATGAGTATGAGTAAGACTGTAAGAGTGTGTATGAGCAGGACTGTAAGTGTATGAGGATGAGTAAGACTATAAGCGTATGAGTATGAGCACGACTGTAAGAGTATGAGTACGATTGTGAGAATATGGTTCTGAGTAAGACAGTAAGTATGATTTTGTGCAGACTGTACAAGTGAGGTCGTACGAGCCTGAATGTACTAGTAAGGTCGTACATGTATGAGTAAGCTGTATGAGTGAGCATACGATTGTATGAGTAAGGTCGTACAAGTATGCGTATGTTGTATGAGTATGCGTACGGTGGTACGAGTAAGTTGTATGACCCTAGATAAGGGTGTTTGTGTAAGTTGATTGGATTGTATGATTTTGGCATGATGGTGCCTTCGGTACGTCTGTGGCACGATGGTGCCTTCGGTATGATCGTATGCGTTTGAGCATGTTATGATTATGTTATGTTGACTGCTTCATGTTTGTGTTGCATGACGCATGATTTCTGAACTCGGAGTTCATCGTTTGGGATTTCCCCTACTGGGTATTTTCCTACTGAGTATGAAAATACTCACCCTACTTCTTTTAGCCCCGTTGTACGGGAGGTTTTGCAGGTTGTGCGAAGAGCTCCTGGAGATGGACGCTCGTTTCAGCGGTGGATTGATTCCCGTTGACTCAGGTATCAGCTTGACTCTCTGCGAGTTTGTTTATGCCACGATCTCCTGTATTGAGTGAGATGAGACTTTAAGATGTTTTATTTTGGACTTTGAATTTGGATGAGTCTGTGGACTGTTATGGGACTTGTACTCAGGGATGCCCGGGAGAGTGATTTGTATTTAAAAGTCTATGATCATAGCAAATTTATTCGTACGTGTGTTTTCGAGTAGCGCCTGATGATATTTGCTTTGGCCGTACGATGATTGACCGTATGTGAATGTTTAATGTTTTAAATTATAAACTGTTTTATCAGGTTTTGGTTTCTTCATTTTTCCTCCGATTTACAGACGTTATATTGAAAAAAAATTTCATGAATTTTAAGGAAAATGTGTGAAAAATCTCGGGCGTTACAGAAAGATAGAGGGTGGCCAGCCATAGCCAGCCCAGCTAGGTGGCCAGTTGATAGCTAGACACTTAAGATTACTTACTCTTATAAGTTTCTACAAAGCTTTCCCTAGGGGTTGGAGTCACCTTAGAAGGTTAGAGTTGCCGCGTACTCTCTAAAAGGCTATCCACATTAGGGGTGGGCATGAGCTGGGTTGGCATGGCCCGGCCCATAGGCCCCCTCCCCCATCTCTCGTAATTTTTTCAAACAAAAAATTTGAAATTATATAGAAAATTTTAAAAAAATATTTATTAAATAATTCATAAAATTACACAATATTACAAAGTGAAGGTTAGAATTGCATCACTATATAATGAGTACATCCTAACTAGATTAGCACCTACTTACCTATCTATCATTTGTAATTATAATATAAAACCTTAAATATAAAAAATAAAAATTATCTTATTAATTGTCAAGTTTTCTATCTATTCTCCTATTTCATCTTCAAAATTAGGAACTTGTGTCATTTCTTCTACATATTATTAATCTTTCAAGAAAATACATACATCCACTACATTGGGTGTTAGTCGACTTTGCCGTTTGTTTAACACCCTACTTTTGCATTAAAAATAGATTCCAATGCTATTATGAACATTAGGGGGATGGGTAGTAAATCACGAGCTAAGACATACAATATAGGATAGTTAGTACCATATGTCTGTCACCAAGTTAAAAGATCCATTTTACTAAGTTATTGGGAGGACATAATGAATTTTAAATTAATATTTAAACAGTCAGTTAATTCATTACTATTATCACTATATTTTTGTTTATTTTTATAAAGTAACATCTAAGACTTAGTATTACATGGAAGATGCATTTGAATAAAAGAAGAAGAAAAAGTACTCAAGAGTGGTCAAAGAGGTGGTCATGGAACTTAATTGTGCTTTTTAGGATCATTTCATCCATGCTTGGCGGACATGATCTAGAATGACGAAGAAGATATCTTGTACCCACTCCTCCCCTTGTCCTTACACTTAGAATATTTTTACAAAAATTGCATTCAGCTTTAAGGATGTACTTGCCAAGGTTGTTAGGGTTGTCTATACTAATTTTCTTCATTTGGTTCCACATTGTTGTCGTTTCTTTTTCTCCCCATTGATGGAATTCTTTTGTAGTCGGCTTCATTTATGCCAATAATTCCTTAATCAAAAAAATTGGCAATTGGACATAAGGGGCAATCGAGGAGGAGGAGGAGGAGGAGGAGGCATTGTAAGTTGATTAGGATGCCATATTTTTTAAAACAAAAAAATAGTAAGAGAAATAAGATGAGATTAAACTCAAAATTAATTTATTAAATCAAATTTACTTACCTTGAGGTTTGAAAGTTTAGACTTGAGTTGTCGGTTGCCCACTTGATGGAAGAGTAAAAAGCTAGAGAATTGAAAACTTAAATATTGATGATTTAGATGGTGAGAGCTTTGTTTTAATTAAAATTAAAAATTAAAATAATTAAAAACTTGAGACTTAAAAGCATGGGAGGATAGGAGAAATAGAGACTTAGATAATAGAGGGAAGGCTAAATAGAAGGTTAAACTCTCCCCTATTTATATATTTTAAATGTGATAATTAATTACCCCTCCTACCTTTAAATATGATAATTATTTAATTATTATTAGAGTTAAAAAACATTTATATTAGGGTGGGGGTGATAATTTTGTAAACATATAGGTTGTTTTAGATTTATTTTTTTAGAAATTATAAAAAGGGAAAATTATATAAATAATATTAAAAAAATAAATATTTACCATTTTAAACTATTTTAGAAAATAATTTCTAAAATGGTGTTCGTTTTTGCCACGCAAGCGCCAGCTCTTTTTTTAAAATTTTTTTTATTTCGCCCTTCTAAAGGACGAAATCAGTACCCCCTCCCCTCCCCTCTCTCTCCTCACTCTCTCATTCTCTCCTCTCTCTCCTCACTGTCTCTCCCTCTCTCTACTCTCTCTCCTCTCTCTCTCTCTCTTTTCATTCTCTCTCCTCTCTCTCTCTCTCCTCTCTCTCTCTCTCCTCTCTCTCTCTTCACTCTCTCTCTCTCCTCTCACTCTTTCTCTTCTATCTCTCCACTCTCTCTCTTCTCTCCTCTTTCTCTCTCTTCACTCTCTCCTCTCTTACTCCACTCTCTCTCTCTATTCTTTATCTTAAAGAGGAGAGAGAAGGGAAAGAGGAGAGAGAGAAAGTGGAGAGAGTGAAGAGAGAGAAAGTGGAGAGAGTGAAAGTGGAAAGAGGAGAGGGAGTGAAGAGAGAGAGGAGAGGAGAGAGAGTGAAGAGAGAGAGGAGAGGAGAGAGTGAGGAGAGAGAGAGAGATGAGAAAGTGAGGAGAGAGAGAGGAGAGAGAGTGAAGAGAGGGAGAGGAGAGAGGAGGGGAGGGGGGAGTATTGATTTCGTCCTTCTAAAGGACAAAATCAGTACGAAGACTGATTTTCGTCCTTTAGAATAGTATTGATTTTGTCCTTTTAAAGGACGAAATAAAAAAAAATTAAAAAAAAACCACGCGCCTACGTGGCAAAAACGAACATCATTTTAAGAATTATTTCCTAAAATAATTTAAAATGGTAAATATTTATTTTTTTAATATTATTTATATAATCTTCCCTTATAAAAATATGAGGGGGCAATGCCCCCAACCTCCTAACGGTTAAGAATCGTAAATCCCGGCCTGGCCCGTACTTTGCCCAACCCTACTCCTCACGATGAATTAGAGGTTAGAGTTTGGCCCATCACAATAGAGCCCAGGATCATCCTTGATCTTAGGCCCATGGGTCTGATCATGCCGGACCCAGTCCTGGCCTGAGCCCGAAGAAGGCCTGGTTAGGGCAGCTGAGGTATCTGCTTTAATTTAGATGTCCATCCTTAGGAAAGTATTTTTAATGCCTTTTTAGGAATGCTCCTAACTTAAGGAATGCATGGATGCTTTTATATTTGCGATCGATAGCACAAATAAAGAGCTCCAATATAAGGGTACTATAAAAAATGTTTCCCTTTCTTTATCACGAGGAGATGCTTAATTAATCCACTAAAATTCGTTGTATTATCTAATAAGTTCGTTCGAATGCCCCTCCTTTTCCGGCTGAAATCGCAGTGAGCCTCCGGTGACATCAACTATTGGGCCTACGATGAACTCATAGTGGGCCTTTCAATTTTGCCCCTTTCACTAAATTAGGTGGGCCCAAAATGATTAGGAGAGAAAAAAAGAAAATGTGTGGCCCATATGAGGCACAGAGGCCACACATGCAGCTGAAGTAAAATTGCTTTACGAAGTGGCCAATTTGGTTATTCATTCAACGGGTGGAAAGTGTTGAAAATCGAGACAAGTTTGATGATCACGACACTTACCAAATATTGAGTCCTTGATCAGTGCAGAAAATCGTTTTCTTTCAATAAGAAACCCAAGTGGATGGGATTTGTTGGCTACTTAAATCTTGGAGGAGGAAGACTAATACCACGTACAATAAGATTGCACTTCCAATCTTGTTAATGGCATCCCTTGCATTCGAAGGATATCTTTTCTCTAACCAGTTTTTATTCATTTATTTATCTTTCTCCAAACCAGCTTGACCGCACACTGCCTAATCCCATAAATGGTCACTAAGATCTCGATTCAGTTAGGTTTGTGGGGGAACGAGTTCGGCAGCTACACTATCTCTATAGTCAACACTTCCCAATTCATCCTCGTTTTTTTATAGATCACCATTTTGTTTCATGTGGTCAATTCCAACAAGGAGAGGGGATGCACTTAGTTATATGGGATTTGAATGCCGTTGTTTTTTGCCACAAATGATGCTGACTACTTCTACGGAGAAAATCATTGCACCAAATGATTAACAGATTCAAAGTATCCCATCAATTTGACCGATCCGTCTTCAATGTAACTCAATAGATAATTCGATTCAAACCTTCACAAAGAAATCAAGTTAAACGTCACACTCACTCCATGGTTTAGGAAGAAAACTGAGTCAGTCGACCATGAATCTTCCAAATCGATGCCATACCACAGTAAAAAAACGAGAAGATTCATTTTTTGACAAAAAGGAAGGAAGGTTGGATTTCATTTCCAGAAAATGAAGATCTAAATTACAAGGACAAGTGCGTTTAAGATCAATGTATTGAATAAACAATTGTACCTTTGCCTAACAAAAATTCCTTCCGTTCCACGTTAATAGTTCTATTCGGTTTTTAAAAATAAATTAATTTTAGTTTATTTTAAAATATTAAATAAAATTTTCAATGTAGAACGGATGGAGAAATTGATAATTTTTACCTTCAAAATAAATGACCATTATGTTAGATCCTTCCTTGTGTAGCTTGTGTAGGTGTTACAGCCGCGAGCCCCGCGATCCTTCTCAATTCTCATGGGGATATTAGGGTCGTGAAACCTCCTTCTTCACGGCATCTCTTCTGGCGCTCTTAAAGGACATTAAAATCATTGGTGGTCGCATTCATGCTGGGGCAGCAAAAAGTTCCGGTCTAGCATACAGGCTACTACGAGCTGTTACATTTAATGATACATCTTTGAAAGTTCCTAATGGCCAGATCAGACTCTCCACTCAATCAAAACCCACTTATCTTGAGTTATAAACCCTATTTTATTTTCTTCTGGAAGTCTGTGTATAACACTACAGATATCTTGCGCCATTACCAGCACAGCGAGGATGGAATGTGGTTGACCCCATAAGCTACTAACTGATTTTTAAGTTCTATATTTGTGAAAACATCTGTTTGGAAGACTAAAGAGGAGGTCCCTTTGTTACAACTAGCTCGAAGGGAAGTTCAGAATTAGTTCACTAAGAACGATTAAGTTTGCAGGCAAGCGGGAAAAAGGGAAAAGTTTGATCAGGCCAAAAGGACTCCCCTGCTCAGTGTACACGACTCACCTGCTTCGAACCGAAAAGTTGAAAGCAAGTAAACAGTGCATGGTCAAATCGAATGTTAAGGATTCTTACAAGTAACCCAGCACTTGAGTGTTGGATCAGAGTCACATGCAAATTAACACCTAAAATTCAAGTTGATGGGGATGTGGGTGGGGAGTTAGAACTAAGAAACCCCCATTTGCACATCCTTTTGGCTTTTGACCTTACCACAATTGTGGTATCTACTAAAGCAGCCTGTGGTCATTTGCTCTGCCACCACCGCTCAAACTTTAGGACCACAGGGAGAGCTAGAGACAGGGACTATTGCAATGCATTCATGAGCCTGCTTTTGGGGGGGTCGCTGTTAAACCTCTTCTGGTATGATCCATTTCTTAATGACCTTACAGAATCAGCTTATGCATCGCATTCAACCTTTCTCTCCCTCCTCTTCCCACCGTGATTTATTTCTGTCTCTTTCTAAAGACTATATAGGAGGTCCATTTAGGTGCCCATTTTGCAAGAAACTGTATCATATACAGTTACATCTTGAATAGCAAGACCGGTGTATTTCAAGGATTATATAGTAGGGAAGGGAGAGAGGAGACTCTTTAGCAGGCATCAGTGGAGGAAATGAGAAACGCTACATTTTCCTTGGCCAGCATGAGTATCTTCTTCTTCCTCCTCCTCTGCACTTTACGTGGCTCTGCAAAAGCCACAATTGAGCAACAAAAGCTCGATAAGATTACTGCGCTACCGGGACAACCGTCTGTAAGTTTTAACCAGTTTTCCGGCTATATTACGGTGAACGAACAGCATGGCCGAGCTCTCTTCTACTGGTTAACGGAGGCTGCCAAACATTCTGATAGTAAGCCTTTGGTGCTTTGGCTCAATGGAGGTCAGTTGACATTTCTCTCAGCTTATTTATTTTCATAATTCAAACTGGTCGGCATTTGTTAATTGGGTATTCTACTTTTTTTCGGATTCTGATATTTTAGTGCACCTACTTCACTTGTGACAACGTAAAATTGAGAAGTTGCTGAAGAGCTAAAAGTGCCAGTGAAACAACGTTGGCCCTTAAACATGTCTACTAATGTCTTCGTCCACTGCATCCTTTACCCTGTGAGTTACAAGAGAACGGGATAAAAGGAGGACATTAACAAACCAAGCATGAATAGAGCGATGATAAGAAAGGAGCTGCAGCTCATTGAAACTGCAGCTCTGGCTAGTTTTTTCCAAAGAATATATTTTTAAAGTGGTTGTTGTTCCTTCACTTGGTGAAGCTTTCTTGCACTGAAAACTTAGTGCAATCATTTTACTTATTTTTTTTCTGCCACTGGAAGTGGAAATGAGTTTGGTCTTCCAAGATCACAAACTAACCTTTGGTTTTCTCCTCATTCAAAGCTTAAAGTCCAAACGACTTATTTCGCCGGACATTTAATGCATAACCTTTCAAGTCACTTAATTTCTTCGCCTTTTCTTCCAATAATATACACCCATGTTAGTTGGAGTTTGAGAATTAAGAAGGGGCCGGGAGAGGAGAGACATTGATTACAAAATCGTAAGCCAACTAATCCGGAGCTTGATAGTTTAATTGGTTGTGGCCTCAGGTTTTTAAAACCGATATCATCCAGACATAAAGACATTTTACTTCTACAGGCAAAATATTAAATTATTCGATACAATTTAGTGTTTCCTGGACATCCCATCTTTCTTTTCCTTGTGCTTTTGTTGCTAGAAGAACAATGTAATACCCACCACATAATCCATCCTGATATCAACATTATGTTCCTTGGTTTGTGCAACTCGGGGATGTATGTATGTATGTATTCCGAGTCATCCTTTCTGCAGACAAATAGAATAAACCTTATCTCCAAAGGGTTGAAGCCACCCCTCGGTTATGCTTAACCGTGCTCAGACTCGCTGCAACACTTTCAGAATTCTTGAAGTTCACGGTTTGTTAGTGGTAAATCTTAAAAGGAGCTGAATTTTCAGCACGCAGCACCTGTGCCCACGGATCTCTACCCCATCACTTATTTTGACTTGTTTCGAGCATGCGTTTGCAGAGCTGTATTTTTGGCCCCCACACTCTGTACCCAGGAAAAGACCCTTTATCCATAAAAGCGGGAACAAACACAACGGAAAGGGCTTCCACCTTCTAACTTCCGACAAAAATAGCCATTGGCTTGTTTCTTTCAACCCCACTTTCAGGTCCCCGCCCGGCTCTTTTTCAAGCAGAAACCAGGAAGTACTCTGTGACCTTGGATTATCTTACCTCTCTTCCTCAAAGTAGGCTGTTCTTTCCACATAATTACTCGTGGGTAGCAGTTCTCTAATTTTTCTGTAGCCGAAAAAAATATTTTTCTAATTTCAACCACTTGACCAGTATGGGACCAGTCACTTATGGCCCACTGAACCCTACCTCTAAGAATGTGTAAAAAAAGAAATATACTTTCATGACATAATCCCACTAATTAATGGCTTTTTTATCGTTCGTGAAACACACAGGCTGTTAGCCACATGATAACCTACATGATCGGTAAAAGTTGAATCAAAGTTTTATATAGAAAATAAGGCCCCATTCATCGAGGGCTTCCTCATCTGGCTGATTTGACGTACGAGTAGCATACTAATTAATTTTTCTGTCTTTTATTAATAATTTTATTTAAAAAAAATTAAATAAAACTATTAATAGGACGGAGAGAGCATTTAAAGAAACCCTTAAGACATTATTATGCACATCCGTGAGAAGACGTGGAAAAATATAAGTGTTGACGGGGTTGAATCATACATCCCTGTTGAATTTCAAACCAATGGTTATACCTCACTACACACTTATAGGTATTGGAAAATCTAACCCAACTTATTTAACCTTATACGACCCAACCCAAATACAGTTAGGGTTAGAATTTTAAAATTTTACTCATTTTTAAAGTAGGATTTAGTTGAATTTTACCTATATATATAACCTGTATAACCAACTTCTATTTTATTATTTAATAATATAATAGCTTAAAGTAGAAAGATTAGAAAACATTTATCTCATAATTATATATTAAATTTTTTGTATTATTTAATAATTAATTAGTTATTTGTTATAAAATTTTCATAATTTTGGATGTATATTTAATCATATTGCAATGCTTTTTCTCCAATTCTTACTTTCTCTAGTAACATAGAAAATATTTGATATTTATTAATAATGTTATAATATATTTAAATTCTTTGTGTTTGGTAATGCAAGGATAACATATAAAATATTAGATTAAAAAATTTATTAACAAAAAAAAAATAGGGTTGATTGCATACTTAACTTGACCTGATTAAAATAAAATTAGGGCTTAAAATTTTAAACTAATTAACAAATAGTGTCCCTAATTTCTTGACCGACCCGACCCGACTCAATTTCCATCCCTATACACATACATGTGTGAATAGAGTGTGGCGCGCATATTAACTTTTTATATATTTAAAAGTCATGCTTCTATTCATAGTTTAAAATTCAAGACTTCCATTCAAACATTAAACGACAAATATGAAATCAGTTATCAACTTACTCGCAACTCACTCTGTAGTTAATTTTCAATGTTACATATACAATGCTTGGTCTTATGTATATTAATGGGGTAGATATTCTAGGTGCATTACTTATATGGTACACGTGTATTTATTTGCTGCTTTCTATTAAATGCAATGCCTAATTGGGCCCATCATAAGAGACTTATTGTCTTATATGCTTTAAATATTATATTAACTAGTAATAATGCATATACATTATGTATATAGATAAATATATATTATTTAAAATACATAAAATAAATTAGATAAAAATATATTTAATAAAGGTCTTCTTTATATATTATAGCTATAACACATGTTTGTTGGATTATGCTGATTATAATTATATAGACATATAATTATAAATATTATATTAACCAAAATACACTTGTACCTGCTAATCATAGTCTTGTAAGCTTAATAGGTAATGGGTTGAGAGGAATAATAGTGTTAAAAGACTTCACATCATAGAGTATGTCCTTCAAATTTATGATTAATTTGGTGCATGTCTTATTTAATAGAGCTCATTGGGAGTCTTCAAATAATGTAAACGGTGTGTGAATTCAAACAATATGTAAAATATACATAATAATATAAAAAATTATTATAAAAAATATGTATGTATGGGATCAACAAAAAAAATTAAATAAATATACTCATGTGGATTTTATTTAATAGAGTTTGGCTATAGCTTTTCAATCATACTAAGAAATATATAAATTTAAGTAGCTAATGTTAAGATGAAATATTATGGCTATCTAAAAAAATCTAAGTAAAATAAACTTAAATATTATATTAATTTATATATGTATTAAAAGGTATTGTAAAAATAAAAAAGATTTATATGAGTCCGGGCTCATCTATGCCTACATGAGCCCAGACTCTATGGACGGTCTAATTTACATCCGGCGGCCCATAATACTCATAGCATTTAAACTCATGAGTATTATGGGTTGCCTCATGAGTATTATGGGTCACCGAATGTAAATCTAAAAGTTCATAGAGCTCTGGTTAACGTAGGCGAATACGAGCCCGAGCTCATACAAACCGGACTCTTGTAAAAAATATAAAAATTATTATATTTTTTATTAAAAAAAGCGTTAAAAATATTATTTATTTTAAAAAAAAAGTGTTTGCACTTGACATGGATGGGAGGGAGGGCTCTCCAGCGTCGAATGATCAGCATAGGCCATAGGAGACCTGTGTTCGGCATCCTTTCTTTGGCAAAAAATGCTTACGCGACGTTACAAAACACCGTCAATATCCTACTTCATCTTCCCATCACCGTTGATGAGTGGGACTCATTTTTGTGAGTCCCACTCATCAACGGTGATGGGAAGATAAAGTAGGCTTTTGACGTCGTTTTTTAATGCCGTGTTAGCATTACTCTTCTTTGGCCGTAGCCTTTGGGTATAAAAGTATATCGTCTTTCCCGGGACAGTAGTCTTGTTATTAGGACTTTGGCCCTACAATATGACCCTGCCCCTTTGGGAAAGCGATGAATTTGTCGCCTTCCATCTGACCAAACTTCCAACGAAAAAATTGTTTAAAGCACCAGCCACCAAAGGGCCAGTGGACGACCCACCGTCGTTCTCGTGGTCGTTGGCAGCCATTATTAGCTCAAGGGCCAAACCAGTCACTAATTTTGTTCACATGTCCGGGGCGAACACGCCAATTCAGCTTGGCGAACGGCCCGCGTGCAGAAGGGTTTCAGTGCTTCGCCATTCATTTTATTTTGTCCATGATGTGTACAAACGGCTCATCAGCCTGTGGTCATTGCTCTGCCACTACCGCTCAAACTATATGACCACATGGAGAGCTAGAGACAGGGACTATTGCAATGTATTCATGAGCCTGCTTTTTGGGGGGTCGCTGTTAAACCTCTTCTGGTATGATCCATTTCTTAATGACCTTACAGAATCAGCTTATGCATCTCATTCAACCTTTCGCTCCCTCCTCTTTCCACCGTGATTTATTTCTGTCTCTTTCTAAAGATTAAATAGGAGGTCCATTTAGGTGCCCATTTTGCAAGAAACTGTATCATATACAATTACATCTTGAATAGCAAGACCGGTGTATTTCAAGGATTATATAGTAGAGAAGGGAGAGAGGAGACTCTTTAGCAGGCATCAGTGGAGGAAATGAGAAACGCTTCATTTTCCTCGGCCATCATGAGTATCTTCTTCTTCCTCCTCCTCTGCACTTTACGTGGCTCTGCAAAAGCCACAATTGAGCAACAAAAGCTCGATAAGATTACTGCGCTACCGGGACAACCGTCTGTAAGTTTTAACCAGTTTTCCGGCTATATTACGGTGAACGAACAGCATGGCCGAGCTCTCTTCTACTGGTTAACGGAGGCTGCCAAACATTCTGATAGTAAGCCTTTGGTGCTTTGGCTCACTGGAGGTCAGTTGACATTTCTCTCAGCTTATTTATTTTCATAATTCAAACTGGTCGGCATTTGTTACTTGGGTATTCTACTTTTTTTCGGATTCTGAGTTTTTTAGGGCACCTACTTCACTTGTGACAACGTAAAATTGAGATGTTGCTGAAGAGCTAAAAGTGTCAGTGAAACAACATTGGCCCTTAAACATGTCTACTAATGTCTTCGTCCACTGCATCTTTTACCCTGTGATTTACAAGAGAACAGGGAAAAAGGAGGACATTAACAAACCAAGCATGAATAGGGCGATGATAAGAAAGGAGCTGCAGCTCATTGAAACTGCAGCTCTAGCTAGTTTTTTCCAAATAATATATTTTTAAAGTGGTTGTTGTTCCTTCACTTTGTGAAGCTTTCTTACTATTTTTTTTTCTGCCACTGGAAGTGGAAATGAGTTTGATCTTCCAAGATCACAAACTAACCTTTTGTTTTCTCCTCATTCAAAGCTTAAAGTCCAAACGACTTATTTCGCCGGACATTTAATACATAACCTTTCAAGTCACTTAATTTCATCGCTTTTTCTTCCAATAATATACACCCATGTTAGTTGGAGTTTGAGAATTAAGAAGGAGCCGGGAGAGGAGAGACATTGATTACAAAATCGTAAGCCAACTAATCCGGAGCTTGATAGTTTGGTTGTGGCCTCAGGTCACGCATTTTCAAACCGATATCATCCAGACATAAAGACATTTTACTTCTACAGGCAAAATATTAAATTATTCGATACAATTTAGTGTTTCCTGGACTTCATCTTTCTTTTCGTTGTGCTTTCGTTGCTAGAAGAACAATGTAATACCCACCACATAATCCATCCTGATATCAACATTATGTTCCCTGGTTTGTGCAACTCGGGGATGTATGTATGTATTCCGAGTCATCCTTTCTGCAGACAAATAGAATAAACCTTATCTCCAAGAGGTTGAAGCCATCCCTCGGTTATGCTTAACCGTGCTCAAGACTCGCTGCAGCACTTTCAGTATTCCTGAAGTTCATGGTTTGTCTGTGGTAAATCTAAAAAGAGTAGTAATGCTGACGTGACGTTAGAAAACGTACGTTAAAATTCTACTTCATTTTCCCATCACCATTGATGAGTGGGACCTACTCATCAATGGTGATGAGAAGATGAAGTAGACTTTTGACGTATATTTTTTAATGTCACATAAGCATTTTTCATCTAAAAAGGAGTTGAATTTTCAGTATGCAACACTTGTGCCCATAGATCTCTACCCCATCACTTATTTTGACTTGTTTCGAGCATGCATTTGCATAGCTGTATTTTTGGCCCCCACGCTCTGTACTCAGGAAAAGACCCTTATATCTAGAAATGCGGGAACAAATACGACCGAAAGGCTTCCACCTTCTAAGTTCCCGATGAGGGGTATTAATAAGCTGAGCTGAGCTGAATATTAGGCTACTATAATTTAAATTCAAATTGTTTAAGTTTTGCTCAAAAATTGAATAAATTCGAATCTTTTAACTAGAGTTCGGTTCGAATTAGAAATCAAAAGCTTGACTCGAGCTTGAACTTGAATAAGTAAATCATAAGCCTTGGCTCGAATTGGATTAGAACTAAAAAAAATCTATATATAAATATAAAATATATGAAGTATCACACATACTAATATATTTTTAGAATTAAATATTAATAAATATACTTCAACAAGTATTACGATTGTACCATGAACATCTAATTATAGTCACTATAAAAGAAGAAAACTACAACAAATAAGTTTTAGTTACATATGCTCAAAAAATGTAGCAGTATTATTTTTTTCTCCTTATGTACATATAATCTCTAAAAAAGATGTAAAAAATAAAAAATTATTTAGGCAACATTGTCATCTACTTCTTTGTGTTTTCTTTTCTTTAAATGCTTATAAATCATTAATAAAAAAGTTATTCTATAACCTTAGTGTGCCTCTAAAAAATTCTGAAGTATATGTAAAAAGATATACATTTGGTAAGAGGAGGACAGTCCCAATGTCATACTTCAACTTTTAAAATAATATCTAATCATTTTTTTTCAAACTAAGGTTGGTCTCCAAATGTCATGCTTCTTTTAGAATAATTTTTAAGTATATTAGTATGATATTATGTTGACCCTCTGTCATGCTCCATTTGGTTTTTCACTTAAACTAATTTTAGTTCATTTTTAAGAATCAAATAGAGCTATTAATTTGGGACAGAAGGAGCATATTAGTGTTTGTGTCTCCAATATTTTTATTTTTATAAAAAATATATCATATATAAAAAGTATATATTTATTATAATTTAACAAGGATATATATCTTGAAAAAAATTTATATAAGTTTAGGTTCTCGTACGTCAGCATGATCTAAAACATCATGACTCTTGGGCCATCAGATTGAGATCCAAATGTGCAAAAAGACATAAACTAATTTACCTCCTAAGTTATGTGTGTTGTTAGATCGTAATATGAGGATGCATGACATCGATACTCACATAGTCATAAGTGAGCTTTGACTCACATATATGTGATTATATGTCATTTTATATATTCTATTTGTTTTAGATTAATAACTCAATTAAATTCTTCAAAATGAACTAATCAAATAGAGCTATTAATCTAATAATGGAGAGAGTATGTTATAAATATATATTTAAATTAATAATTATGTTTATATAAAATATGCATATGTATGCATTATTTATTTTATATATATTATATATATATAATTTTTAAAATATATTCGAGTTCGAACTCGAGTAGCATCAAGTTTAAGTTTTATTCGAGTTAAGCCAAGTCGAGCAAGGGTATATTCGAACTCGGCTCGAACTTATTTAAATTCAAATTGAGTTTGAGTGGAGCTTAATTTGAGCCGAGCTGAGCTGAGTTTGCTCACGAGCCAGCTCGACTCGTTAACAGCCGTACTTCCGACCAAAAATAGCCATTGGCTTGTTTCTTTCAACCCCACTTTTAGGTTCCCGCCTGGCTTTTTTTCAAGCAAAAAACCAGGAAGTACTCTGTGACCTTGGATTTTCTTACCTCTCTTCTCAAAGTAGGCTGCTCTTTCCACACAATTACTCATCGGTAGCAATTCTCTAATTTTTCTTTAGCCGAAAAAAATATTTTTCTATTTTCAGCTAATTGACCGGTATGGGACTAGTCACTTATGGCCCACTGAACCCTACCTATAATGTAGAAGGTGTAAAAAAAGAAAAATATTTTAATGACGTAATCTCACTAATTAATGGCTTTTTTATTGTTCATGAAACACACAGGCTGTTAGCCACATGATAACCCACGAGATCGGTAAAAGTTGAATCATAGTTGTATATAGAAAATAAGGCTGCATTCATCGAGGGCTTCCTCATCGAGTGGTTGATTTGATGTACGAGTAGCATACTGAGTAGTCTCTTTGTCTTCTATTAATAATTTTATTTAATTTATTTTAAAAAATTAAATAAAATTATTAATAGGAGGGAGGGAGTATTTAAAGAAACCCATTAGACATTTAGTATGCACATCCGTGAGAAGACATGCAAAAATATAAGGGTTGGCTGGGTTGAATCATACATAAGCCATTTTATTAACGATCACGGTTGAATTTCAAACCAATGGCTGGTTGTAACTCACTACACCCTTATATGTCTAGGAAAATCTAACCCAACCTACTTAACCTTATACGACCGAACCCAAATATAGATAGGGTTAGGGTTTTAAAATTTTACTCATTTTAAAAGTAGGATTTAATTAAATTTTACATATATATATATATATAACCTGTATAACCCGACCTCGATTTCATTATTTAATAATATAATAACTTAAAGTGGAAAGATTAGAAAACATTTCTCTCATAATTATATTTTTATATTTTATTTAATAATTAATTAGTTATTTGTTATGAAATTTTCATAATTTTGGATGTATATCTAATAATATTGCAATGCTCTCTCTTTATCTTTCACTTTCTTTAGTAACATAAATAATATTTAATATTTATTTATAATATAACAATATATTTAAATTCTGTGTTTGGTAATGTAAAAATAACATATAAAATATTTGGTTAAAAAATTATTAACAAAAAAAAGTAGGGTCACTTGCATACTCAGCTCGACCTGATTAAGATAGAGTTAGGGCTTAAATTTTTAAACCAATTAACAAATAGTGTACCCGATTTCTTGACCGACCCGAACCGATTTCCATCCTTATACACGGACATGTGTGAATAGAGTGTGGCGTGCATATTAACTTTTTATATATTTAAAAGTCATGCTTCTATTCATAGTTCAAAATTCAAGACTTCCATTCAACCATTAAACTACAAATATGAAATCAGTTATCAACTTACTCGCAACTCACTATGTAGTTAATTTTCAATGTTACATATACAATGCTTGGTCTTATGTGTATTAATGGGGTAGATATTCTAGGTGCATTACTTATATGGGACACATATTTATTCATTTGCCGCTGTCTATTGAATGCAATGCCTAATTGGGCCCATCATAAGAGACTTATTGCCTTATATGCTTCAAAAATTATATTAACTAGTAATAATGCATATACATTATGTATGCAGATAAATATATATTATTTAAAATACATAAAATAAATTATATATATATATAAAGGTCTTCTTACATATTATAGCTATAACACATGTTTCTTGGATTATGCTTATTGTAATTATATATACATACAATTATAAATATTATATTAACCAAAATATACTCGTACATGTTAGTCAAAGTCTCATAAGCTTAATAGGTAATGGGTTGAGAGGAATAATAGTGTTAAAAGACTTCATATCATAGAGTATGTCCTTCAAATTCATGATCGTGCATGTCTTATTTAATAGAGCTCATTTGCAGTCTTCAAATAATGTGGAATAATAGTGTTAAAAGACTTCATATCATAGAGTATGTCCTTCAAATTCATGATCGTGCATGTCTTATTTAATAGAGCTCATTTGGAGTCTTCAAATAATGTAAAAAGTGTGCGAATTTAAACAATATGTAAAATATACATAATAATATAAAATTTTATTATAAAAAATATGTATGTATGGGATCTATAAAAAATTTAAATAAATATACTCATGTGAATTTTATTTAATAGAGTTTGGCTAGAGCTTTTCAATCATACTAAGAAAAATATAAATTTAAGTAGCTAATGTTAAGATGATATATGATGGCTATCTAAAATAACTAAGTAAAATAAACTTGAATATTATACTAAGGAAAAAGTTAATATGAGCCCGGGCTCATGCACGCCTATGTGCGCCCTGGCTTATATAAACAAAATTTTTAATTAATTTAAATATGTATTAAAAGGTATTGGAAAAAAATGAAAATTATTATATTTTTAGATAAAAAAAGTGATTGAAAATAATATATATATTTTTTAAAAAAGTGTCCGCACTCGACATGGATGAGAGGGAGGGCTCTGCAGCGTCGAATGATAAGCATAGGCTATAAGGGACCTGTGTTCGGCATCCTTTCTTTGGCCGCGGCCTTTGGGTGTAAAAGTATATCGTCTTTCCGGGGACGGTAGTCTTGTTATTAGGACCTTGGCCCTACAATCATGACTCTGCCCCTTTGGGAAAGCGATGAATTTGTCGCCTTCCATTTGACCAAACTTCCAACGAAAAGGTTGTTTAAAGCACCAGCCACCATAGGGCAAGTGGACGACCCACCGTCGTTCTCGTGGTCGTCGGCATGCAGCCATGATTAGCTCAAGGGCCAAACCAGTCACTAATTTTGTTCACATGTCGGGGGCGAACTCGCCAATTCAGCTTGGCGAACAGCCCGCGTGCAGAAGGGTTTCAGTGCTTCGCCATTCATTTCATTTTGTCCTTGATGTGTGTGTACAAACGGCTCATCAGCCATGCAATGTTGGGGGTGGTCCATCAGGCTGTCAGAGTCTCGGTTTTTGTTTTTCTTGCTGTCACGTCCATCGTGCGCCATCGGCATAAATGAACGGTCGCTGGGATTTCTCACTGCGCGCAAGTTTGCTCGGCTTCATGTTAGGAAGAGGTTTTCGTTTTCCTCCTCTCCCTTCCTTTTTTTTTCTTCTCGTTGTTGCCCGTATAGTACTCCATCATGTTTTAAAATCTTGAATATTGCTGACTTCTTAGTAAAGTAAGAGTTTTTTATGCTCCACGCTCAGTGTGAGCCGAGTGTAAAGAACGTATGTAAGGTATTTATTTCTAAGATCAATGGTGCACATAATAGTGCACATTAGCGTAAGTATTATATGTGCTAACGTGTACCACCATGTGCGCCATCAATCCTAGAAATGAACGCCTCCCAGGCGTTCCTTATGCTCGGCTCATGCTGAGCATGGAGCATAAAAAATGCTTCCCTTGGTAGAGGTGGCATGTTGCATTCTTCCTTATCACGTGAAGGATAAATTATTCCTAATTCTGTATTAAAAAATGACAACCTCGTGATGTCCACGTCTATGAACAAGATCGACTTTAAAAGGCCGAAAGGTTTAGTCTTGAGTTCTGAGTCACCTAACCAGCTCCTCTGTTTTTTTGCTTTTCTACATGTGAGTAACCGGCGAAGACCATGACAATAGTTGTTGGTAACCCCGTCTAAGGCCGGCTTAAGATAAATGGAAGCCTAAGGTGACATTTTAAGTGTATTATTTTTATATTTAATAAAAATATTAATAAATTAATTTATTTAAATTATAATTTTTTTATATTTAAAAATTTTAAATTATTAATTAAGATATTATATATATTTTAGTAATAGGAGATATTTAGTTAGTGGGCTAGTGCATTTTATCCCATAGTTAGAACATAGTTAGGGGTTCATTCTCCTACATTAGTAGCCCTGTGGCTACCAAATTAAGGTTATGGGCTTTGTCTAATACACTAGTAGCACTACTTGCTATTAGTTTATAGTTAGGGATTCAATACGTTAACTCTATTGTAATTGTAACATGGGCTTAATTTTCTTTTTCTAATTTATTATTTTAAAAAGATAATATTTGAATCAATTCTATTTGTATATAAATGTATCTAGTTGAGCTTGCACCAAGCATATAACATTTCTTTAAATTTTAATCCAATGATTTGTGTTATTCAAAGAGCAGACATATTTGAATTATTTGCATGTCATGCTCAACTAGAAGTGTCGGGCACACAATAATTTTTTTATTGAAAAGATTATTTTAAATTATAAAATTAATTGAAAATATTTGAAGACCATAATTGAGACTATGCTAAGAAATGAGAATAACATAAATAAAATTTTAAAATATTAAATAAAGAAGAATATATGCAAGATGTAATAACAATATTATGACATTGTAAAAATAACATTTTTATGTCATCTTGTATATTTTTAATATGGTCCAATAAGGCCCCATAATAGTTGTATGTAGAATAATTATGGTGACATAAACATTCCCATTAACAATTTGGCTCTTTGTCAAATAAACAAAATTTTAATATAGTCTCGTAGCTTGAGTATGTCTATTAGGGGGCCTTATCTTCTTTGTGGGGCCTTAGGCAAGGCCTAAGTGCCTAATGCTCCAACCGCCCCTACCCCTGTCCCCCCAAAAAAATGGATCGCCATTAATGAATGGCTACTTAGCATTCAGGAGCAACAACATCCACCAACATAGTGCAAAACACAAGGTTCATAGCTCCTTTACTGTTCCATGGCTAAGGATGGATCTCTGTAGTCTGGATGTCTACATCCATTTGTATATAAAGTAAATAATTTTTTATGTCTCGGTTGGCCTTAGAAATGGCAGTTTTCAAAACCGGTCAGGCTAGTCCGATCGGGTTCAACCGGACATGTTGTAAAAAATGGGCCGGTTCAAGTGGATTTCTAGGTTGGTTTAACCCGGTTGAGTCAACATGACCTGGCCAGTTAAACTGTGAACTTGGTGTTTTGGTTCAGTTTTTTTCGAAAAAAAAAGCAAGACACAAATTCTAGGTGACAGCGATGCCGATCTGGAGTTTGGACTGGACTAGAGGATGTGAAGTATGGTATGTGAGAGAGGATATGAAGTCTGGACTGGACTGGAGGATTTGGAGTATGGCTTGTGAGAGAGGATCTGAAGTCTAGACTGAAGTCTCTGGTGATTTCCTCTATGTTCCAGCGATCTCCTCCGGTGATTCTCACTTTGTCATCCATGGCCTAAAAGAGAGGAATTTTGGGCGGGGGCTGCCTCTCTATCGAAAATCCCACTCCGGCGAAAAGGAGATTTGGGGACGAGGTGAGATTTGGACGGAGAAAGGGGGAAGAGGGGAGGTAAGGGTCAAGGCCAGGACCGGGGCCTAGCTATTGGGGAGAGAGGGAGGGGAAGTCGAGGCCGGGGGGATGTCGTTTGGTTTAGGCTGCCGGGAGGAGAGGGGAGGGAGAGGAACGGGGAAGAGGGGGGATGAAGGAGGACAGGAGGAGCTTAGCTGCCGGGGTGGAGAGGGAGGGGAAGGGGGAAGGAGGAAGAGGATCGTCGGATAGGGTGGGGAAGATCATCGCAGCTGCTAGCTAGGGTGGGGAGGAGCTGCCGACTAAGGTGGGGATGTGTATGTTAGGGTTCAGGGGGTGGGAATGTGAAGATTTATATTAACCGGGTCAACCCGGGTTGACCCAGGTTGAACTGGCCCGGACACCAATCCGGGTCAGTGTCCAGGCCGATTCTTAAAACACAGAGAAATGGTTATAAATCAAGTATTTTGTTACTCTAATGGGAAGTTATGGATGCAAACATTTATCAGTCTAGGGTTGGGAAAATTCAACCCAACCCGCTTAACCTTATACCCAACCCGATTATAGGTGAGGTCAGGGTCAGGTTTAGGCTCTTGACTTGTTTTGAATTTAGGGTCGGGTCGAACTTGACCTTTACAACCCGACCAACCCGACTTTTATTCGACTATAAATAATAAAGAGCCATATTATTATAATATTTATTTAATGCGTATTATGTTGAATTAGATATGCTTAAACATAAATTTGGGCATGAATAAGATGTTTGGAGCATAGGTGTGATCACATATATTTTTCTTTATAGTAAACATCCATTTTGGGATAACAGAAGATGATATCTTCAAAGTGTGGTTAATTTTCTTTTCTATTATTCTTTTAGGTGTGGTGAATGAAATAAAAATATATCATATTTTATTGTATTTATTACTCATCCTTTCTCCTTTAGAAGGATACATCATACACTAGATTTAGCTATTTGTTAAAGGCCTAACAGTCATAATAGGGAGCAGGTTAGGAACATGTAACCACATAAGTAGATAATAAAGCTCGATGAGGGACAATTTTTAGATGAGGAAAATTATAATTAAGTGTCACTGGTTGCAAATGAGGGTAGGGTTATGAGGAAATTTTATAACTTTGGCATCATTAATGATTAGGTTAGGTTAACAAAAATAAAATGGTTGAATGGGCATGTAATTGGGTATATTAATGAATCAGGAAAAGGCTATGGAGGAGAGGAAACCCATACCCTACCCAATTAATAAGCAAACATATAAATTTACCCACATATTTAACCATATCTAATTATAAATTATCCACCCCTGAACTTTGGGTTAGCGGCCGGTGAGTCAGGTAAATGGGTACTCATTGACAATCGTAAATTGGTCCAACTTCTAGCACTATGTAATGAAAAGAATGCATTCTATATGGATCTCAAAAATCCCTTAATACCATGTTTCTTATTTACCTCATATAAACATATTTTAAATCTCCTAGAAATACCCTACAATATATGAATTTTTTCCTCCTTCACTCTACCCCAACCTACCCCTTTTTCATTTTTTTTCTTACCATGAAGGGGTAGCAATATTGCAACTAAATTTTTTGGCCTTTTTTAGCTATAAATGGGTGGCAGGCAACCAAATATGTGGCTAGTCCATATCTTACTCTAGTTACAACTTTTATGTGGTCACCACCCTTTCTTGGCCAAGAGGTGGCACAGTAGCTCCTTAGTGTTGCCAACTAGGAAGAAGAAGAAAAGTAAAAGAAGAAAGAGGGAGAAGGTATGACCGCACAATAGTTACTGCATTTAGAGAAGAAGATTTAGAGTCAATCTAATTGGGGTAATAAATGAGAGAAACCTTGGGGTTCTTGGAGTTAAGAGAGCAAGCAAAAAAATTTAAATATTTTAATTTCTTTTGATATTGGGAGATTTATGGGTCCGAATAACCACGTTCTATTAAGAATAGATAGGATCCAGTGGCGGATCTCCATTAAGTGGTGGGTGGTCAAATGACCACCTTGACTTTTCAATGTTTTAAGAACCATCTTATTAATCACCTTTGAGTTGTTCAAAGAAAATTCTCCTCCCAAATTCATTACCACACCTAAAAAAGTCAGGACCATTATACACCTAACCCATCTTTTTCTCGAGTAAAACATAACTCATTGTGGTTACAACAAACTTTAAATTTCTACCAATTTAAATAAGTATTTTAAACCTAACTTGACTAAAGTGGTTAAAAGCTGAAACAAATCCGACCTAATAAACTTATGAGAATAAAGGAACGAAACAGGGAGACTGGCCTTGCACAATGTCTTACCTTTGGCCCCTTTGCTCTCACACATAGTCCGCCTTCTTCCTCTCTTAAAACTCTTGGCACACACTATTCGGATATTCCTCCTCTTATATGTGGCCTACGTTTTCCTCCTATGAAAATCGAATCCTTTCTAGCATCAAACCTTGTATTCCAACTAATCAAATTTGATATATATATAAACAAAATAGAATAAATTCTAAGTATGATACTCCCTCTATCTCATATTAATAATTATATTTAAAAAATAATAATTTTTATTAAATATTAAAATTTATATTTAAGATAATAGAAAATAAGCTTATGATATTTTTTTTTAAGTACTAAACCACATAAACTAAACAATATAAAGCTATTAATTATAGAATTAACGTTCTTGCCAAATAGAGCTATTAACTTATGCCAAATAGAGCTATATTATCTTAGGACCGATGGAGTATTATTATGAGCCCAGGCTCATACTCTTATTTTATAGTCACATAAAAAAGTATTTTAAACTTAATTAAATTTGGCCTACCCTCCTAAGAACAATCTACGCGGCCAGTACGCACGCACCAATATCTCACAATTTGAAGGAGCCGTCAATTTCTCTTCCGGTCCAAGTGATCCGACATGACCTGAGTTTTGTATGCAGGACCGGGTTGCTCCTCCATCGCATACGGCGCAGCAGAGGAGCTCGGCCCCTTTCGGGTCAACCGAACTGGTTCATCCCTCTATTTGAACAAATACTCATGGAATCGAGGTAAATCCTTCTCTTATTTTCATAAAAAGACCATCAGAGATCCTCTTTTTACTGGTTTAAGAGTAATCTGGAGGTGATGATTAGATGTCCATTTCTAATTATTACAGTGGCAAATATCCTATTTCTTGAGTCGCCAGCTGGTGTTGGTTTCTCCTACACAAACACGAGCTCTGACCTCAAAAATTCTGGGGACGAACGGACAGGTAAATTAAGACTTCTTTAATTTCCATTTATTTTCTTTCGATCGTTTATGTTGATTTTGCAATGGCAACCATTTTCACAAGATGTTCGTTTATGCTTATGAGTCAGCACAAGATGCACTGATATTCTTGATAAGGTGGATGGAGAGATTCCCACAGTACAGATACAGAGACTTTTACATAGCTGGGGAGAGCTATGCTGGTAAACTATTTCAATATGCGGCTTGAATATGTGACATGCATTGTAGCTGAAATAAGTTCATCCCTTCTACTAGGCCATTACGTGCCTCAGCTTGCCAAGAAAATTCACGATCATAACAAAGCTTCGTCCGGACCCTTAATCAACCTCAAGGGTTTCCTTGTAAGTTTAACTTAATTAACAGTACATATAAATGAGTCCCTTAATGGTGTTATGGCTGACCGAAATTGTTTGCTAACATTACAGGTGGGCAACGCAGTGACGGACAACCACTACGACAACCTGGGGACGGTCACCTACTGGTGGAGCCACTCCATGATCTCGGACAGGACTTACCAGTCCATCCTCAAACACTGCAACTTCACCCATACAGACAACTCTCCCTCATGCGACAAAGCCCTCGACTACGCCATGAACCACGAATTCGGCAGCATCGACCAGTACAGCATCTACACACCAACATGCTCGTCCGTGCACGCTACGAATACGACTAGAACGCTGAGGCTGAGGAAGACACTTCTGCGCAGGCGTGTTTATGGGTACGACCCTTGTACGGAGAATTACGCAGAGAAGTACTACAACCGGCCAGACGTGCAAAAGGCCATGCATGCCAACACCACGGGCGTTCCTTACAAATGGACAGCCTGCAGGTATGGCTCACTGTTCTCGTTTCATCCAGCCAGTGCCCAGAATATTTGTTACGGACATTAACGTAATATAATTCCGTAAATGTTATAATGGCAGCGATGTGCTGTTTAAGAATTGGAAGGATACTGAGTTTTCAATGCTGCCAACGTACAAGGTGCTCATGGCAGCTGGCCTCAGGATCTGGGTTTTCAGGTATTGAAAATATGTTAAAACTTCTCTCAAATATGTCACCTTCTGAACATTTATTAGCCTCTAAAATTATTTGAATGGTATGGTTCATTCAAAGGCCTTAAAGAAAACTTCAATTCCGAGCTGCCATGGTCTTTGTCGCATCACTGAAATTAAGCTGGGCCCAGTGTTCTGTGGCCGTGTCTTTGTTGTCCGTCCGTCGAAATTGTAATGCGCACTGATGCTTGTTCGGTTTGGTTTGCTGTTTTGCAGCGGGGACACGGATTCAGTGGTACCGGTGACGGCAACCAGATTTTCCCTGAGCCAGCTAAACCTCACGGTCAAAACCCCTTGGTACCCGTGGTACTCCGGTGGCCAGGTTGGTGATCGTCCTTTCCTTATTTCTATCCGTGGATCTTCTGTCTGGCCTTTTCGTTTTGAAAATTGGGTGGTGCATCAATCATTTCCAATTCTTTAGGAAAAATAATCAATTTTACAATTCTGAAGGCAATAGGGCATTAATTGAAGCTATGCTAAACTTACTCCACTAAAAAAATGAAATTATTTCGGGTTCTCAAAGTAAACGGGCATTCATTGAAGCTATGCTCAACCTTCTCAATACCTTGCCGTTCTACAAACCCTTACCATTCTACCTTCCTAGACAGATGATCTTGCTTTTCAATTCATCTTGAGGCGGGTATTTTATCAAATCATTGGGAAATATATGCTAATATTATTAAGAGTGCTGATACTTATTGTAACAAAAAACATTGTGTGTAGTTTAGTTTGTACGTGGATTTGTCTAGCATTTTCGTGTCCATGGCTTGGTTACTAACAACAAAAGACTACTACATCACCAAGATATGGTGAAAGAAAAACTTAGAAACTGAATCTAATAAGTTCCCAATTTCCCTGCATACGTTTATGCATTATAGTCATAAGTATTTTTCTAAGGTACACCCAAAAGTAGGACTCAACATAGACAGGTGGTTCCCACTGAACTGGAGGCCATGTTTGCCGCACCAAGATGCCCATTTTTCATTATGATAGTGTTGTAAGTGGTGCAGTAAAGAAAACCTCTCTCCTTGTTGAAGTGAGTGGAAACGTCGTTTGGCAAAGTTCTTGATGTACATCACACGTCTCCTTGTTGGAGTTGGGCCCAGATTGAGGACGATGGCGTTCAATGGCTACCATGTAGAAAACTAACCGGGCTGTAACTGAGTTATATCTACTGAATCCAGGATTTGTAAGCCTCGTGGGCCTTGAGTGGACTTAATTACTGAAGCCCACTAGCCTAGTTCCATTATCGAATTCTGAATAGGTGGTATTGCGTCGTTTTCTAATGTCAGCTAGATTTTACCAATCCATCATGTATCTAGGCCATGTACATTGTTTGCTTAATAAATTGTGATTAGTCCAATCAAAAATAAAAAGAAGAACATAGTGAGTAGTCAAAATTAAAGCACAAAATGGCTTATACTTAAAATATAATGGACAATATAGATCTGTATGAGAGAAAATAAAGTAATAATTGCTCATTTGCTAATTTTTTTCCCCAGGTTGGGGGTTGGACGGAGGTTTACGAGGGTCTGACATTTACCGTTGTAAGAGGCGCTGGTCATGAAGTCCCGCTTCTCCAGCCCAGACGAGCTTTTCTGCTCTTCCAATCTTTCCTCTCTGGGCAGAAGTTGCCAGCCACAGTGGTTCATTCGAAAGAACTACACTATATCAACGATGAATTGGACTGGTGATTCTGAAGTCGATTCCAGAAATTTGAAGGCATTCTTGGTTAAGGATGAGATCTAGCCCTTGTTCACCATTAGTCTTTAGCCCCCATACAAGTCATGGGTGAGCTGCTTACATATTCATTCAAGTCTTTAAATGTGGATGACTTTGTTTTGGTCTCAACTCAGTGTACGCATACAAATTGCTATCAAAGTTCCATTTCATTGTCTATGTTACTCGTACAAGACTGGAAATAATTGGTGACACACCCACCGCTGCCCCATTCGCCTTCTCTCCATCTGTAGTCCCCCTTATGCCTTTTTGCTTTTGTTCCATCCAACCAAAAATCCCCCTCCCATCCACCCTCATGGTCGTCGTAGGGTTATGTTTGCATTGAATTTAGCTCCTTTGGTTTTTCGGCAACTAGCTTACAACTTATGTTGTCCCGTTGCGGAGGTGCCTAGTCGATGCGGCTGTGGTTTGTGGTCCACCCCATGAGTGGGCCCTACCTACGTTAATAATTTAGTTTGAGAAATCTTCTCAGTAAGATTTTAGGAATGTGTACAGTAAAAACACATAACACGTGTACGTGCGTGACACTGTAAAAAAAATCAAAACCGAGGCCAAAGGCGATTTCACATAAAAAGTGGGCAGTATATATAAACAACAAAATCGAGGCCTAATAGTGTGTGCGTCAAAAACAAAACTGAGGCAGTCAATTTTATGTTCTGTGCGTAAAATAGAGAGGAAAAAAATTTCTCCTTATTGTGTGCATGAACAGAAGAGGAGGGCAACTCTCTAAGAGGTTTTTGGATTGGGAGAATCTCATTATTTTCATCCTACTTATTTAGATAAGTTTTTCAGAGTTCAAGATTACATCTTTTGTACTATGGGGAGAAAAGAAAAAAGCTCAGCGACTTCTTAGGTTTTTTATACTATGTATATTTTTTATTTATTTTTATAATAAATAATTAATATGTAAAAAAGAGTAGTTATATTAAATCTTATTATAGTAGATTGCTTAATTAGGCTGATTCGCCCCGTAGTTTTTTATTCTTGATTTGAAGGATTTTTTTACATTAAAATTCTATGTCTCTTTATCTATTCTATTTGGTTATTTGGATATATATTTGTTACGTTTATTTTGTTGAAATACGAGTTAAACATTAAGATTTTCTATATAGCATCTCAACATATACCAACATTGGCATTTTTATGTTCGACCAATCTCTTGGGCGTGCATCATTTGCTACCCAAACGAAGGTGTAATGGTCATGGATTTCATGAGCGGTAGTGGGCGTGCACTCCGTCTCGCTGTGGTCATTTGTGTTTGTCGAATATGGCAATGTCTTTTCTCCCTTATGTGGTGTTCGTGACCGGATGTACATCGGCGAAGGGCCCTCCCCTCGACCTTGTTCTTGGTTGTCTTGATTTCGAACTATCTATCTGCTCAGTATTTTAGCATATGCAGTCCCAACGGAAATTTTCTACATAGCTGAAATTTGAGGTCCTTTTCAACTATGGCGCTCACCTGTATATGCCAATAGCACGAATGAATTTTCTGCTTCTCACGTTGTGCTTATATTTGGATTACAATGTGTTTATTTGGTTGTTTCCACAATGTCCTATCTTGTAACAGGGTTAGGATAGATGATATTCTTTATTCGGTTTCGAACAGCCAATTGCATTGTCGCGAGCTCCGTTTGTAAGTGTTTAGTCACTTCAGCTATTTAATGAGAATGTGTCTAGTCCCAACTGTCTTTGTGACAAGTGTCCTGTGACCAACCCACAGAGGGCGCTCCAAATCATACTATATTTAAGAGCACCAAGGGTGTAGGATATAACTTTCTTAGCTATAATTTTATACTAATAATACTCAATTACCCTTTTTAGATAACTCCAACCATTAGTAGGTTATCCCCAAATTCTCTCTTAGACGTTAGTAACGACACATGTGAAGAACAATTCAATTATATCAATAAAAAATTTCAAGTTTTATCACAACTGCTTAACGTTATCACAACTGGTTGTAAATATATGAAAAGCCAAATGGTTGACCACAACAACTCCATATATTATAGAACCAAAAAAAGACTTCACAAACTCAAAATAAGACCTACAACAACCCTACTTTTTATCTCGTTGTGAACTTCGAGTTATTCTATACATTGGATTAATACGAAGGCATGGGTACGCAAATGATAACAAATAGCTTAATGTCCTCCTCCCTTGACCAATCAAGGGTCCAAGACTGGTTAATGAAATAGGGATTTTGTAGGACTCTATCCCTTAATAAGACATAGTTCTTCGTTAGTGGGAATCTAAGCATCTAATAACAGTTGGATAGTGTATACAATCCATTGTGCTGATTCATTAGCCCATCTTAAGGCCAAACTTATATGCACTGAAATCTATATTTATATTATCTATTGGCTAAGTTGAGTTGTCACCATATTTTCATAATCATGTTGTTTGTCATGATTGTGAGTTTCTTAATATGTTTAATTAGTATCATAAACTCAGTCTATTGCTCATTCTTGCAATTCTTGTAAGTTTAATTAGTATATTTTCCATGTTTGTAGTTAGATTTTGTAAGGTCCCTAATTTTTCTACAATTTTTTTGTAATTTTTCTGCTTATTTTTGGCGGGAAAATATGATATTTCAGCGTATTTGTATTTTTATATTTTTCTACTCTATTTTTACCCATAGGGCTTAGTCGTGGGCCGCGGGCCTCACTGCACACTTTCGGCGCAAATGTTGGGCGCACTTTCAACACGAGTGTTGGACTTATAACGCGTAAACAATGAGTTAACGCGTGATAGAGATACGATTGAAAAAAAACAGAAAAAAATATAGTAGATTAGATCGGGCTCGGCCCGATCTAGAGAAAAAAAAGGAACATTGTTTTCCCCCCCTTCTCCTGCATCTCTCCGTCCCAGCCGCCGCAAGCCACCGGTGGGCAGCAGGGCCTCCGCACCGGCTCCGCCCGACCGTGTGATGGCAGGGGGGCAGCTGTCCCAGCCCCACAGCCGCTCCGTCGTCCGCCCCGTCTCACCCCTGTTCCACCGGTCGATCTCTCTGCTCTCTCTTTGATTTGTGAGTGGACAGCGCCGGCAATGGATGGTGGGCTCCGCTCGGCCTCCGTCTAGCCAGCCTCAGGCTGACAACAGCAGGGCCGTCGCCCTGGCCAGATCCGACGGCTCCCCCACCTGAATCGTCCCGGTATGCACTCTCTCCCTCTCTCATTGTTTTCTTTGCTGAGCCGCCGCCGTGGGCCACCAAGGCTGGCCACGGCTCCGCCATGAGTCGGCCACGGCTCCGCCATGGGCCGGCCACGGCGGGAGGCCATCCCTCTCAGCCCGGTGGGCCTCCGTTCCGCCGCCCCGTCCTCATCCCCTTTTTGCCATGTTTTCTGCCGACACACAGTTTTTGGCGAAACAGTGGCCACCACCGGCCATCCGTGGCCGACACGACCCCCATCCAGCCCCGCCTTGGTCTGGAGAAGGTGGTGAACCACCCCTCCCTGCCCAGTTCCTCCTCCTCGCCCTCCATCCTTCCTCTGCTTGGTCCGGACATGCCGGAAGTTGTTGCCTTTTGCTTAAGACAGCTCCGCCCAACATCCGTCCGGCCAGTCTTAGGCCGGCGACTGCATGGTGAGCCCCAGCCAGCTCCACCCCCCCTTTGTCACGCCCCGGCGATGCCCGACCCGAGCCGAACCCGATCCAAGGGCCGGTTAAGCGCGCGTGGGCGACGAAGTAAAGATTGAGAAACGATCTAGTGGAAGACTTAACCCTAACCACGGGCGATTAACAGAAACACGGAGTATGCACAATCCTTTGAGCAAGAGTAAATAAAAAGGGAAGAAAAGGTGTTGCTTATCACAAAGTAAACAACAATCTCAAACCCACAAGCTTAGTTAAGTAAAACCCACACCGCCTCAAAATAAGTCATAAGCATCACAACAGTAAAATGTGACATAAATCCAAAACAAGAACCCTACACAAAGGTCCTGAACAACAGCATAACTAAGGAAAATAAACCACACAAAGAACTCCACGATCATATCCAAGCCACCTCCGACCTTTCCTCGAAGAGGCGATCCTGTCCGTTTGCGTGTCGCACCACGCAGCCCCAAATCAAAACACGCAAAGAGGGGTGAGTTCAACAAACTCAGCAATGATTTTAATATCACTAACAACATCGAAAAATGCGATAGCATAGCGATGTAATCATTCAAAATTAACGAATTACATGGTGCATCATTTTCTGATCACATATACATATCACCTAACACTGCATCATAGTGCATAATCAACTTGCATGGATGTATCTCTAACATACATATTCCACATGCATAACATCAACATCAACCTGTATGGATGTTTCTCTAACGTACATATTCCACATGCATAACATCAACATCAACTTGCATGGATGTATCTCTAACATACATATTCCACATGCATAACATCAACATCAACATCAACCTGCATGGATGTATCTCTAACATACATATTCCCACATGCATTATATCATCACAATCAACCTCCATCAAGGAGTAATCACACATTAATGTCACACAGACGGGAGTATAGACAAGGCCACGAAGGCGTATCATGATCCAAAATTCTACACAAGAATTTAAAAAAAGATCGGGGTTGTCAATCCCTAATACTGCTTGCCCTGGACGATCCTGGCCAAGGATGTCCCATTCTCACACAGAGAATCTAGAGCAGGGGTGTTCGCCCAGGGACATCTCTTGCGGAGGGAAGAGCCCGAGTTCTCACACAGAGAACCCTAGAACACGTGGTAGTGGGGTGCACATGGCATACCACACTGGATTCTCAGGGTCCAGATGACACTCGTAATAACATTCTCACAATCTATAAGAGAAGTACATAACTCGTCCCCACATCATTCCATTTCACAAGACTCAACCCGGGGAGTGCACTCGTTCCACACAGGAACTTAAATCAAAATATGTCCTTTCGGACCAATCAACTTGCGATTAACCCACGACCGATCAATCCGGCACACAATTTCATCACATTGTATCCAATCGGTCAAATTCGATTAATCACGATGAAGCCTCAATTAGAAATTCATTTTCATGATGCATGCAGTATGGTACATACGTGGGCAAAGCATACATGAATCCTAATCCATGATAAGTGCTCTCATCAGCCCCTATTGCATCATTCATTATCACAATATCAAGCTTCAACATCATCATTTAACCCCACATGTGTGTGTGTATCTAGTAGAAACATTTCACATAATGCATGCCAACATGCTTAAAATTAAACTCACTACCACACTACACATGTAAATTTCCATCCAAACATTAATTCCAGCGGAAATCATAGGAGAAGAATCGTTGAAATCATATCTCAATTCAAAACTCAACCATAAAGGCTAAACACATATAACATCACTCATTTCATCATTGAGTCATGGCATTCACCAACATCCACACACAACTAACCACAATCTATCATGACAAATCAGTCCAATAATAAATTATAGTTCTACTGAAAATATGCTTAACAATGAGAAACCAACCATTCATAATTTCAAGATGACGATTCCAACATCATGCCACCAAACATAAGTCATTCCACCATCTCTAAGCATATATCTCAACTCCATAAACTTAATAGCATGCATTTCCAGTAGCCTAACATAGCTTAAAGCACTCCACATTCATATAAAATTGGCAAGCTAAAGTAGAATCATCAAAATAGACATCATATGCACAACATGCAATTTACTGTGTAGCCGATCGATCGCCCTTTAGGCCGTTCGATCGCCTAGCAGGCCGTTCGATTGGCTGAACTGGAAAAGTGTCATTCCGGCAGTGTTGCCGATCAAACGCCCTTCAGGGCCGATTGATCGCCAACACGGTAAAACAGTCATCTTCTTTCTTTCGCAAATCCAAACCGAAACACTATTGATAACATTTCAAATTCACATTTAACACCCTAATCATCATCAAAAGTCCTTCTTGACTTCTAGAACATCAAACCATAACATAATAATGCAAAACCCTAAGAAATCGGGATTAAATAATTACATTTTCTAATCTTACCATTAACACACCAAATGAAGCAACTCCATTTCGAAATAAGCCAAAAATGAAGAATTTTACCATAGATAAATAGAGATTTTGAAGACCCATTACCTCAGCACTTGTTTAAGCTCGGATTGAAGAGTCACCCTTCTTGAAATCCTTGAAAACACATTGAATTTGAATTAAACTCTAGTAGAAATCGATTTACCAAAGAAATCCCTAATTAAATCTTAGATCTAGGGCTTGTTGGTAGTAAAAATCAAAATTTGAATGTTAGGGTTTGTAGTAAAACACAAATTAGTAGCTTTTGATGGTAAAAAATGAATTGAATCAAGGGAAAAATGGTAGATTTGGAAGAAATTAAGAAGAAAGTCTAGGATTAGTGCTTAATTAGAGCAAACTTACCTTAATCGGCTTCTAATTCGGGCTTAAATAGGGATTAGGCCAGCCGTCCTTCCTTAGCCTATTCCCAAAAATAGAAATGGCTCAGGTCTGCCCTTTTATAGTAAGGGTTGGGGTATACATAGGTAAGTTTTGGGGTGTAAATAGGAAAAGTAGGCTAAAAGTGGTTATTTTGTAAATTTAAGCACAAATTAAGCCTAATAAAATTCTAAAAATTTTTGTGTGACCTTAAGTATATGTCTAGGTTCATTTAACACAAAAATAAAAATTTCGACGGTAGGGCCCATAGGGGTCCCGCCAAAACCCTAATTTTTGGGAAAATAGTGAAAATTTTGAAAAATCCCAAAAATTCACATTTGGTTTAAAATCACTTAAACTACTAATATTAAAGTTAATTTTGGTTAAAGTCATCACAAATTCCATTTATTTATAAAATTACCAAATAAGATCAGAAAACACGTAAATTTCACGATAACAAATAATTAAATAAAACCAAAACCAGTTTAAAGATGAGGGTCTTTACACCCTTGGCCGCTCCGCCCTTACTGGGTTCCCCCGGGCAATCCCTCACCTTCCCTATTTTTGGCTGTGTCTGGGTTCAATAGCGGCCACTGGTAGCCGAACGCCAGACTTGACCCACCACACCTTTGTTTGGCTTCTCTCCGGCCTGGCAATAACAGTGGATATCTCCACCCGACCCGGTTTAGCTTTTGTCCCATTTGTTCCGCTAGAACGAGATCTGTCGCCCGCCGGTTGATGTGCTTGTCTACAGAAAACCGAGCCTTTGCTCCTCACTATGCAATTTGTCTGGCGTGTCGCCGTTGACTTTAACCATCACCTCTAGCTGGAGATAGCTCCTCCTGGCCGCTAGGGCCATGATGGAGTCGGCCATAGCCGCCAGTAATCCCTGCTCCTTTGTGCCCATGGTTTTTCACCTGTTTTGGGCCATCGTGCATCGTTGGATGCCGAACACCTCTAGACCTTGTAGTTTGGCGGGTCTCAGCCTAGAGATGGTTGTCTGCCCTAGTGCGGCACCACACCTCTTCTTCAGCATGAGATAGGTTCCCCCTTTGCCGATAATATGTGTTTGACCACGCTATAGAGAGCGCCATGTTTTTCCCTCTTACCGTCCTACCTCCACCGGACATCGTATGGCCTCTAGTCGGCTTACCTCAACACGACAATGGCAATGGCCATCTTCGTCGGTCACCACCCTTGGTATGGCCCTACCGCCCTTATGAGCTTTGAGCCGACACCATCTAGCCTCTCTCCCCTCCCTTTGGTCGCGTGTGCAAGTAGCCGCGCGTGTGGGTTAGGGTATTGGTGCCGCTTTGGCGCCGCCCGACCGTCGGATGGCTCCGCCATCATTTGGAGTTGACATCGGAGTCCTCCGCCTCTCCTCCGTCCTTGAACGTTACCCCACGCCCTCTGCCCATATATGGGACCTTGTAAACACGAAATCGACGCCGTTGGGTGCTGTCCACGGCCAATTTTGATGTTTTGTGGCCGGTTGAGTATTGTTCAACTGCCGGTTAAATTTTAGTGAGTACAACCTGTCTTTCGGTCGCACCTGCCACTTGTTGGCATGATCTTTCTCCCGGCCGCCCATAGTGTGCCGCGTGGATCACGAATTTTATCGCTTTCACTTTGACATCCCTTTTGGCTGTGCGTAGTTCCGGTGCTTCCTAAACCTCGGGACAACAACTTTCTCAGCAAGGCAATGGTTTTGACCACTGACTCCGCCATCGACGCCGCCACCGTCGTGTGCTTGCCATTAAACGTCATGATTACGAGGTAGGGGAGCTTTGAACTCGTAAATTCATGATAGCATGCTTGAATGAGTAGTAGCATGCTAGGAATTTTATGATGTGCATATAAACATGATTATATGGTATGTTTAGATGCATATGGCATGCATATGAACTGTAAGTACGTTGATGCATGTGTAATACGTGTGCTAAGTATGATTAATATGTATGAGTTGTATGCACGTTCTATGGATGTGGAATGTGTATGCGCTAGCGATGGCTAGCAAATTTGTAAGTACGCTACATATGCATTTTATGGACATGTTAGTGATGGCTAGCAATGTCGAGTAAGTTACGTATGTGGACTATGTGTGACGGCAGAGGTATGGGCGATGGACGATAAGAGGTGGCAAAGTGTTTGGTGAGGATTGGTATGTGAATGTGGATGCATAAGCGTATGTTGGCATTGTATGGCCCTTGTTGGCACTGTATGACCCCAGAGAGTGGGTATTTGCGTGCTTAGGTAACTAGTATCATGGATCTACTCTTACCTGTTTAATCCTGTGCCCCATGAGCATATGTGTGCCTTGCCTTCAGAAAAGTCCATGGCGTCTAGTTGCTCCCCGAAGGTTAAGGTGATGCCCTTGTGGCATTCCCTTCCTTTCCGACGTTGGAGCTTGTTAATTGTAATGAACTTCAGTTGTCGGTAATATGTGTACGATAGTGAAAGTATGTTGTATGCTTCAGATTCTGAGTAAGTTGTACATGTAAGATCCAAAGTAAGTGTGAGTGTAAGCTCCTAAGGAAGACGTAAGAATACGTTTATGTGTAAGCATATAGTTATACGATTAAGGCTGTACAAGTACATGTAAGTTGTGTGAGTATGAGTACAATTGTAAGATGATGATTATGAGTAAGAATGTAAGTGTAAGCTTCTGAGTAAGACCGTAAGTGTACGATTCTGAGCACGATCGTAAGTATATGATTCTGATAAGGACTGTAAGTGTAAGATTGTACGAGTAAGATTGTACAAGTATGTGTAAGCTATATGAGTATGCCTTTGATGGTACGAGTATGTTGTAAGACCCTAATTAAGGATGTTTGTGTAAGTTTGATTTGATGGTGTGCCATGCGTGTTTTTATGCCTATGCATACGATTGTTATTTGTTGACTGCTTCATGTTTAGGTTGCATGATGCATGTAATTATGAACTTATTGAGTTCACCGTTTGGGATTTCCTCTACTGAGTATGAAAATACTCACCTTACTTCTTTTAGCCTCGTTGTTCGGGAGGCTTTTGCAGGTTGTGTTGGTGAGCTCCTGGAGATGGACGCTCGTTTCTGCGGTGGATTGTTTCCCTCTCAACTCAAGTATTTTTGACTCAAGGACAGTATGGTTGATGCCACGATCTGATGCATTTGGTGAGATTTAAGTGTTTATATATTCTGGACTTTTAATTTGGATTAGATAGTAGACTATTTATGGGACTTGTACTCGGGGACGCCTGGGAGTTATTTGTATTTAAAAATCCATGATCATGGTAATTTAGTCGTACATTTATTTTTGAGTAATACCTGAGGATATTTGATTTGACGGTACGATGTTTAACTGTATGATGCTTTAAATTATAAACTGTTTATACAGGTTTTGATTTTGTCATTTTGACTCCGATTTATTGTATAAAAAAATTCTATGAGTTTTAAGAAAAAGGGATGAAAAATCTCAGGCGTTACAGATTCATGTTGCCACCAAGACCCAAAATATATTAAAACAGTTCAACTTATAAAAGTTAAAACATGTTATTCTATGCGTGATTGCAAGTATGATGGGTTTAAGTGTTAAAGTTTATTTTATGACATAAAAAGTTTTGATTTTACATTTAATAAGATGAATAGTGTGTATAATACTATATAGAATATGAATTTTGTTACTTGCAGTTAGGGGTGTAAACGAGCTGAGCTGAACTAAGTATTGGGCATTTCGGCTTCAATTTGAATGACTAAAGCTCAACTTGAAGTTTAAATAAGCTCAAAATTTTTATTTCAAGCTCGGCTCGAATTAAATATCCAAAACTCAGCTCGAGCTCAAACTACAATAAATGAATCTTGAGCCTAGGCTCGAATTGGGCTCGAACTATAAAAAATAATATATACGCTAAGATATTTTTAATATTAATATTAATAAATACACTTCAACAAGTACTACTACTACACCTCGAACATCTGACTATAGTCACTAAGAAAGAAAAAAATTATGACAAATGAGTTTTAGTTATGTATGCTTAAAAAAACATTACCATTTTCTCTCTTTATGTGTATATAATCACTAAAAAATATAAAGAAAATAGAAACTCACCTAGGGAGCATTGTCATCTACTTCTTCATATATTTTTTACATGCTTAAAAATTACTTATAAAAAAATTATTCTTTAGTCTTAGTATGCCTCTAAAAAATTCTACAATACATGTAAAAAGATAAACATTCTCTAAGTTGAGGCTAGTCATCGTGTCATGCTTCAACTTTTGAAAGAATATTATAATCATTCTTTTGTAAATTAAGGTTGGTCTCTCTAATGTCATGCTTCTTTTAGAATTTTTTTGGGTATATTAGTGTGATATCATGTTCACCCTCCATCATATATTTATAGTTTCATTTGGTTCTTCAATTGAACTAATTTTAGTTCTCTTGAAAAACTAATTGGAACTATTAATTTGGGACATAAGTAGTATCTTAATGTTTGTATCGTTAATATTTTTTTAAAAAAATATATATAATACATATAAATTATACATCCATTACACTTTAATGAGAATATATATCATAAAAAAAATTATATGAGTTTAGGCTCACTCATGTTTGTGTGAGCTAAGGCATTATAGGCCATTAGCTCAAGGTTCGACGGTGCAAGGAGACACAAACCAATCTGCCCCCTAAGTGATGTGTATTGTTGGATCGGAACTCAAAGGTTCAGAGCTTATGTAGTCGTGAGTGAGCATTGGCTTGTATAAATGGGTCTTATATATCATATATGATATATGATTTTGGTACATATATGTGATTGCATATCTTATATATACTCCAGTTGTCCTAGATTAATAACTCCATTTTATTTTACAAAATAAACTAATCAAATAAAGCTATTAATTTAGCTTAGAGGGAGTTGTCGTAAATATATATTTAAATTAATAATTATATTTATATAAAATATATACACATATGTATAATTTAATTTTTATATATATTATTTATATATAATTTTAAAATTATATGTGGGTTTGGGTTCGAGTTCTAGCTTGAGCTGAGTAGAGTTGAGTTTGAGTTTTATTTAAGTCGAACAGGGGTATCCTCAAACTCTATTCGAGCCTATTTGAGCTCAAATCAAGTTTAAGCCCAACCTATATTTCTAGTTGAGCCTAGTTTGAGCCAAGTTGGGCTTGTTCGATGAGTTCGCGCCTTAGTTCGTTAATAGGTCGATACAATTTAATATGTGTATGTCTATATTTTATTAATTTATATAGTTAAGATTTTAAGACTTTAAGGTCATAATTCAAAAAAAAAAAGATGATGAACCCTTAAGAGGCTAAAAAATGTTTAACTTACGTTGAGAATGATATGTCAAAAAGTCACTTTATCTTCACAAAAGTCCCACTCATCAATGGTTTTGTGAGGATAAAGTGACTTTTTGACGTCAAAATAACATTACTCTAAGAGGCTATATTTAAACTAGAGTCAACAAAAGTGAAACAAAAAATGACAAACAAATTGTTTAAATCTTTTTAAAATTTAAATAATTTAAAATATTAAAAAATAATGATGCAACATGAATAGAACCCGTTTTTGCCGTGGGTAAAAAAAAGATATTTTGTAACTTCAAAGCAAAGTATAAGACACATTTTCAGGGGTGATAATTTATTAAATAGTTGATAAAAGGTATTTATAATATTAAAGAATCAATTGAAATGATATAGTCATAATTTCTCGCGGATGGTAAATAATAGGTCCCTATTTCATATGCCGTGCAGATCGCGCTATGTAGATTAGTCACCGAGCTAGGTAGAAATATTTTCGATTTAATAAAGAACTTTCCAATAAAAAAATAATTGGTGACAAATGGTTTGATGCGACTTGACCGGCAGAGTACACATAATTTTTTTTGCTTTTGGCTGTTTGAAATACGAGACTGCGCCGGTTGAGCTTGAGATGGTTATCCATATCAAACCAATATTATACGCATAGTACAAGGAATAATAATAATAATGTATGAGAAGACAAAAAAGGTAGTCATTATTTGACCAATCAGAGACATGAATTACAAGTGACAACGCGGCATTACGAAAGTGCGGCACTAGCAAGCCATTTGTTTACTATGATTTCTACATCACAATGATGACAAGACCCAACCAAACTCTGCGGGAACCGAAGGAGCAATGATATTGCCGAAAGACCTCTTATTCAATGCTGACAGCCTGAAACAAACACCGGGCCCGGTGGTGCAACAAGGCGTTTTTGCGTACACAAAAATTAGGAGCAACTAGGTGTATGCATAGTAAAACAAGTGTTATCTTTGATTACTCTAGTTTGTAAGTATCTTTGAAGGCATTCTTGGTTAAGGATGAGATCTAGCCCTTGTTCACCATTAGTCTTTAGCCCCCATACAAGTCATGGGTGAGCTGCTCACAAATTCATTCAAGTCTTTAAATGTGGATGATTTTGTTTTGGTCTCAACTCAGTGTACGCATACAAATTGCAATCAAAGGTCCATTTCATTGTCTATGTTACTCGTACAAGACTGGAAATAATTGGTGACACACCCACCACTGCCCCATTCGCCTTCTCTCCATCTTTAGTCCCCCTTATGCCTTTTTGCTTTTGTTCCATCCAACCAAAAATCCCCCTCTCCTTTCCCTTTAGTTTTTCCTTCGTCCTTCCACTCCATCTGTCCCCTCCTCCTCCCTATCTTTCTGTCCCATCCACCCTCATGCTCGTCGTAGGGTTATGTTTGCATTGAATTTAGCTCCTTTGGTTTTTCAGCAACTAGCTTACAACTTATGTTGTCCCGTTGCGGAGGTGCCTAATTGGTGCTGCTCTGGTTTGTGGTCCACCTCATGAGTGGGCCCCACCCATATTAATGATTTAGTTTGAGAAATCTTCCCAGCAAGATTTTAGGAACATGTATAGTAAAAACACATTTTAGGTTTCGTGTATATGCGTGACACTCTGAAAAAATCAAAACTGAGGCCAAGGGGATTTCTCAGAAAAAGTGGGTAACATATATAAACAACGAAATTGAGGCGAAATAGTGCATGCGTCAAAAACGAAACTGAGGCGGTCAATTTTCTATTCTATGCATAAATAGAGAGGAGAAAAATTTCTTATTGTGTGCATAAATAGAAGAGGAGGGCAACTCTGTGAGAGGTTTTTTGTGTTGGTGAGCAACACCGGATTAGGAGATTCTCATCATCTTCATCCCAATTATTGAGATAAATTTTTTAACGTTCAAGGGTGCATCTTTTGTGCAAGGATAAAAAAAAAAAGCTCGACAATTGCTTAGGTTTTTCATACTCTGTGTATTTTTTATTTATCTTTATGATAATAAATTAATCTATAAGTGAGAGTAGTTGTATTAAACCTTATCATAGTAGATTGCTTAATTGGGCTGATTCACCTCATGGTTTTTTACTCTTGATTTAAAGGGTTTTTCTACGTTAAAATTTTGTGTCTCTTTATCTATTCTGCTTGGTTGTTTGGATATATATTTATTATATTTATTTTATTAAAATAAATTAGACATTGAGATTTTCTATATAACATCCCAACAGGTGCCAACATTGGCATTTTTATGTTCGACCAATCTCTTGGGCATGCATCATTTACTACCCAAACGAGGGCGTAATGGTCATGGATTTCATGAGCGGTAGTGGGCGTTCACTCCGTCTTGCTGTGGTCATTTGTGTTTGTCGAATATGGCAATGTATTTTCTCCCTTATGTGGTGTTCGTGACCGGATGTACGTCGGCGAAGGGCCCTCCCCTCGAGCTTGTTCTTGGTGGTCTCGATTTCGAACTATCTATCTGCTCAATATTTTAGCATATGCAGTCCCAACGGAAATTTTCTACATAGCTGAAATTTGAGGTCCTTTTCAACTATGGCGCTCACCTGTGTTTGCCAATAGCACGAATGAATTTTCTGCTTCACTTTGTGCTTATGTTTGGATTACAATGTGTTTATTTGGTTGTTTCCACAATGTCCTATCTCGTAACAGGGTTAGGATAGATGATATTCTTTATTCGGTTTCGAACAGCCAATTGCATTGTCGCGAGCTCCGTTTGTAAGTGCCTAGCTATTTAATGAGAATGTGTCTAGTCCGAACTGTCAGTGACAAGTGTCCTGTGACCAACCCACATATGGCGCTCCAAATCATACTATATTTAAGAGCACCAAGGATGTAGGATATAACTTTCTTACCTATAATTTTATACTAATAATATTAAATTATCCTTTTTAGATTACTCTAACCATTAGTAGATTATCCCCAAATTCTCTCTTAGACATAGTAGACACATGTGAAGAACAATTCAATCATATCAACAAAAATTTTCAAGTTTTATCACAACTGCCTTACGTTCTCACACTTGGTTGTAAATATATGAAAATTCAAGTGGTTGACCTCAACAACTCCATATATTATTGAACCAAAAAAAACTACACAAACTCAAAATAAGACCTACAACAACCCTATTTTCTAATCTCGTTGTTAACTTCGAGTTATTATATAAATTGGATTAATATGAAGGCATGGGCATGCAAATGATACGAAATAGCTTAAGGTCCTCCTCCCCTTGACAAATCAAGGGTCCAATACTGGTTAATGAAATAGGGATTTTGTAGGACTCTATTCCGTCAGAAGACATAGTTCTTCATTAGTGGGAACCTTAGCATCTAATAACAGTTGGTTAGTGTATGCAATCCATTGTGATGATTCATTAGCCCATCTTAAAGCCAAGCTTATATGCACTTAAATCTATATTTATATTATCTATTGGCTAAGTTGAGTTGTCACCATATTTTCATGATCATGTTATTTGTCATGATTGTGAGTTTCTTAATATGTTTAATTAGTTTCATAAACTCAGTCTATTGCTCATTCTTGCAATTCTTGTAAGTTTAATTAGTATATTTTCCATGTTTGTAGTTAGATTTTGTGTCTGCAAAACTGCATACCAAGTTCTTTTCATCTCTATCTTGCCAATTGAGTTGCAAAAAATCTTTAAGTCAGCAAGCCAGCCTTGATTTCTGAAGCATCTTTCAGTAGCTCTTATACCTATAATGACATTCAATAAATTTTGTGAATGACACTGAATCCACTTCTCCACTCAAATTTCAATTCACTGAGATATATCAAACAAATAGGATTTATCCCCAGCATTTCTAGTAATTTGGCCCTCTTTTGAATTCGCAGGTAAACTTGTATTCATCAATACCCTGGTATGCATATTGGCTTTGTTTAAGAGTTTCCCATGAACCAGTTGCACTTCTATTTTGGCAAACCCATATAACATTTACGGGTGATCGATCCCATTCTCTAGAAGGATACCTATGGTCCTCACAATTTGATGCACACCCTGTAGATTATGTAGGTTTAGCATTTTTCAATGAAACAGTGTAAAGTTAGACCCATAGCACCTTCTATTAATTATATCTTCATGCATGGAGGTGATCATCTATGTATCGGCCGGAGACATGGCTGCCCAATGAAAGTCAAGGACCCTCCCTCCAAGCTCCATATCAACTACTCCCTCAGTCCTACATCAATACATTAGCATTAGCTCAATGGAAGCCTGCTCATCGTCTAGCAACTAGTGTACATACAATCACATCGAGGCCAGGCATTATACCTCCATACAAACAAGGATGGTATAAACATCTGTACGGGTTATGAGTCATCCATGTAGTCTAGTAATTTCAACACCCAAAATGTTTTCCTGACCAAAAATCTATGACAAGCTCTATGACCTGCAGCCTATATGGGGCTCCGAATATGGTACATGAGGAGGCTCACCAATGTAAATTAGAAGGCTACGTTGGATTAGGAGGGTGGGCAGGAAAGCCCCCCAGCTAAACCCACTCTATCAGGCACATAGGCAATACAAAGATATTGTACCATACAAAATTTCCTCTTATCAACAAATATGAAATTAAACTCAGTAGAAGCTCACAGGCATAAGCAGGTGACACAATATAAGTCACAAAAAGGAAAAAGAAAACAGAGAAACCATTCCAAGTCAGTTTGGTTTCATAAATGCAAATTTTCTAACGCATTTTCGACAAAGTGTACCAGGGGAAAAAATGATATATCAAAGTCGCCCGCCTTGGAGGAGAAAGCACAATCAACAAAGTGGAACACCTGCTTGGAGCCGAGGTGAACAACAGAACGTTCATCACAATCAACAAAAGAAAATTGGGAACAAAGCGAGAACTTTACGATGATTCAAAGACGCGAACCTTAAAATCCTGGGCAATTTCACGAACAAGTCGCTGGAAGGGGAGCTTGTGGATCAAGAGCTCAGTACTCTTCTGGTATGACAGGGGCACCAGAACTAGAGCAGCTAAATTCAGAACTAACAGTTTCACAGATCCGCAAATGTTGGATCTCAAAAATAACAACGAATTTGGGAGAATTAACTCTTCAATATCTTTTCAGGAATCAATTACATCAACAAATCTACATGAGCTTCGAAGAATTAAACTCAAACCTCGAATCTCAACAGAACAGCAACCACAATCGTTTCTTCCAGCTTCAAGGCAGAGAACTCCAGACAGAGCAAACGACTCAGGAAAACTAAACAAGCTGAGTAACCACTCGCCAAGTTTTATACCACCAAAAACTCTCCTTTTCCCCCCCTCTTTTTTAAGACTCTACTGATCTATTTATATACTCCTTACAAATGCTAACGTGGACGCCAGTACAGCTTCTCCCCCGAAGGTTGAAGAAGCTTCTCCTCCGTAGGTTGAAGAAGCTTCTCCTCCGAAGGTTGAAGATGATCAACCCGATTAACTGTCTAGAAACAAAGTAAAATGTTCATTTTACCCCTCATCCACCATCGTCCATTTAATCCAACAGTCATTAATATCTCCTAGATTAGTGATAGACGCTTTTACCCCTTTCAATGGAATTCATCCGATACAAACAACGGTCACGATTAGATCGTTATTAGTGAAAGACAGTTATGCCCTTGTGATTATTTAAGCGGTAATCTGTTCGATGAAATGCCAATGAGACTCTATTTCTCTGAAGCTTCCCTTTTCTACTGTGCCTGTATCAAAGCCCACCGGCTTAAGGAAGCTTGACCTCGAGCTTTAAGTGGAAGGAGAAATATCCAAATCTCCCTGATAAAGAGAGAGATCTTTAATATTGAAAGTCGATGAAATAGCCAAATCAGAAGGAATGTCAACAATAAAAGCATTGTCACTAATCTTGCGAAGAATACAACAAGGACCAATATTTCGTTGACGAAGCTGGTGTCTGGAAGAAGCTGGGAGCCGACCTTTACTGAGATGCACCATAACTAAATCCCCTTCATCTAACTTAACATAGCGACGATGCTTATCAGCGTGTTCCTTATATCGCATATTTGTGTGCTGTATTTTATCATGAACAGATTTGTGAATAGATTGCATCATGTCAATAATGGAAGTAGCTTTGGAATGTTCCCCAGGTTGTCGCGGTAACTAGACCAAATCAAGGACATGGTGAGGATTTTGACCATACAAAACTTCAAAAGGAGTACGGCCAGTGGCGCTGTGGATACTTGCATTATAGGCAAATTCTGCTTGAGGAAGAACAACGTCCCACTGCTTAGGTGAATGACCACATAAACAGCGCAAAAGATTGCCAAGAGTTCGATTAGTAACTTCACCGTCGTCACCGTGGATGGCAAGTACTACTGAACTGTAATTTTGTTCCCAATCTTTTTCACAGTGTATACCAAAATTGACTAAAAAATCTACTGTCTCGATCAGAAGTAATGGAAAGAGGTACTCCATGAAGCCGAACAACTTCTTTGTAAAATAACATAGCCACATGGACAGCATCAGTGGTTCTCTTACATGTTATAAAATGAGACATTTTCGAAAATCTGTCAACTACCACATATATCGAATCATTTCCCTTCTGAGTACGAGGTAAACCTAGAATAAAATCCATGCTGAGATCAATCCAAGGTTGTGTAGGAACTGGTAAAGGTTGATACAATCCTGAATTTGAAGTTCCCCCTTCGTATAAAAGACAAATTGTGCATCTATGAAGATACTGCTGCACATCCCTCTTTATATGTGGCCAATAATATCTGGAACAAAGAGCTTGTAAAGTTTTATCACGTCCAAAATGACCACCTAATCCTCCTGCATGTACTTCCTGGATGAGTTGTAATCGTAAAGACCCTTGTGGAATGCAAAGCTTATTTCCCTTATATAGATAACCATCTAATATATGGAAATCAAGATATGGTTTAGATTGAAGTTGATAATTCTTCCAAAATTTGCCAAAATAACCATCCTGTGTATATTGCAGTTTGAGACATTCAAACCCAAAAATTTTATTGGTCAAAACCAAAAGGAGACTGTAGCATCGGCTTAAAGCATCTGCAGCTTTATTTAATACACCGGCTTTGTGTTTAATTGTGAATGTAAAATCTTGAATATCAGCAATCCATCGAGCATGATTTCTGTCTAGCTTTGCCTATCCATGAAGATATTTCAGGGCATCATGATCAGTATGAAGTACAAATTCCTTAAAAACCAGATAATGCCGCCAGTGTTTTAGTGTCTGAACTAAAGCATAGAGCTCGAGTTTGTAAGCTGACCATTGTCTTTTGCTGTCATTCAACTTGGCACTGTAAAAAGCTACTGGTTTACCACCTTGCGATAAAACAGCTCCAATGCCTAGAGATGAAGCATCACATTCCACTTCAAAAATCTGATTAAAGTCTGGTAAAGACAAAATGGGAGCAAAACTAAGTTTGTCTTTAAGCATAACAAAGCTTTGTTGAGTCCTATCATTCCAATCAAATTGATTTTTCTTCAAACAATCTGTTAAAGGACCTGCCACTGTACTAAAACCTTTGATAAACCTTCTATAGAAGGTAGGTAGGCCATGAAAGCTTCGCAATTCACTGACATTCTTAGGAGTTGGCCAATTAGTAATAGCTTGAATCTTAGATTGATCAACTTGAATTCCTTCAGCACTCACAACATAACCCAAAAATAGTAGATGAACATTTCTTTAGATTGATAATCAGACTATTTTGTTCTAAAACCTCTAATACCTTCTTGAGATGGAGCAAATGTTGTTGTTGATTTGTACTATATATTAAAATGTCATCAAAATAGACACACACACATTTTCCCAAGAATGGCTTTAACATATGAGTCATCAATCGCATAAAAGTAGAGGGTGCATTTTATAACCCAAATGGCATGACAAGCCATTCATATAAACCCTCTCTTGTCTTAAATGTTGTCTTCCACTCATCACCTGGCCTCATTCGAATTTGATGATACCCACTCCGTAGGTCTATCTTGGAAAATATCCTAGAACCAGCCAACATATCAAGCATATCATCTAAACGAGGTATAGGGAAACTGTACCTTATAGTGATTTTGTTTATGGCACGACTGTTTACACACATCCTCCAGCTGCCATCCTTCTTTGGCACCAAGAAGGTAGGCACAGCTATTGGACTTAAGCTTTCCTTGATTAATCCTCTGTCAAGCAAGTCCTGAACTTGTCTCTGCAACTCACTATGTTCTGCTGGACTCATTCTGTAATGTGGTAAGTGAGGAAGTTTGGATCCAGGAATCAAATCAATATGATGCTGAATATCTCGTAAAGGTGGAAGAGACATGGGAATTTCATCACTGGTTACACCTTTGAACAAACTTAATAAATCTTGTATTTCAGCAGGTAATACAGTTTCGATAGGTTGAACTGTTTCTTCACCTTTACATATAAAGACTAGAAAGGAATGATTTTGTATCATGGTAGTTGGTAGATTGTTAACCAACAATATCGATTTCTGTGTCTGTAATGTATCAGCATTGCCAGAAAAATTATTGGATTTGTTGGTAGCTTTCTGCAATTTTATGGTAGACTGTCTTGAGTGTTGAGGACAAAAAGTAATGATGACTCCCTTATGATTCACCTTATAAGTATTTTTCTGTCCATCATGAAGTGCCTGGTTATCAAACTGCCAAGGTCTACCTAACAAAAGATGACACAATGACATATTTATAACATCACACAGAATTTCATCCTTATAGTTTTTCCCAATTGACAATGGTACCAAGCATTGTTATGAAATTTTTACCTCTCCCACATTCTTGATCCATCCAATAGAATATGGTTTTGGATGTTTCTGAACAATCAAATTCAAATCTCTTAATACTGACTTTGAGATCATGTTCTCAGTACAGCCACCATCAATCACTATCTTGCAGATTTTTCCATTAACCGTACTTGAGGTAGTGAATAAAGCATGCCTTTGAGATGAATCATTAGTTTTAGCAGCACATAATAACTTTCGAACCACCATAACAGAAGTGTCTGTCTCAATATCTTCAGTTTCATCACCATAGACTTCCTCAGTTGGAACAAAATCTTTTGAGTTGTGACCTTCTTCCTCAAGAATAACCTGAGTACATGCAGCCAATTTTGTTCCATTACTACTATCCATTCTCCTTAATGGACATTGATGGGAAAAATGGCCAGGCTTCTGGCATTTCCAACATTTATCTGGTCCAGGTTTAGAATATGGCTTAGTAGGATTAGTTGAGAAAGTGACTCTTCCTTCATTCCTAGAAACTTCTCTTTTATGAACTGGTATTCTTTCTATCACAGATGGCTGGAAAGAATTTTTATTTCTTACAAAAGTATTCTGTGAACTTTCTCCTTGATAATATTTCCGAGAAGAAATTGTTCTGTTTATGGATTTTAACATTAATCCTTCATTTCTAGTAGCCAGTTGGAAAGCTTCATTAAGGGATAAAATTGGTTTCACAGCCAATTTTTCTTGTAGATCATGATTCAATCCATTCATATATCGAGAAATCTTTTGATTCTCTGATTCATTCAAACAATTTCTCACAGTCAAATTTTGGAATTCAGTGGTATATTATGCCATTGTTCTGTTTCCCTGCTGACAATGTTGTAACTTCTAAAATATAATCTGTTCATAATCGCTAGGAAGATACATATCTCTCATTAATTTTTTCATTCTGATCTAGGACATAATTGGATGTTTTTCCAACGCTAATCGATTACTTTGTAACTGTGCCCACCATGCAGCAACTCCTTTTTTTAGCTTACATGTAATCAATTTAACTTTAATTTCCTCCGGGACATCCATACAGAAAAATAATTTTCCACTTCGATTAACCAGTCTAAGAAGTCATCTATATCTAACTGTCCAGAGAAAATGGGTAATTCTAGCTTCGGTTTGAAGTGATTAGTATTGGAAGGAATACTTGGAATATTGGCTGCAGGATGATGCTCCTCTTCCTCACTAGAATCACTTCCATCATCTTGGAAACCCTGACCTTGATAATTATTTCTGTATCGATTTGATCTGGGTTGATTTGGTATAGCATTCGACTGATCCAAATGTACTCCAGTCTTTCCCATTCTTAGAGCTTGTAAATGTATTGTTACTTCCTGCATCTGTAATAAGATCTGCTCTAATAGCTGCATCTTTGTCGGTTGTTCACCATTAGTTTCAGATCGATCTAGGTTCGACATCGGAATCAAACCCCAGAGCTTTGATACCAAACTTGACAAGGGCACTAGAACGAGAGCAGCTAAATTGAGAACCAACAGTTTCACAGATCCGCAAATGTCGGATCTCAAAAATAACAACGAATTTGGGAGAATCAATATCTTTTTAGGAATCAATTACATCAACAAATCTACATGAGCTTTGAAGAATTAAACTCAAACCTCGAATCTCAATAGAACAACAACCACAGCTGTTCTTTCAGTTCTGCACAGAGAACTCCAGATAGAGCAAACGACTCAGGAAAACTAAACAGGCTGAGTAACCACTCGCCAAGTTTTATACCACCAAAAACTCTCCTTTTTTCCCCCTCTTTTTTAAGACTCTACTGATCTATTTATATACTCCTTACAAATGCTGACGTGGACGCCAGTACAGCTTCTCCCCCAAAGGTTGAAGAAGCTTCTCCTCCGAAGGTTGAAGATGATCAACCCGATTAACTGTCTGGAAACAAAGTAAAATGTTCATTTTACCCCTCATCCACCATCGTCCATTTAATCCAACAGTCATTAATATCTCCCAGATTAGTGATAGACGCTTTTACCCCTTTCAATGGAATTCGTCCGATACAAACAACGGTCACGATTAGATCGTTATTAGTGAAAAATAGTTATGCCCTTGTGATTATTTAAGCAGTAATCTGTTCGATGAAATGCCAATGAGACTCTGTTTCTTTGAAGCTTCCCTTTTCTACTGTGCCTGTATCATGGTACTTGCGGATTTCACTTCCAATCCCAAACAAATCCTATTACTAACCCCATTACGTTACCACCTTCATCAAGGAATTTGAAACAGCACAAAATTGACATTTCGACAACCATACCGCATAGCGACGGTTCCAGGGCGGTAGCAGTGGGGCTTCTTGACTCCTCCGGTAGTCGGAGCCGACTTCCTTGCAGCCTACACAAACACCACAACAAAAACTCCGATGACGGTGAAGCTAACGACGGTGAAGCACTATGGCAATGGGACGAAAGAGTAAATTAGGATGCCTAGTATCGAAAACATAACGGGACTTATCGGGCTCCCATGGCGGAGCCCGAGCCCGATTCACTTTACTACAGCCCGATAAGAGCCCGTCTGCTAATGCTCAAACGGGCTCGGGCCGGGCTGGTCCAACGGGCTCAAAGCCCAATTACCACCCCTACTTATATATCATATATGATATATGATTTTGGTATATATATATGTGATTGCATATCTTATATATACTCCAGTTGTCCTAGATTAATAACTTTATTTTATTTTTTAAAATAAACTAATCAAATAAAGCTATTAATTTAGCTTAGTGGAAGTATGTCATAAATATATATTTAAATTAATAATTATATTTATATAATATGTATATATATATATGTATAATTTAATTTTTATATGTATTATTTATATATAATTTTAAAATTATATGCGGGTTTGGGTTCGAGTTCTAGCTTGAGCTGAGTAGAGTTGAGTTTGAGTTTTATTTAAGTTGAACAGGGGTATCCTCAAACTCTATTCGAGCCTATTTGAGCTCAAATTAAGTTTAAGCCCAACCTATGTTTCTAGTTGAGCCTAGTTTGAGCCAAGTTAGACTTGTTCGATGAGTGTGCGCCTTAGTTCGTTAATAGGTCAATACTAATTAATATGTGTATGTCTATATTTTATTAATTTATATAGTTAAGATTTCTTCTTATTAATTTTTTTATAGTGAAACTTTAAGGTCATAGTTCAAAAAAAAAATGATGAGCCCTTAAGAGGCTACATTCAAATTAGAGTCAAAAGAAGTGAAGCAAAAAATGACATACAAATTGTTTAAATTTTCTTTAAATTTTAAAGATTAAAAAATAATTATGCAACTTGAATAGAATCCCTTTGTCTTGGGTGAAAAAAAAGATATTTTATAACTTCAAAACAAAGAATAAGAGCTATTTTCAGGGGTGATAATTTATTGAATAGTTGATAAAGGGTATTTATAATATTAAGGAATCAATTGAAACGATATAGTCATAATTTCTCGCGGATAGTAAATAATAGGTCCCTATTTCATATGCCGTGCAGATCGCGCTATGTAGATTAGTCACCGGGCTAGTTAGAAAATATTTTCAATTTAGTAAAGAACTTTCCAATAAAAAAATATTGGTGACAAATGGTTTGATGCGACTTGACCGGTAGAGTACACATAATTTTTTTTCCTTTTGGCTGTTTGAAATACGAGACTGCGCCGGTTGAACTTGAGATGATTATCCATATCAAACCAATATTATACGCATAGTACAAGGAATAATAATAATAATAATAATGTATGAGAAGCCAAAAAAAGGTAGGATTATTTGACCAATCAGATAAGTATAAGACATGAATTACAAACGACAACGCGGCACTAGCAAGCCATTTGTATTATTTCTACATCACAAAGATGACAAGACCCGACCAAACTCTGCGGGATCCGAAGGAGCAATGATATTGCCGAAAGACCTCTAATTCAATGCTGACAGCCTGAAAGAAACACCGGGAGTAAAAGGCGTTGGATCCGCTGTGGAGCACTCACATGTGAGTGCTCCACAGCGGATCTGAAGGCGGAGTAAAACAAGTGTTATCTTTGATTACTCTAGTTAGTAAGTATCGAAGGGTAGATTTCGGACCTCTTCCCCATGATACTGCCCTTGGTGTCGGGGAAGAAACCGTTCTCGGTCAGCTCTGAGAGCGCACCGTCATCGGCCACCCTGATGGGGAATGGCAGGAGATGCCCCGGAAGGTCCACCACCTCCTCTCCCACGTACGTTTTCCACAGACTCATGGCGATATCCTTAACTGCGTGCACACACCTCAAACTCTCTGGCTCATGAAAGATGTGCAGCTCATGTGAATGAGAGATGTGGCGCATGAAGTGCTCGTACCAAAGTGACATTCGGAACCCGTATATCTGTCCGCGAGCCCGACCAGAGTCTCCATTAAGGTGATTTGGCTGGTAGGAGCCATGGGCAATCTCCGTATCCCTCCCTCCATCCATAGATCTCTGGTTCACATTTGCTGAGCCTACTATCACATATTCATCGTCCACTAGCACCAACCAAAAAAATAGGGAGGGAAATCAGCTTAAAATATTATTAGATGTTTCTATTGATTGATAAAACGACAAGTAAAAATTAAGTAATCCATAAGTAAATGGCATGGATCAGTTGAACGTACCAATCATGAGTTTTGCATGGATATAGATGAGGAACCGCCGATTAGTTTGTGCCTCCCAGTAATCAGTCCCTGGCTCGGGTCTCTCTGGAGGAACATACTCTCCATGACGCTGAACCTCTCGGTTGCCAAGGCAGAAGAAGTTCAAGTAATCGGTAGGATGTGCTTTCCCCCGCAGACCCACCTCATCAATAGCCTGGGCGATGATCCCATACATCATCTCCACGGTCTGGTGGTACCAGTAGAGTATATCCTGTACACTTTCGCTGTGTGGCTTTCCTTCGGGCCACATTGGAGTCAACACATAGGCAGCAAATCTCTCATTGGCTCTGATCTTGCTCGCAATCTTGAGAGCAATCTCGATGGGGACCAGATTCAGGCAGTCACTGTCCTGGCATTCTCTCCATGCGAAGCAGCTCCCAAAGAAATACTGATTCTCAATGTATATGAATCTCTTCGCCCTTCGAATCGCTTCTATGTAACCCACGTGAATGCTTTGGTCGATGGTTACATCTTTACCACTCATGAGCCCCATCCTGGATGCCTCAGATGGGTCAGACGGAAAACACAGCACAGAAGCATCGTCAATTGAACGAAACACTTGTACATTCCAGGACTCCTCTGTTTCATTGCTGAACTTGGATGGAACGGGGAAAACATCTGGGTTTTCCCCGACTTTCACCAAACTGTTTTTAAAGTCCTCTGGCGCTTGTTTCGCGCATCTATGTTCGAAGTTACCGAGGACATCCCACGCGGCGGGGCCCTCCAGCTTGGAGTGCACGTCGTGCCATGGCTCCCTTGGACCACCATGCTGCAAATCGGCATGTTCGAAGTTCTTCTGCTGGAAATCATTGAGGAAAAGTGTGTCCAGATGTCTGAAGATTGGGTGATCCTCGTAATCATACCTTCCATCGGAGATGTCGATTCCTCCAATGAAGCTAACAATCCGCCGGCGGTGACTAGCACCATGATCTCCTTCAATTGGAGCATCCACCGTCACCGTCTTCTGGTGGTGGGTAAACTGTGCCCAAACCTCCAGCTTCTGGACTGCGCTGAGAGAGGCGTCTGCATTCCGAGGGCACAAGAAGCACTTGACCTTGGAGCACTCGAAATACTTCCTTGTTTCTTCGTCGTGGGTTTGCATAATTCCTGAGTTTCCCAAAAGGGAAATAGATGTCTGATCTTGCCAAACCATGACCAGAACCGTCAGACCCTCCTCTGCTTTTCTCTTCAATAGCTCCCCAATCGTCACATTTTCCGAACCTGAAATCATCCGATCAGGGTCTCGAACCAGGGTGATGGAAGTATTGACTGACCAGCCAGCCACATACACGAAGTGTTTGGCTTCCGAAATGGCGTTGTAAAGGTCTTCCCAGCATCTTGAAGGCCGGTAGAGCTTGTCGTTCGCGAGGGAGATTTCCGGGTTGAAGTCATTGGAGAGGTGGGCGTTTTGGTAGAGGGTGACTTCGCAGCCAGTTCTTTGAGGGAAGTAGCTGTTGCTGAGGCCAGAGAAGCTCGGAGTTTTGATACCTTGGCCCCAGTGGGGCTCAGTCTTGGCATCGATGAACTGTAGGCGGACGTGAATTCGGGCCTTGTGGCGTTTCTCTCCGTCGTCGTTGTACAGGTCGAACCAGTCATCGATGACTTCGGATTTGAGGAGTCGTCCGACGGGGATATTGGCTCGACCGACAACTTCTGCGCTGACAGGGAGCTGGTTTTTTATGGAGATTGTCACACAGGAGGTGGTGTGAGCACAGTATAATTTGAAACTCTGGTTCCAAACAGGGTCTTGTGGGTGAAATTCGACCACCCTCGTCCTTGCTAACCGGGCAATTCCTAAGTCCACCGTCGCGTAAAGCTTGCTGTGTGGAAGCACGCTGAGGTGCAAGGCCTCCTCTGCTTTCTGCAGTCCCTGATTGCATCATTTTCACACAACTAATATTCTTAGTTCTCGCATATGAAGTTCCAAAAGCACACAAACACAATCCAAAAAAACAACGGTGTTTGCTAATAGATACTACTAAAAATGGATTTGGATCAGCTGTGAAAGCCCAGTAGCCAGCGCATTACATGAAAACTCAAGCTAGTTATTTTCATGGCATGCGCTGCTATTGGGCAGTCACTCACAGCCGATGAACTGACTAAAGATATCCAGACAAAAGTTCCTGGATGATCTTACTAAAATTAAGAGTTGCTGATGGAAATTGTATAGTAAGAAGAAGCAACAGACAGTTGCCCTCTCGTATGGGAAAGAACAGAAAAAAATTGGGGACGAGATGTGCAGCAAGCAGAAAAGTTTTCTAAAATATTTTGTAACTAAGCAAATTAAAGCCTCTAGCAGTTTCAGTCTGCCATAGAAACTAGACAGAACAAGCAGACCGGTACTGTGCAGTGTGATACCTCAAAAATGGCGCCACTGACAGCATGGTGAAGATGAACTGCTTGGAAAATGGTTGCTTCCAGGCAGCCGTGAAGCAGCTGTTGAGCTTCAGACTCCGCCATCGCCTTCCTTGGCCTTGCAGTTCTTACAGCTTCCACCTTCAGCGTTCCTTAATATTTATGGCGACCACTCGAGTTCTACCATATCCTTTAATTTTTTGATATAAAAACATTATTTATAAAAGAGGTGCTAGGGGAGGGACTTCCCAACAGGTCATCCATTCTAATACTATTCTCGCGTGCGCTTTAATTGCGAAGTTTTGAACAGATGATTCTTCAATCGAGCATGATGTTCGGTGGAGTGTAATTTGCTTATTGTCCATGTCAACGTGCACGACATGGCTTGCTGGGTCACGAAGTTTGACAAAAAATTTAAATAAAAAAACCACGTATGTGGATTCATAGCCATTCAATTGACCAGCTCATTATTCTACGGGATAAGGCGCCTCATTTCTCGAGGGTCTACGTGAAGCACGTGCTTCATCAGGATTTACGCAGCCCAGGTTCCCACTTCCCAGAGACAAAAAAGACTCGCCTGCTCTTGTCCCGTTCCCCATTACGACGTTTTCACCTCCCTCGCAAGGATCCAAAGCAAGAGCAGCTAACATGAACTGCGGTCAAGATCCGTGGGATGACGAAGTTTAAATATACTACGTTTGCTCGTGCTAGGACCGCTTCCTTCACGCTCGCCATGATAAATGCTAGGGACCACGTACGACTTTAAAGAGGGAAGCATTTTAATTTCCACAATGAATCTTTCATTCATAAGATCGATAATACAATATTAGTAATTAATAATATTAGTGTTAACGTATATGAATATATATACTGTTGATCTCAAATATCAAAAGTACTTATTGGAAGGAGCATGAAAAGCTCTTCCTTGAAGAGTGACTCATACATCATCTCGAGCGTACGCTGAATTAATGTTTAAACTAACGCAAGTGGGGCTATCGATGTCTCGCCTCGCTGGTTTGTTCATGAATCTGTGTGGTTGCAATTTGCAGAGACGGAGCCAGTGGGCGAGCCCTTTATAAACGTGCTTTTGACGATTTTTCTTTGTTTCTGCCAGCTTTGATTAATCAAAATACTAATACGATCAACGTAATCTTCCAAAAAAACAAAAGGCCACCATAGCTAGTCCCCACCTGCCTCCCCACTACTTTTGTTTGTCTAGTCATCGTCTGCCATCATCAACACCTTATTCTCAGAAACAATGCTCCCCACTGATAGTAATGCTTCCACCGACATTGAACCCAACGAACATGGAAAGCTAAGATTGACACTATGCGCACTAGTGTATATGCCATCGATTTTATAGATAAAGGGCTCTTATACATTTTGTTCATTGTCAGCTTTTTCCCTTCTTTCTAAAGCATCTTCAATGGGGTTTTTAAAAATAATCATTAAAGATGCTCAAATGACATCTCTATTTACCTATGTGATAAATTAAAAGCTCATAAAATTTAACTATAAATATCAAATACAAGTTAGATAGGGTAAAACTTTCAAAAAAAAAAAACATTCAAAGTCTCAATATACGACTTTAAAATTGAAGTCCTAAGTATAAGGCATTATTTTTACTTGGGAACTAGAGCCCAGGTTGGAAACTTATAGGACTTTAATTTTGTTAACAGCAAACGCCAAATAAATTCGGCATACATTTGACATTATGCTCTGATGCATTTTTTATATAATAAAAAAACGATTATAAAAATTGATAAAAGGGAACACCAATTAACATTTCATATTAATTTCAATGCGCTCTATCTAAAAGTCCCACTTCAATGATTTTTTACCTCAATTTCCAGGGATTGTAACAGTTTTATAATTTTTCATATTAATTTACTTTTCTTTTATAGTAGTTATTTAGCTTATTAGCTCCTATTATTTATTTGTTCCGCTCTAATTAAGGATCTCACGAATGATTTCTTGCAAAATTACGTGTGTTGAAGCCTATGTGAATTTGGTAAACTTACTTTATCTTTAATTTGGTGCATGCTCTTTTAGCATAGTAATAATAATGGTTGTTTAGTAACAACTGATGATGGGAATATATTTGATAATTTATTCGAGTTTCCTATTTACACTTAAATTCATTGGGCACAATGGCTAGCTAAGAAGAGTTTTTCATGCTCCACTCTGACAATGAGCACAACGTAAGGAACGGATATGAGCCCTTGACAGTGCATACGCTAGAGCATATTACTGCCAATACTATTAGCGCTAATGTGCACTAGCGTGCTGTTACAAGGTAGCGAAACGTACTATCTATGATACGTATTGAGACATATATTTATGAATGTGTTATATATATATATATATATATATATATATATATATATATATATATATATATATATATATATATATATATATATATATATATATATATATAACAAAAAAATACCCCGTAATGTCTGCATACAAGGAGTGTAATATTGTGGATAGTTCTCACAATATATGCATACTTAATATACAATATACTTAACATACATGTGTCCCAACACGTATCATGGATAATATGCTTCACTTCCCTGTGACAACATGCTTCATCCATCAAATCGATGCATTCCTTATATTGGGCTCACTCGGAGAGTAAAACAGTAAAAATGTTTCCTAATAGCCAATGATCGTAATCATAGTAGATAAAATAATATTAAAAATAATTTACCCATACGATCCTTGTGTGTTATTTATAGCTCACCTGGACTATGACTGTTACGACCCGGATTTTTAAAAGTATTTTTAAATAGCTTGAACGGTAGGTAAAATTTTTTTTTTCTTTAAATAAAAAACAAACCCTTCGATTAAATATCCAGGTCATGATAACTGGGGTTCACAAATACGAATATCATATCATATGATATTATTTAACATCTAAAAATTCATAAAGACCAGCTCATCCATCTAAGTACAAGTCTGTCACCCGTCTGAAAATAAATAACAAGTTGACTGTCACGCTTAAGGTACACTTACGTATCGGAGTTTCAAAAATGCAGAAACCTCTTGAACTCGCCTGCCTTGCTCTCACTTGTCGTCGCCTGGAGAATCTGCAATAAAGCAAACCAAACAACAACCACAACCACAATGGAGCATCTCCGCCTTCAGGAGAAGAGCTTCCAATGGACAAAAGGTTTTATTAGTATTATTCGGATCAGGCCAACATCACCCGATGTTAGTTGCCTACGTACTCATCAGACAACATCTCCAATGTTTCCAACAAGATCGGATCCAAACGCAGTTCTGCCTAAAAACTACACTATACTAAGAAGCATAGCATCATGTAAGGTCCCTGATTTTTCTACGATTTTTTGGGATTTTTCTGCCATTTTTCTGGTCATTTTCGGCAGGAAAATTTGACGTTTCAGCGTATGGGTATTTGTGTCTTTTCCCCGTATTTATACCCGTAGAGTTGGGTGTGGGGCTTAGTTGCGGGCCACGGGCCTCGCTGCGCGCTTACAGCGCGAATTTTGGAGGTTCGACGCGTAACCAGTGAGTTAACGCGCATTGGGGACGTAAGTGGAAAAAAAAAGAATCACAGTTAAAACATCGGGCTCGGCCCGATCCAGAAGGAAATTGTGAACAGTGCGCCCCCGCCCCCCCTTTTTCCGCCTTATTCTTGTGCCCGGCCGCCGGCAGGCCGCTGGACCGCCGCACTGGCTCCGCCCTGGCTGTGCGACGGCAGGGGAGCCGCCGTCCCGGCCCCCACGGCCGCTCCGCCCCCACTTTTCCGGTGAGCCCCCTTTTCTGATTTGTGCTGTTCCGCCGCCGCCGTGAGCCGGCGAGGGCCGGCCGGCCGCCCATGGTTCCGCCATGGGCCGGCGACGACGGGAGGATACTCCCCCCGGCCCCGGACGGCCTCTGCTCCACCGTCCCGCTTCGATTCCTCCTTCTGCCCTGTTCCCACCGGTGCTTCTGTTTCAGTGAAATAGAGCTGCCGGCGGCGAGCTGCGGCCAACCGGACCTCCGTCCGGCCCGGCCTTGGTCCGGCGACGTGATTGAGCCACCTCTCCCTGGCCGATTTCACCTCCGTCCTCCATCTTCCCTCCGACCAGATCTTCCGAGCCGCGGTTTTTGGCCCCTGTGTGTTTGGGACTACCGGCGCCGGAAATTGCTGCCTTTGGCCGAACACGGCTCCGCTCGGCCTCTGTCCGGCCAGCCGCGGTCCAGTGACCGCAAGGCCGACCCCCAGCCAGCTCCGCCACCACCTTGGCCGCTCCGCCCTTATGGGTTTTCCCCGGTCATCCCTTATTTTTGGTCTACGTCCGTTTTGGACGTGGTGACTGACGTTATCAGTCAGACGTCGGATTTGTTTTGGTGGACCTTAGTTCGGCTCCGCCCCGACCCGGTGATGCCAATGGGCTACCCCTCTGGGTCTTGTTCAGCCTTGCGGCCCGTAGCCGCAGCTAGTCCGCCTTACCGGCATGTGTGCCGTTGACCCTTCTTGCCCATTTTACGCCGTCGGTACCGGACGGCCTCGGGCAAGAATTTGTATGTCTTACCTTGACAGAAGGTGGACGAGTTCACCTGCTCAGGCCTTGGCCAGTGACGGCCTCATAGCCTTTGCTCGACCGTGAACCCTCCCCTTGCCCTATACCGTGCGAGATGCACAGCTGCCCGCACCATGAGTATTGGTTGTGGTTAGCGATCGGCGATGTCGCCGCTTTGATTGGCCACAGCTAAGGGCCTTAGCCCTGTTGGCTTTTGTGGGCCTTGGGTCGCCCCCTTTCAGCCCTCTCCCTCGCCCTTTGGGCCGCGTGCGCATGTAGCCACGCGTGCACTTCTGGGTTTAGGCGCCGCATTCGTGCCGCCTAACCATCGGTTAGCTTTGCCACCGAGTGGAGTTGACCACTAGAGCCATCCTCCACCTCTCCTTTGATTCTCGAGCGTTGCCCCACGCTCTCCGCCCGTATGTGGGCTTTTGTTGACCGGAATCGTTGCCGTTGGGTGCTGTCCACGGCCGATTTCGACGTCCTTGTGGCCGGCTGAGCACGTTTTAGCCACCGGCCGATCTTCAGTGTACACCCTCGACATCTGGTCGCACCGCCACTTATGTTGGCACGATATTTCTCCCGGCCGCCCTGGTGTGCCGCCGTGGATAGCGGGTTTTACCGCATTGAGTTCTGACACTCTGTTTGGCCGTGATAGTTCCGGCGCATCCTAAAACCCTCGGGACAGCAGCTCTCTCAGCCAAGCAACGGTTTTGACTGCCAACTCCGCCGCCGACGCCGCCACCGTCGTGTGCTCGCCATCGAACGTCATGATTACGAGGTAGGGGAGCTTGAACTCGTAAATTCATGACAGCATGCTTTGAATGAGTAGCAGCATGCTAGGCTTGCATGATTCTATGTTTTGGATATTAAATCATGACATGTATGCATGATGTAAGATAGTGAATTATGCCACTATGAGATACATGTATGTATGTATGTGAATTATAAACAGGTTTTGATTTTATCGTTTTGACTCCGATTTATGGAAAGAAAAAAAAAATTTCTATGAGTTTTGAGAAAAAAAGGATGAAAAATCTCGGGCGTTACACATCACCCATGCAATGCTTAAGTATTTTCAAGCAACCTACATTTTATGTAAGTCCTTTAATCGTTCCACTTGTTCTAATTAAACAAGCAATATCAATCAATGTTATTAATCATTTCTCGAACCATTGTTCGATAATTAATATTCCCGTCTAATCCCAAAGACACACAGACACATCATATGTCAACCTAAGTGACAAATGATAAGAAACACCCTGGAATCGACCAGGCCCCTGGAATCCACCAGGAAGTGCCATCTCCCAACCTAGCCCATAAGGACCTGACCGGAGTGGAAGGGCATGGCCCACAACTGCACCTGAACAGAAGTGGTCAGAGACGCCAACCAAGCAGGATGTCAGCGACCCTAATTGCGTGTACACTAAAAAATCCTCAATAGATCTGCGGTGAGCCCGGCTCACAAGGAACTCCCTCCAACGGGGAGGTGCAACTTCACGGTCAAATCAGCGGCTCCTCAATAGAGCTAAAACTTAGGAAACCATTCTGAACCCTATCTTGCTCATCTATAAGCCAGGATTCCGAATGACTATCCCAAACCCTATTAGTCCCTTCTAGACTAAGGTTTACAACTCAAGACATGCCATCAGTTCATCAACTAAGGCAAATCGTCAGGTCAAAGGCTTTGTTCACTATATGAACTAGTCCCAGACCACTCTGAGGTATTTTAGTCTTTATCTTGATTAGGTGTTCTTGACCAATCCAAAGTTATCAAACCCCAAGTAATTATTCTTTCAATAATTTTCAACTAGTGATAAATTACTATCACAACATCAATATCAATAATCGAAACAAAGAACAACATAAACAATCAGAACTACACAGGTCTAAGCATATCATAATATCAATAATAGAATTCATTAATGATATAAGAATCATTCGAGCTCTCGTGCCCTAACCCTCCTTGGGTTATCTTAATAAATCTTTATTAAACTGGTCGAAATGCGCCTAAGGGCATTAGAGTAATTATTCAACATTGGATACAGTCCTCTCTGCACTCGGGTATGTCTTTAACCTCTCAAAATGTTTCAGTATTACATTGGCCCGTTAATAGCATCCATGCGAATACGGGCCAGTTTGCATAGGGGTAGTTCTGTCATTTGGTTTAAGGCCTCAATGATATCCAATGGGTCTAAAATTCAACTCAAGGGTACTACTGGCCTTCATGGACTCTGTGTAATTTTCTTGGCGTGTAACGGGGTCATGAACCCCTTGAACCGACCCAGGTTTGCTTAATGGTTTACTATAAACCCTAAGGACAAAAGGGTCAATTATCCACTCACTGGGATTTTTCCTCAATAAGTGGTTTAGCCTATAATGAGTTTACATATTAAACTATCACTGAGAATTTTTATACTTTTTAGATCAACTCATAGGCCTTTGAACCGGAGCCTCTAGATCAGGTAAGTGATTTTCACACGATAACTTAACTACTAGGGGTAAAAAGGTCATTTTACCATCTCCGGAATTTTTACCCAAGCTGAAACTCGGTCAGAATAATCCCAAACCTCTCCAAATACATGACTATTTTTATAGAATTTATTTGACACTTTTAGCCCCTTGAACCGGACCCGGTTCACTCCCTTCTCTCTTCTTTTCCTTTTTTTAAAAAAAAAAAAAAACCCGACCCGGACCTGGTCGGTTTGGGTCGACGACCCACCACGCGGGTCGTCTTCCCCGCGTCCGGCCAGAGGTGTTTCGGCCTCTAGCGGCGCCGCCACCTCCGCGGCGAAGGGCTGGGCGGCACACAGGCCCCAGAACGCAGGAGCACGGCGGAACCGACAGGGTCGGTCCCGCTGCCGTCCGGTGTCCGGCCTGCAGCCAAAAAGCTGGCCCCTTTTTCGTCTTTTTTTTTTAAACTGGCGGCGATGCTGCCGCGGCCGGAGCGAGTGCGGCCCAGGCCGGTGCGTCCGGGGCTGTCGTGGCCTGGGCCGGCACGGCCGGGACCGGAGTGGCCACGGGCGGCACGGCCTTGGCGAGCGCCGACAATCTCTCTGTTTTTTTTTTGTGCGGCAGCGGCAGAAGCCGCCGCCGCCAAACATCCCCGGCCGCCGCGACAAAGGCCAGCACCAGCACTCCGTTTCAGCCATGGGTCCAGCCGCCAGCGGTCGGCCGGTGGCCGGCCGGCGACTGGCCGGTAGATAAACAGTAAATAAATAATTATAAAAAAACTGTATGAACAGTAATTGCAGATATTACTGTTCATGTCAATTACGAATATGGTTTATCTTCTAATTTACAAATCTATGCAAATCTCGACTCGAAATCCAACCTTAATAGCCGAGTTGTCGTCGATCCACCGCTGCAAACGCTTTGCCGGAGTTTCGCCGGAGAATTCCCTCATCTCCTTCACCGTCCCCCCAAAAGCTCTCCAAATCGGACCAAAGACCCCCCAAAAACTCCCCTCTATTAGCCCTAATTAATTCTTCTTATAGGCATAGGATTAGGGCTCCCAATCCCATGAGAAATTAGGTCTCAAAAACCCAATTTAGAAAAAATAATTGATCGGGCCCACATCGCAACTTAAACGGATAGTTCGTGCGTTCAATTCGGGTAAACGGGTCCTGCACGATATGTTCAACTTCAGACGGTCGTTTCTCCCTCATCCGGACTCCGATTCGTGCGTTCTTGGTGGCGTTTCGAAGCTCTTTTCATCTACTTTCCAATAGAATTAGTTTCAGCCCCAAATTCTATCTAAGGAGAAAATTATTCTAATAAGAATATCAATGGGTCAAACACCATAATTTTTATGTATTTAAATTTTAAAACTCGAGAAAATTAGAAATATTACAATGACTCTTTATGATATTATTTTCCTCTTTGTATTAATAATTTTAGTTTCAAACCGATGATGATTCTATTGCTTTCTAAATTCCATGGGTTAGAATACAATTTTTTATTTATATTTAAAAGAATTTGAAAAAATATGTGCAACCTTTCATGACGAATCAAATAGTGAAGATGACATCCAGTTTAATTTAAATTGTCTCTTCCAAATAAATGATAGAGCTAGACTTGGCTTAATTCCTTGAAACCTAGGTAAGTGGGATTTAGCAAGTGATGCATACCGAATTTATGAAAAAAAAATTCCAATTCACAGGACTAATACTCCTAAAAGATAAACTATGAATTTTCCTCAAAAGTAAAATGAGATATTTTGTCAATATTCGGAACGTTTTTAAAATTTCTTAAATTCTTGCCCACATCACAAGTATATAAATTGACTTACCTTTTGCTATTTATATGATTATTGACATTGATGATGTGCATTAATGAGGATTTTATGAATAACGATTTCAATAAAGCTTTAGAGTTTTTTGACCACTTAGATAAAAATGCAGATTCTTTGGACATCACTAACCCTTTTGCAATTTGAAGTACGTCCTAGATGTTATGTCCCGATTAGAGGGACTAGACCGTACCTTTGGGGATTAGTTTTTGACTTTTGATATGATTACGGAGATTAGTTATGAGCATAATGTACATATATTTAAAGTTTTATATTACTATATACAAATTAAGTTTAAAGTTTAAATATCTTACTTAATCCATAAATAAAAATTTATAAATAATATTTTTATATAAAAGGGGTAATTTAAAATTTTATGATAAAATGTATATTGGGTAGGCTGGGTTAGGTGGGGCCCACTAAGTTGTGAGGTGAGCCCATCATAGCCCGCAGAGCAATATTTTTTTAAAGGCCACTGGCTACTGCTCGCTGCTCACGGCCTTGCCTGGGTGGGATATTCGTGCTTATAGGCCAGCCCACAACTCAAGGATACCGGGCTACCCAAGCTCGGCCTAGACCGGTTTCCCATCGGGCCAGGCATGCTACAATAGCAGGCCAGTGCAGGCCAGGCCTCCTATGGCCTGGCCCTAGTTATGTTATTGAATAACATCAACGTGGTTGGATCTATCCACGAAATTCGGCAATAATTTAGAGAAGAGTTTATTAGATCCAGTTTGGTATAATTAAAAAATATTGAGAAAAAATATTATGTGAAATACAAGGATGGACCACAAAAAATTAAAAAGCACAACTTTTATAACGTAAAACATTAAAATCTTTACATGCACAAGAAATGAAATTTAAAACAATTAAAATTATATCATAAGTAAATTCACACAAGGTACCTTTGGTTATAACCTTAACAAACAAAATTTCTTAAGCAATTGATAGCTCCTCAAGAATAATGGGCTGAAATAATAGCAAAAAATAGTGGGCTCCAAGAAAAATAAATATGGTGAGTTCTTCCAAGTAGCATGTGAGAACTAACAAGACATAATGTTATTTTAAATAAAATAATCAAAATCGCAGACAAAGTCCAATGCTATGAGTGCTAATGAGCTGAGCTAGCTCGTCGAGCAAATGTGTCTCGACTCAATTATGACTTGACTTGAAGTGGCTCAACTCGAATTCAAATATTTTTTAGTTGAGTTCAAACATACCTTGGCTCGACTTAACTTGAATAGAACTCGAACTCAGCTCGTGCTTGACACAAACTCGAATAAAATTTATAAATATATTTTATAATATACATAAATACATATTGATACTTATGTATACATATGCACAATTATCAATCTCAATTTATATTTATAAGATACACATATTGTCACACCCCGGCGATGCCCGACCCGAGCCGAACCCGGTCCAGGGGCCGGTCAAGCGCGTGGGGGCGACGAAGTGAAAATTGAGAAATGATCTAGTAGAAGACTTAACCCTAACTACGGGCGATTAACAGAAATATGGAGTGCGCACAATCCTTTGAGGAAGAGTAAATAAAAGGGAAATAAAGAGTATTACTTATCACAAAGTAAACAACAATCTCAAACCCACAAGCTTAGTTAAGTAAAGCCCACACCGGCTCAAAATAAGTCATAAGCATCACAACTGTAAAATATGACATAAATCCAAAACAAGAACCCTACACAAAGGTTCTAACATAAAGCATGAAACAAACGAAGGTAAGTCACACAACGATCTCCATCATCACACCCAAGCTATCTCTGACCTTTCCTCAAAGAGGCAATCCTATCCATTTGCGTGTCACACCACGCAGCCCCAAATCAAAACACAAAAAGAGGGGTGAGTTTAACAAACTCAACAATGGTTTTAATATCACTGTCAACGTTGAAAATACGATAGCATAGTAATGAGATCGTTCAGCTCAAAGACTTACATGGTGCATCACTTTTTGATCACACATTCATATCACCTAACACTGCATCATAATGCATAATTCAACCTGCATGGATGTATCTCTAACATACATATTCCCACATGCATTATATCATAACAATCTGCATGGATGTATCTCTAACATACATATTCCCACATGCACAACATCGAAATCAACATGCATGGATGTATCTCTAACATATATATTCTACATGCATAACATCAAAACCAACATGCATGGATATATCCCCAACATACATATTTCACATGCATTATATCAACACTCTGCATGAATATATCTCTAACGTACATATTTCATCATGCATTATATCATCACAATCTCTATCAAGGAGTAATCACACATTAATGTCACACAGACGGGAGCATAAACAAGGCCACGAAGGTGTGTCATGGTCCAAAATTCTACACAAGAATTAAAGAAAGATCGGGGTTGTCAATCCCTAATACTACTCGCCCTGGACAATCCTGGCCAAGGATGTCCCATTCTCACACAGAGAATCTAGAGCAGGGGTGTTTGCCCAGGGACATCTCCTGCGGAGGGAAGAGCCTGTAGTTCTCACATAGAGAACCCTAGAACACGTGGTAGCGGGGTGCACACGGCATACCACACTGGATTCTCAGGATCCAGATGACACACATAATAACATTCTCACAATCCGCAAGACAAGTACACAACTCGTCCCCACATGTCATTCCATTTAACAAGACTCAACCCGGGGAGTGCACTCGTTCCACACAGGAACTTCAAATCAAAATATGTTCTTTCGGACCAATCAATTTGTGTTTAATCCACGACCGATCAACCCGGCACACAATTTCATCACATTGTACCCATTCGGTCAAATTCGATTAATCACGATGAAGCCTCAATTGGAAATCCATTTTCATGATGCGTGCAGCATGGTACATGCGTGGGCAAAGCATACATGAATCCTAATCCATGATAAGTGCTCTCATCAGCCCCTAATGCATCATTCATAATCACAATATCAAGCTTCAACATCATCATTTAACCGCACATGTGTGTATATGTATCTAGTAGAAGCATTCCACATAATGCATGCCAACATGTTTGAAATTAAACTCACTACCACACTACACATGTGAATTTTCATCTAAACATGAATCACAGCGAAAATCATAGGAGAAGAATCGTTGAAATCATATCTCAATTCAAAACTCAACCACAAAGGCTAAACACATATAACATCACTCATTTCATCATTGAGTCATGGCATTCACCAACATCCACACACCACTAACCACAATCTATCATGACAAATCAGTCCAACAATATGTTGTAGTCCTACTGCAAATACGCTTAACCAAAGGGAAACAACTATTCATAATTTCAAGATGATGATTCTAACATCATGCCACAAAACATAAGTCATTCCACCATCTCTAAGCATATATCTCAACTCCATAAACTTAATAACATGCATTTTCAGTAGCCTAACATAGCTTAAAACACTCCACATTCATATAAAATTGGCAAGCTAACGTGGAATCATCAAAATAGACATCATACTCACAACATGCAATTTTATGTGTACCCGTCGATCGCCCTTCAGGCCGTTCGATCGGTTACACGCAAAATTTTGAAATTTACAGTTCGGCTGATCAATCGCTAACACGACAGAACAGTCATCTTCTTCCTTTCGCAAATCCAAACTGAAACACCATAAATAACACTTCGAATCCACATCTAACACCCTAATCATCATCAAAAGTCCTCCTTCACTTCCAGAACATCAAACCAAACCATAATAATGCAAAACCCTAAGAAATCGGGATTAAATAATTCTATTTTCTAATCTTACCATTAACCCACTAAATCAAGCAAACCATTTCGAAATAAGCCAAAAATGGAGAATTTTACCATGGATAAATAGAGATTTCGAAGACCCATTACCTCAGCACTTGATTAAGCTCGGATTGAAGAGTCACCCTTCTTAAAATCCTTGAAAACACAATGAGTTTGAATTAAACCCTAATAGAAATCGATTTACTCAAGAAATCCCTAATTAAATTTTAGATCTAGGGCTTGTTGGTAGTAAAAATCAAATTTTGAATGTTAGGGTTTGTAGTAAAACACAAATCAGTAGTTTTTGATGGTCAAAAATGAATTGAATCAAGGGGAAAATGTAGATTTGGAAGAAATTAAGAAGAAAGCCATGAATTAGTGCTTAATTAGAGTAAGCTTACCTTAATTGGCTTCTAATTCGGGCCTAGGTGGGGATTAGGCCAGCCCTCCTTCCTTAACCTATTCCCAAAAATGGAAATGGCTCAGGTTTGCCCTTTTATAGTAAGGGTTGGGGTATGCATAGGTAAGTTTTGGGGTGTAAATAGGAAAAGTAGGCTAAAAGTGGGTATTTTGCAAATTTAAACACTGATTAAGCCTAATAAAATTCTGAAAATTTTTGTATGACTTTAAGTATATGTTTAAGTTCATTTGACCCAAAAATAAAATTTTTGACGGTGGGGCCCACAGGGGTCCCGCCAAAACCCTAATTTTTGGGAAAATAGTAAAAATTCTAAAAAATCCCAAAAATTCACATTTGGTTTAAAATAACTTAAAACTACTAATATTGAAGTTAATTTTGGTTAAAACCATCACAAATACTATTTATTTTACGAAATTACCGAATAAGATCAGAAAATGTGTTAATCTAACGATAACCCATAATTAAAGAAAACCAAAAACTGGTTTAGAGATGAGGGTCCTTATACATATATATTACACATTTATATGTTATTAATGAATGTATAATGTCTATGTATTGAATAGTGGCTTAGATCACACATGATATATATTTTTGAGAAGTAAATATTTAAAGACACATTATACACATATGCCCACATATGAAATGTATTGAAATTTAAATATATCATAAAAATAATATTTAATAAAGTATATACATATATAGTACAACCGAGTAAAAAAAGGATATATTGCATTACATATCAAATAATATGTTAATCATTAGATAATATGTTATGGTAATATTCTTTACTATCTTTACATATCAAACAAATTATGATATATCTTTTAAAATTTTCTACGAAGATTACTATTAGAATCCTTAGAAATTTGAATTTTATAATAATTTTCTGAATATTTTTTACCATCGAGTCATGAAGTCTCTTCCCCCCCCCCCCTAATTTATATTTATTTGGGATGGGTCCAAAACAACAAGACATCAAGTTTATGTTCTCATGTACTAAAACTCTACCCTACCTGACATCTTAGCACCCCTACACATTACACATAATATAAATTATTTGAAAATAAATATTTTAAAGAGACATAATATATAAATATTATATATGAGATATATACTAAAATTTATATTTATGTATAAAAGAAATAAATGATATACATTCATATATGATATCTGATATACACAAATGTAGTTAACCACAAAGGTACTAATTTTTTTTTTTTGGTGGTTATAAGATGACACTTAAAGTAAAAAGTGAATACAAAGATTTAAAAATTTTAGGTTATTAAATAATAAATATATTTAATATAACCAAATGATGGAAGGAGTATGCAGAAGAGGTTGTGGTGCCACATATACATAAAGTATATATGTGCTAATAATAATGACATGTTCATAGAAAACTACTATAAAATACATATAATATAAATATATGAACACTTTAATGGTATGAAGGGAGTACATATGTGCTAATAATAGTGACATATTTCCAGAAGACTACTAAATGATGTGTATGTGGTTAAACATACAAACACAAGATATAGCATAACAACAAATAAAAATATTAGAAAAAAAGTAAATAAATAAGTACATAATATTATTTATACTTTAGTTGTCTATTTATAAATTTATGAGCTTTTAGTAAATGACAATTATGTATAATACTGTATCTATAAATACTCCATTTGTCCTACGCTAATAACTCAATTTAGTTTTTAAAAATAAATTAAAATTAATTCATTTAAAAAACCAAATGGAGCTATTAATTTAAGACGAATGGTGTATTTGATAATATTATTTTTTACCAAGTAATTAATATATATTAGTATAATGAGGTAAAAATATTAATTAAATTTTTGCACTCATTTTTATCCATTAGAATATATTATCAATATAAAGAAGTATAAATATTATTTAAAACAATATAGGCCAAGCGTACAATTTTAATGATGGAGTGATAAAATTATATTTAATAAAAAAATATATTTAAATTATGAGAATATTATATTTATTTGAGAGAATGTTTAACACAAAAGGTGTTATAGGTGATGTGGTCAAAGAGATTATTTTTGTTGGCAACTTAATAAGTGAGCCAAATTCAAGCTAAGTTATACAGTCACTATATATTGATTCGAGCACGAGCCAAGTTTTTGATTTTCTTCTTAAGCCAAGTTCGAGCTGGATGATTAGCAGTTTGATTAAATTTGAGTTGAGTTTGAGTCAATATCCAAAATTATGAGTTTGAGCCAAGTAAACCCAAACTCAAGCTAACTCGGCTCATTAACATCCCTGTCCACAGCCCTATCAGGATGAAATAAATGTTTAAGCTTACAACGTCGGGAGCTACAAAACTTTTGGATGCTTCAAAGCGGTGGACAAGCAAATAGACGACCGGACTTGGAGAGGAGCTTCCACTGACGAACGCTTAGCAGCAATCTTGCACACATCACGGGTTGACAATAGCAAGACTGCTGGCTTCTAACAAGGAGGTAGAAAGCACAACTAAAAGAGCAAATGGGAAGTTGGGAACGAATTAGCCGTGCATAAGAGGAGGGCCGCAAGAAAAGATGGTCAATGTTGAATTCACACAAACACAACGAATTATTAGAAAATCGGCGATTTTTCTTAATTTTTGGCAAATAATAAGCGAATCAGCCGATTACTCAGCCAACTATTAGATGGGCCTCTATTCGATGGTTGCCAATTATTAGACGACTTTTAACATTTTTTGTGACAGTGCATAAGACACCCAACAAATGAGTGATGCTTTTAAAATTTTATCACTACTTTTAAGCAATAATCCTCACATTGGGGCAAGATATAATCATGGATGGAAGAATCACAGTCTCCCCAAGGGTATGTTCCACATCATAGAAAGATGCTTGATGGACCATTACAAACATTCACGCAATGGTAGGGAACCATTAGCTATCAAACCTCATGAAAGACAATCCTTACTAAGTTGACCTCTTCTTTGTCTATTTAATAAAAATATAAGTTTGCTGCTCAACACTAACTTAATTCACATATCGACTTAAATGTAATGGATTCCAAATCTTCTTTATTACAAATTTTTTTCGTCAAAGGCCCAAAAGCTAAAGAATTATGAAAAATCAAAGAGTAATGATGAGCTTGACAAGTTTGAGTTAAATTATGTTATGACAAGTGAAGATTAATATTCCCTGTTTTGAAACAATAAAACATGACCATTTATGTGCCAAATTCTTCCAAAAAAATGGTTTTTTAATCAAACAAGTGAGTATCATCATTTAACTCAGAAGGCCATCCAAGGACCTTAGTTGCCCAACTATTTTATATGTAGTTACGAACTTAAAGATAGAGCAAGCCTTGCTTGGCCTTGAGGCTAGTGTAAATCATCTACTTTATTCAGGGTATAAGCAGTTAAGTCTTGGTGAGCTTAAACCAACCATAATCATAATTCAACTTGAAAACCATTATGTTAAAGTATCAAGGGGAGTGGTAGAAGATGTATTAGTTCAAATAGATAAAATTTATTTTCATATTTGTTTCTTAGTTTTAGACACAAACCCTATTTCAAATTCAAGTACACATTTTTGACATAGTGGGTCGTTTATTCCTTGTAACTTCTAATGTTCTAATTATTTGTAGGAATAGAGGGATGAAAGTATCTTATGCGAATATGACATAAGAGTTTAATGCATTTAATAAAAGTTAGTATCCGCTAAGATGATACATTTAAAGTTGCCAAGATTGAGAATCTGATGAAGGATGCATTTCTATTTATTTCTTTTGATAACCTGAAAAAGTTTGCGTAGCTCCAACTTGATTCATAGTGCCTGGATAATAGAAAATGATTTCCTCAGTTACTTTTTATTAGATATGGACCAATAAGTAAAAGGAGAAAGTTGAGAGCGCCCAGGCGCATCACAGCTATCTCGTTGCAATTTGTCATTGTTTTGTACAGTGTTTTAAAACCCGCCTAGCCTAGCCAGATGGACCGGGTTCAACTATAAATCAGGCTGGTTTATCTCATTTAGCTGGTTATATTGACCCAACCGGTTAAACCGCGAACTCGTTTAACATACTCAATATGGAGAAAACTTTTATGTTTCAAAGAGGATTCAAACTCACATTGTGTTAAAAGCCTATCAACAAGCCTAACCCACTAGCCTATGACAATTTTGTTATATATATTTTTATTTTTATTTTATTTAATATTTACACTCTACCCCACTAAGTTACAAATATTTTATGTAAATATTATATTTAATTTTTTATTTAATTTAATATGTGAAAAAATCAGGTCAACCCGAGTTAACCCCTGGTTAAACCCAATTAATTTGGCCTGATGACCAACCCGAGCCAACAGCCAGGCCGGTTTTTAAAGCACTGGTCATCTTACAGGACCATGAACCGGGCACATACTACCGGCGTCCTAACTAAAAAGATGTTACTTCAAAATCAATTTTAATGTTTTCACGACAAAGCACCTATGGTGAGGAAGCATCTAGGAGCCGTTGATGATTTTAAAAATTAATATTAATGATGCACACACAATCGACTGCTCCCCCATGTTTTCTCACCAGCGGCTGCTCATTAGCAATGGAGAACTTAAAATGCTTCCGCGTTACTCCTAGTGACATCTGCCAAGTTGTGTAAGAGTAGGAGTTCACATATGTCAAAGCTTTTAAGATTCTTTTCCCCCAACTTTGTGAGAGAAAAATGATTCTTCCTGGCTCGCCTACTGAAATCTACAATCAACAGAGATTTTCGAACGGCAGACCCAAAAAAATAATTATTATGGCAAATTAACGACGACCATATTTCAAAGGAATTGTTATGCAGCATTGTACCCAGCCATTTAGCTTCTTCTCTTATCCAGCTGAGAGCGTCTAAATTACATTTTTACCACCATTAAGTGGCCAAACCCTCTTTTTCGGCCCAGCTCCATTAGGTGGCCAAAAATTCTTATAGGCACTACAGCCTTGGAGACACCGAACCAAAATATTTTGTGCCTTAAGAGGACTGCCCCTGAAATCTAGTGCAATTCCTCAGAAGACCGACCAGAATCAGGTTAGATGTGGTTCTTTCTCTACAATTGCAGGAAAACCGTAGTCGTAATAAACAATGAGGATAAAATCATAGGAAATCAGACTCCGCCTTACAGCCATATTGAACCGAAAATCATCTTATATACGGTAGAAATAGTCAAATTGACGGGCACAGATGCCCATATGCTATAATATCATGTTCGTCACTGTCCAGAGCGAGCTAAAAACAAGGACCTTTCAGTCCCCAAGGACAGGCATAGCCCACGTGCTTAATAGATTTTTCCCTCGCGTTAAGTGTTCTCACAGCAATACGCAAACAACAATGTGACAGAAGAAGAAAATAGCAGTCACCCTTTTGCCTGAAAGAAAGTAGATAAACGATGTCTATGGCTGTAACATTAGAACAAAACTTCTGATTTTAACTTATTCGCTTTGAAACAATAATGCGCAGAAAAGATTGGACAAATATCAAGTAATTTAACACATTTTTTCTCACTCGATCATAAACATATAGTACCTTCATTGCCTGAGATGAAAAACTGACTCCAAAGGGTATTACCACTGATTGTATACAAATTTGAAGCTTGTCACAGTCAGCAGCTTTAGAATTTAATTACCACTACTTCAGTCCCTCGCTAAGACCTGGTGGCATTCCTAAACTCTGTGCAAGATTACTCATTCTTTCCTTCATTGCCTAAGACAAAAAAATCCCAAATTTCATTTCTGTCAAAGAAGCAGCATGCATTCATTCTATCATTTTCATCATTTTATTATTCTGCATTCCAAATATCTGAATTTACTTCTCCTCTTAACAAACATTTTGGTTCTACCTGAACACTCTTCTGGTGTGCATCCTTGTATGCTTCAGTGATCAACAGCGAGAGCTTCTGAAAGGCAAAAATACATGGGTACAATCAATGGCAGGCACACGCTATAAATAGACATAAAGCCAATAAGGCCACAAACAAATCCATGTTACTTACATCAGCACCTAGTTCCATTGCAGCCTCAGTAATTTCAGTCCTTACAGGCTGTTGATTTCCAGAGAGTGTAACCTAAAAAAAACTTGAAAGATAATTGAAGGAAAAAGCAATCTCCACAAAAACTGACATACAGAACAGCAAATACTTGAGCAGAACATGAGAAAATACCACAGCCAATCACCTAACTTTTAGTAGATTTGATGAGGAAAAAAGACACAGACGAAAGTGAAATAGTAACTAGATATAATACACTCCCTAAAACCAAGAGAAAAAAATAAGCCCAAAGTGTCCAAAACAGTGACAATAATAAGGCTCCTGATAAAAGATTTAAAGATACTTAATAATGGGCTTGAAAAGGATGAAACATGGGTTAAAATTCATCCTACAAAAGAAAACACATTACAAATGCAATACAACAACTTAATATTTCTTAGATAAAGTATAATAATTACAGGGAGCACCTTAACTAGTTCGCCTTCACAATAACCATCAAATTCGGTCCTGTAATGCAAAAGAATAACTTAGCTGAAGCTGCAGATTTTGATATCAGCAATAAGGGAAGAAAGAGCATAAATGATAACACATACTCGGCAAGTTCTTTTTGTACGCGCACTGCTTCAACCTGGACTACCATTTGTGCCTTCTTAACTGTCTCATATAGATTTTGCATATTTCCAAATATTCCTGCCTTTAATAAGATAAATAGAACATATACAAATGCACATAAGTTCTCTTCCGCTTAGAAATTAATAATATTAACAAGGCTTACAACTTGGCACATATAAAACAAACTCACACATTTGGAGTATTTTAACTATGCATAGAAATTTCTAACCCCCATAAGCAACTGAATGGCACTTTTCTTTGTATGTCTTTAGAAAAGCATACCACTTAGTTTGCAAGAAAAGTTCACTTACTTCACCTTAGAAGGTGTGTCCTCGCTCTTCTCATTATTGTCCTTCTTTCCACCAAATAAACCATTAACTTGGATAGATTTCCTTCGCTCATATCTTTTTCTCCATTGCCATGATATACAATGTTGACCGCCTGTCAAAATTGAATGAGCACGAGATGTTCACAGCTATGAATTCGTCTAAAAGAATCATTCAATTATAATAAATAAAAAAAACGCACATATTTCTAATGTCTTTCTTCAATGAAAAGACTACAGGCAAAAACTTAAACAACAGTTCATGAAGGTCTCCAGAAACATGGGCATCGCATCTGAATGAATAAATAGAGCAGAAGGATGGATACTAACAGAATGCCAGCATAGTGGCATAACAGTTATTTTTATAATAGTTGATAAACCTTAAGAGACATGAAAAAAGAACAAATAATCTATGTTAGAGAAACCTTAAGAGACATGAAAAAAGAACAAATAATCTATGTTAGAGAGCCATAGCATTCATATGAAAATACTATAAAGTACCACGTGGAAAAGAGTAAACATGCATACGATGAAGTTATTTGCTCTCAGGCAGGATGTATTGAGTGAGCTATTGATGTATTTATGTTTAAAAAAATGAAATAAGGCAAACGCAATAAATTTTATGCACGTACTTTATCGTCAACAAGATAACTAGCCTATTACCCCTTTGCTGTCGTTTCAACTGCATAAAAACAGATTTAAATAGGTGTCGCTAGATGCATGTTCCTGAACGGGTACCAGCATAATGGAAAAGTTCGCAATTCACAACACATTGTTCGTAATTTTCGAATAAGCAAACATAAATTTGGAAACACTACTAGTATGTACCAAGCACATTATTTGCTTCAACTCGAATTTCACTTACATATTCAACCTCACCGCATGTATTTACCATCCTCTTCAAAAAGAAAAAGATAAAGAGTACTTGAAAGTTGATTATTCTTAGATTTATTTTTGCAGTAATTTTCCACAAAGAAAAAGTGCAGTTCACAATTTGAGCCCTAGCCTGCTCTTAGTGTAGTGACGAAAACCGACCTAACTCTCACAAAGCCCAAGTCCTTAACTTTTCTATAGAAAACCTAAAAACAGCACCCATTCAGTTGAATTGATAAAAAAGAGTACGAATTTTCAAAGAAGAAAAAAAAATGTCATCTGCATCTAAATAACAAACAACTCATAAACTAGCCCACTTATTATAGAGTGAAAAATGAGTTGAACTCTTTTCTCATTTATAAAACAACTATGGAGTTATCTTAGGCACAAAAGTAGCAGCATATGAAGTCACAGAAATAGCAAAGGGCAAGAGCGGAGACAAGGGGGAAAGAGATGTGTACAGATGGAAATCGAAGAGGAAATGGGATGCCGGCGGCCGCTCGTTCCATAGAGGTTAGAAACTTGGCAACTAAAAGCACTGGAACACGCCATTGGAGACGAGAAATCAGAGTTCTGAAGGCAGGAGGGCAATTCTAAGAGAGAAAGAGCAGCTCGAACCTCGGCAGAGCGAGAAATAGCAACAGTGCAGTCGGCCCTGGGGGTAAGCACATATCCTTGCATCTCAATAATGGAATGACCGTATCACCCCCAGATCCCATGAGGGGCCGGTTGCCTGGTAGGCCGTAGGCCCCTCGTGGGTTTGTTGCATTCGCTCGTGTTGTGCACGACGAATCTGCCTGCCCTGCCCGGCCCGACTTGTAATTTGTAATTGCGATAGATTTTGCAAAAAAATGATAGAGGTCTGATAAAGGCAAAGCCTTCAGATCTTCGAGACTACTTTCGTTCCCACGTGAGTTCGCATGGGAACGGGACTCTCACTCCCCCAATTGTACGCCTCCCTCCTCCCACCGATACCGGTACCCACCTCTCTTCCCCTTCGGCCTTCCCTTGAAACTTCCTGGGGATCCCCTGTACCTCCTTGCTGTCCGACCGCCGCCGCCGCACCTCCCATGGCCCATAGTTCTCCCCCCCCTCCCCCGTCCCCCACACCCAAGCTCTGTAGCTAGTTCACTTAGCTCACGTGGGAACAAAGGGAAATTCCAATAGTTGGAATTGAATCCATTGGCTGTTCGATTAGGGGCGAAGCTTATCAGAACTCTAAATAAATACGTGTAATTGAGAAACAATTTTAGCAATAACTTTGATTATGGTTACGATCCATGTTTTTTGTTTAATTAAGACACCAACTTCATCAATTGTTTTGTTTGTTGCACCAATTCTTCTATGTTAATGAAACGATAATAAATGATGACGCCGCCTATTTTACATAAGAATAGACATTATTAGCTCAAATACCAAAATTTTACTGATAGATAAGAAATCAGACAGAAGAGTACTTCCTCTGTTCTATAGCTTCATCTAACAAAAAAAACTTGTTCTATATTAATAACTTAATTTTTTTAATTTAAATAATTTGGTACTTAGAAAATAATATCATAAGCTTATCTCATTTTCTCTTAGATGTGAATTTCATTATTTAATAAAAATTATTTTTTAAAAAATAAAACTATTAATATAGGATAGAAAGAGTATATAATTTACTATGTTATTTAGAACTATATTTTTTTATTATATAATTAATTAATTACTTAAGAAGGGACTAAATACTGAAAGACAATAAGAGGTGGAGGGGAGCATAAAGGGGCAAAGAAAAAGGAAGAGGTGGTTGGGGAGGAGGAAAAGGTGGCACCAGAAGATGAAAAGTAAGAGGCGACAAAGAGGCAAAAGGGAAGAAGGAAAGGGTAAAAGAGTTGTGGGAAAAATAAAGAGCAGATAGGAAGAGAAGGGGAGGATTTTACATATTCATAGTGTAAATAATAATTATGCTACTCTTTCCGTTATAAATTAACAGCTCTATTTAATTTTTTTTATATGGACTTATCTTAATTTATTTTAAAAAATTAAATAAAGCTATTAATATGAACAAGAGGGAGTAGTATAAGATTAGCTAGATAACCAACGTCATCAGAACGAGCTCACATTTTGTACGCATTTATCATTAAAGACATGTAAGTTTGTTAAAGAATAATTAAGGGCTGAAATTATGTAAATTATGCGGCAAAGGACAAAAATAAGGTGTACGCTATTTGAATATAATAATATTAAAACAAGACATTATCTATTTTTTTATATACCAAGAAGCCCCAAATCCTTGATTTGGCTAGGAAAGACTGCACTACTTTGGGCCCAGGAAGCGAAGGGAACCAATGGGAGCATGTGACTATAGCTTTTATCTCATATGTGTCTTATTCAATCTTGATTAATGGGTAGCCATCTGTGACCTTCTCACCTTCCCTAGGGCTGCAGCAAGGAGACCCATTATCCCTCTATTTGTTCCTCTTATGTTATGAGGTGTTTACCTGATCAACGAGGCAGAGCACACAAACTCCATCAAAGGGTTTGTGCCTCCAAGGATGGGTTGAGAGTGTCCCATCTGTTTTTCACCGATGACTGTTTGTTTGTTTTTTTGCATAGCTAGTTTGGTGGAATACAACAAGATCCACAAGATTTTAAACTTTAGGAGTGAACCTTGGGACAAAAGTTAAATAAGGAGAAAATCACTTTTTTTAGTAGAAATTACACAAGGGAGGAGGTGAAGGAGTCTATTAAAAGCAGCATGGAAGTCTAAGAAATCAAGCAATATGACAATTATTTGGGTATCTCCTCCTTTGTTAGGAAATTGCGCAAATCTGCCTTCAAGGATTTACTCAGCAAAGTTTGGGCAAAATTGAATGGGTGGAATCTCAAGCTTCTATCCCAACTTGGATAAGCGGTGCTTATCAAAGCTGCGGCCTTATCTATGCCCACATACACCATGAGTTGCTCCTTGTTGCCTAAATCCTTAAGTGCTGAACTTCACTCTTTGCTTAACAACTACTAATGGCGTCAAAAGAATGGTGAAAAAAAAGTCCATTGGCTGAGGTGGGATAGACTATTAGTCTAAGTTTAAGGGGGGAATGGGCTTCAAAGGCATCCATGCTTTTAACCTGGCTTTGTTAGCTAAACATAGGTGGTATATCGTGCATCACCCCCATTCTTTTGCCAAGCAAAAATTTGAAAACTAACTACTTCCTTCTTGGTGACTTTATGACAGCTAGTATTAAAGGAGTGCCTCGTACTTTTTGTGGGGCCTTATTGCTAGTAGGGAGGTGCTCGTGAGGGGGACTCATTGGCGGGTTAGTGACCGAAGCTTGATCAGCATCTGGCATGACCAATGGATACCCAGACCACACACTTACAAAGTCATCTCTCCATCGGGGTGCTACGCTAAAACACCATGATCAATTATCTAATTGACAACATTTCAGGTACGTGGAATTCTCAAATCATATGCACCCCCTTGATGTTAAGGTTATTGAGAGGATCCTCCTATCTAGACTCATGGCCATGGATCATTTGATTTGGGTTGAAAGTGATAAGTGTGTCTTAAACGTGAAAAGTGCCAATGTTGTCGTTAATATCTTCCACTTAGGCAACAATGCTTAAAGTTTGCATGAATCTAACTTGACAAATTTGAGGAAATTAATTTGGGGTGTTCATGTCGTACCCCGAGATTTTTAAAACTCTTTTATCACAATAAAATCAATGAAAATAAATATATTTTTCAAACTACATTTTGTCAATTATAATGTATCTGATTTTTCTATGATTTTTTGTTATCTTTTTGCTAATTTTTGCTCATTTTCTAATGGAGAAATTTGACATTACAACATATTTAATTTTCCTAATTTTACCCAGTATTTGGACTAGTGGAGTTGGGTGTGAGGCTCGGTTACGGATCATGGGCCTCAGCAAGCCTCGAGTGTTGTTGTCGTGAAAAGAAACAAAATGAATCAAATGAGGAGAAAAAGAAAGAAGAGATAAAAGAATCGGGTTCAGTCGAGCCTGATCCATAAACGCTCAGATGCCTCACGCCCTTCTGCCAAGTCTCCGGCTTCCATTGATAGTCGACCACCTCTAGACGGCTTGGCCAGATTCAGTCTAGCCCACCGCAACTTGGCGACAACAAAGGTGGCCTCCCTTCAGGCTCGTTCACTATTTGCCCCTTCGTCAGACCCGTCCCTCCTCTCTATGTTTTTCTTTTCTATCACCACTATTGTCATGCCCCGGCACCGCCCGACCCAAGCCGAACCCGGTCCAGGGGCCGGTCAAGCGCACGGGGGCGACAAGGGAAATTGAGATACAGTTTAGCGGAAGACTTATACCCTAACCACAAGCGATTTATCATAATTACGGAGTGTACACACCACTTTGAGCAAGAGTAAATAAGTAGAAAAGAAAGAGAGTTACATTAACTCAAGATAAACATAAGTCTCAAACCCACATTCTTAGTTTAACCTTAGCCCACTCTAGGCTACAAAATAAGTCTTCAACAACACAAATATATATCATAGCACAGATCAAAATGAGAACCATACACAAAGGTTCTAAACATAAAGCATAAACCAAGGAAAATAAGTCTCATAAGAGGACTCCACGATCACATCCATGTCGTCTCCGATCTTTCCTCAAAGAGGAGATCCTGTCCATCTACGTGTTGCACCACGCAGCCCCAAAGCAAAACACAATAAAGAGGGGTAAGGTTAAACAAACTTAGTAATGGTTTTTTAATAAACTATCATCATCAGAAACACGACGGCATATCAACATAACTAATCAAAGCAAAAATTGACAAGATGTATTATTCCCTGATCACACATTTATAACACATAAACCTGCATATAGTGTCTAAATCACACTTCCTAATCATGCATTCATAACACATAAACCTGCATATAATGTCTCAATTACATTTTTTTTATCATGCATTCATAACACATAAACCTACATATAGTGTCTCAATCACACTTTCTGATCATGCATTCATAACACATAATCCTCCATATAATGTCTCAATCATACTTTCTAATCATACATTCATAACACATAAACCTTCATATAGTGTCTCAATCACACTTTCTAATCATGTATTCATAACACATAATCCTGCATATAGTGTCTAAATCACATTTTCTGATCATACATTCATAACACATAAACCTACATATAATGTCTCAATCACACTTTCTAATCATGCATGCATAATACATAATCCTGCATATAGTGTCTAAATCACACTTCCTAATCATTCATTCATAACACATAAAACCTACATATAGTGTCTCAATTATACTTTTTTATCATACATTCATAACACATAAACCTGCATATAGTATCTCAATCACACTTTTTGATCATGCATTCATAACACATAATCCTCCATATAATGTCTCAATCATACTTTCTGATCATAAATTCATAACACATAAACTTGCATATAGTGTCTCAATCACACTTTCTAATAATGCATTCATAACATATAATCCTACATATAGTGTCTAAATCACATTTTCTGATCATACATTCATAACACATAAACCTGCATATAATGTCTCAATCACACTTGTTCAAATCACATATGCATAATATATCTCATCCATTATTGCACGACAAACATGTCAAATTACATATTACACAAATATGCATAGCATACATCATATACTTGTATCAACATAAATCAAGAATGCCTCCATCAAGGAGAAATCACACATAGTGTCACGAAGACGGGAACATAGACGAGGTCACGAAGACGTGTCATAGTCCAAATTTTACATAAGAATTTAAGAAGTTCGAGGTTGTCAATCCCTACAAGCTACTCACCCCAGACGATCCTAGCCAAAGATGTCACATTCTCACGAAGAGAACCTAGAGAATGGGTGTTCATTTTGGGACATCTTCTACGATGGGGAAGAGACGAGTTCCCACGAAGGAAACCCACGAACACATGGTAGTAAGTGCAAGGAGCATACCATACTGGATTCTCAAGGTCCAGGTGACAATAATAATCTCAAATCGCAAGACAAGTATGAAACTCGTCCCCCATATAATTCCATTTAACTAGACTTAACCCGGAGAGTGCATATATTCTACGAAGGAACTCAAATCAAAACATGTCCTTTCAGACCAATTAAGTTTCGATTAAGCCATGATCGATTAATCCGGCACACAATTGTACCACATTACATTTAATCAGTCAAACTCGATTAATCTCAATAAAGCATCAATTGAAATCCATTTTCATGATGCATGCAATATGGTACATACGTGGGCAAGGCATACATGAATCCTAATTCATACTAAGTGCTCTCATCTGCCCCTCATTCATCATTCATAATCATAATATCAATGCTTATTATCAACATTAAATCCTACATGTGTGTGTCTTCATAATAGAAGCATTTCCCCCAATGAATATCAACATGCTTGAACTTCACTCACCATCACCCTACACATGTGTATTAACATCTAAACATGAATTCTAGTAGAAAATCGTAGATGAATAATCATTAAAATCATAACTAAAATCAAAGCTTATCCACAAGCTACATATATATAAGATCATTCAATTCATACTCACGCCATTACATCCACCATCATTCACACATCAATTAGCCACTTCCTAACATGACTTATCAGCCCACTAATATGCTATAGTATTACTGAAAATATACATAACCATATAGAATTAACCATTCATAACTTCAAAATATTAATTCCAAGATCATATAACCAATCTCAAGTCATTCTATATAACACTAATATATATCATAATTTCATAATCTCAATGGTATACTCTTCTAATAGCATACTATAGCCTAAAATACTCCACATACACATGAAAATGATATATTAAAGTAGAATTACCGAAATAGACATCATGTAAATTACACAAAATCTACTGTGTAGCCGCTCGAATGCCCAGTAGACCATTCGACCGACTAAACGTGAAAATTTCTAAAAATACAGTGTTGTCATTCGAACGCCTAGTTAGGCCGTTTGATCAGCTAAGAGGGAAATCAGTCGAAATTACAGTGTTGTCGTTCGAACACCAACAAGGCAATTCGACCTTCTTCTCCAATTCAAATCTTCAAACCGAAACTCCATTGATAAAACTTAAAATTATCATCTAACAACCTAAATGCCAATAAAATATCACCATAACTTCCAGAAAGCTAATCTACCTCATAACAAGATAAAACACTATAAAATTAGGATTAAAGATTATCATTTACTAATCATGTCATTGGAGCATTAAATCAAGTAAATCCATGCAAAATAGACCACAAAATCAAGAGTTTTACCATGGAAAACTAAAATTTCTTAAGTCCATTACCTTATCTTTTGATTAGGCTTGGATATGATGGTCACCCTTCTTAAAAACCTTACAAATAGATAGAGTTTACATTAAACTCCATTAAAACCGAATTTAACATAGAAAACCCTAATGAAAAACTTAGATCTAGGGTTTGTTGAACATAAAAATCGGATTTTTAGATCTAGGGTTTGAAGTAGAGATGCAAATCAGTAGTATTGATATTTATTTAAAAACGAATCAAAATAAAGAAAAAATGATAGATCTAGAAGAGATTAAGAGAAAATCTAAGGTTTTAAGGCTTAATTAGAAGAGGCATACCTTAAACACCTTCTAATCCGGGCCTAATTGGGGAATTAGGCCTAACCTCTATTTCCCAGCCAATTCCCAAAATAAAAATGGCTTAGGTCATTCTATTTATAGTAGGGTTTGGGGTGTGTGTAGGTAAGTTGTGGGGTATAAATAGAATATTAGGCTAAAAATGGGTAATTCGGCTATTTGAGCACTAATTTAACCTGAAAAAATTATGAAAATTTTTTGTAGAGGCTTGTGTTGAGGTCTAAGCTAATTTTGTCCAAAAAAATAAATTTTGATGGTGGGGCCCACAGGGGTCCCGCCAAACCTTAATTTTTGGAAAATTAGTAAAAATTTAAAAAAATCCCAAAAATTCAAATTTGACTCAAAACCACTTAAAACCAAAATTTGTAAAGCTGATTTTGATTAAAATCATAAGAAACACCATTTATTTATGAAACCACCGAATTAATAAGAAAAAGAGTTAATCGCGCAATAACCGACGATTAAAATGAAAAGAAAACCGGTTTAGAAATTAGAGTCCTTACAACCATGACTGGGCTAGGGCTGGCTGACACTCACCTGGCTCCGCCCATGACCAACGATGGTTGTAGGACTGATCTAGCCCACCCCTGCCAATCCTTGCTCAACTTTGTCTCTCCCCAATTAGCCTCTCTCCCTCTCTCTGATTTGGGATTTTCGCCATCACCATGGGCCAATGTTTTAAAAATCAGCCTGGACATTGACCTGAATTGGTGGTCAGGCTGGGTTAACTAGGTTCAACTACAGGTCAACCCAGGTCGACTCAATTTTCTTATATATTAGATTAAATAGAATGTGAAGTGTAATATACACATAAGATCATCATAACTTAGTAGGTAGAGCGCATATGTTATTTATACCATGGTCTATGTTCAAATCTTGCCAGGAGAAACTATTTTTTGATACGTTATAAAGTAGATAAATGTTTAAATAAAATAGAAATAGAGATATGTACAACAGAATTGTCACAACCTAGTGGGTAAGACTGTTGATGGGCTTTAACAGGACGCGAGTTCAAATCCCCAGTCGGCAGCCGCTGGCTCCTCCTTGGCCTAGTGACGATGGAAGGCCGTGTCTCCCGATCCCTCTTGACCTACTCTCTGCCTCACTCTTCTCATTTTCTCTCCTCTGCTCCCCTATTTTCCGCCTGAACCATCCCCTTCTTTGTTATTTCTTCTGACGCCATCATCGATGGCTGGTTGTGGCCGGCCTGACCCTATCTAGCCCGCCTCAATCTGGCAATGGTGGGGAGCAACCACACCCAGCCTAACTCCAGCTCCTCTACCCTCCCCTACACCTCTGCCTTTTGTCTGAGCTAGACGCCCCACAATTTTGGGTGCATCTCTGGCTTCCATCGATAGTTGTGGACCATTGTACTCGGTTCCACTCTGTCCTACCCTACCCAATCTAACACCTCCACTCAGAACGGGCCACTTTCCCCTCTGCTGGAACCCCATTTTTCAATGTTTGTAGCGTAAACCGGTCAAAGGAGGACCTTTTCACTACATCCGTAGGCCATTTTTGATTGGCCTTGTCATGGTGACGTTCCCACGAACCCTTGGCCCACCCTAGCTTCTCCCCTTTGCATGTGATGTGTTTGATTGTTCTATACAGAGCACCAATTTTTACTCTTTTACTGTCCTGCCCTGCTGGACGCCGATTGTCCTCTAGTTAGCCTACCTCTTCATTGGCCATCACCTTTGGCCAGGTCTCTTCTTTCCTTCAGGCCTTGGGTCACCATTGTCTAGCCCCTCTCCCACTCGATTTGGCCACATGTGCACATGGCCACTCATACATTGTAGGGTATATGCATCATCTTTGCGCCACTTGACCATCAGATGGCTCTACCACCGAATGGATTTGACATTGGAAACCTCCTACATCCCTCTGTACATGAGCACCTACCCACACCCTTCGTCCCTTATGTGGGCCATAGTTGATGAGAAATTGCCGTTGTTGGGTAATGTATGTGACCAATTTAGATTATTGCGGCCAGTTGAGTACTTCTAAGCCGCCGACCAACCTTCAGTTAGTCCACCTTAGTTTTCAATCGTACTTGTCAATTTTTTTGGCACATTACTTCTCTTGACTGCCCTAGTGCACACAACCTTGGATCATGAATTTTGCCACATATTTCTATCGTCTTGTCTTGTTGTGATTACTTTGGGCACTTCCAAAACCTCCAGATAATAGCTCTCTCAACTTGGCAATGCTTTTGGCCACCACTCCACCACCACTGTCGTGTGCTAGCAATCAAATGTCTTGGATTATTAGGACTTTGAACTCGTAATTTTATAATAGTATGTTTTGAATGCATAGAAGCATGTTAGGATTATATGATTCAAAGTTTTCGATGCTCAATGATGATTCAATTATATGTTGTAAAAGGGATATTTAATGAAATATGTTATGTTTAATTATGCACATGATGTGTATGAAAGCCCTAAGTATACGTTATGTATGTAGAATATGTATGCTAGTAATAGCTAGTAAGTATGTTGGTGAGCTACATATTGAATTGTGGGTGACAGATATACATGTCTTTGATGGTTTTAAGCGTGTGCAATGGATATATGTATGTGTGTGGAGCGGTTGTATGGATGATGGATGGTAAGAGGTGACAGAGGGAATGGTATGGATTTTGTTATGGATTGGTATCAATATAACATATGTCAAAGGGCGTAGAAGTGATAGGCAAGGGTTTGTTTGGTTTGAAGCATACATTGGGGGTTCAATAAGTAAGCGAATTTAGGTTTGGAGCCTTATGGATGATTATCAGATAGTCAACATTATTGTATAAGCATAACGTATATGAGGATGTAAGAATACATAAGGATTTGTTGAATGGTGGGTTATGGTTGTGAGATTGATTGATGATAAGTGAAGTTTGTTGTCTAGACGAATTAGGGTTTCATAATGGGTCCAACTTTTAATTGATCATCGGAAGACTGTAAGATTTGAGTATTTTTATGACATAATTGTACCCGCATAAATGACTCAATTCAAACTTGTATTGTTAGCAAAGCTAATATAATAGTATTGTGAGTTTGAGAATTGAGGATTTCGATGGATTAAGTTCCGTGTTTGAGCTAGTTGATAATGAGTCGGTTGAGCATTCTTTGTGTCTTGTCACAGTGTTTTACCACTATGATGTTTTCTTGGTGTTGTATTTATGCCAAGATGTTTGATGTTATGTTAAAAGTGATGTATGTTTTTGATTTTCTCTTGGTATTGTATTAAGCTTGAATGTTTATTCCTCTATTGAGAGCGATATATATTTCTTCCCTTAGTCGACACTATATGATTTTCGCCTAAGAGTGACACTAAAAGATTTTGACCTAAGAGTGACATTGTATGATTTCTAACCATAGTTGATACTGTATGATTTCCGCCCTTAGTTAGCACTGTGTGGCCCCTAGAGTGTGGACATTTAGTCACTCAGGTAAATAGTATCAAGAATCTACCATTACCTATTTCATTATGTACCCTATAAACATAAGTGTAGCTTACATTCAAAAAAGTCTGTGACATATAGTTACTCCCTAGAGGTTAAGGTTATGCCCTAATAACATTTCTTTCTATTTCGACGCTGGGGCTTATTAATGATAATAAGCTTCCGTTGTCAATAGTATGAGTATGATTGTATGTTTAAATGTGTAAGTGTTTGAGTAAGTTGTAAGTTTCTGAGTAAGTTCATAAAATTATGAGCAGGATTGTAAGTGTAAGATTTCGAGTAAGACTATAAGATTAGGTTTCAGAGCAATATTATAAGTATATGTTTCAGAGTAAAACTGTAAGCGTCAGAATTTGAGTAAGATCATATGAGTAAGATTATAAGAATGTTCTAAGTAAGACTGTAAGTATAAGAATGGTACAAGTAAGGTTGTAAGTGTAAGAGTAAGTATAGGAATGGTAAGATGATTCATGATTGTTACATCATACGACTCTAATGTGTTTGTATGTTTTTATGCTTCATATTTGAGTATATAAATGCATCTATATATGGGCTTACATAGTTCATTGTTTAGAAATCTCCTACTAAGTATGAAAATATTTATTTTCCCTATTTTTTTAGCCATGATGTTAAGGAGTTTTTTTAAGTTTGTGACAGAGAGCTCGTAAAGATAGATACTCGTTTATGTGGGTGGATTGATTTTCATTAGCTAAGGTATACCCTTGACTCATTGCGAGTCTTTATTTTTGTTGTCACGATCTGATGTATATGGGTGAGATGAAAATAAAGGTGTTTATACTTTATGGACCTATCATTTTGATTAGATTATGGATTGTTTATAAGACTTGTACTTAGGGATGCATGTGATAGATTTATTTAAAGCTCATGATCATGGTAATTTATTTTATATTTTTATTTTTTAGTAGCACCTAAGAATATTAGGTTTGGTCATATGATGTTTAATTTGAAGAAAAAAATTATATGAGAAATATTGATGTGTGATGTTATAAATTACATAAATTGTTTTCACATATATCATATTTTATCATTTTTCTTGATTTACAGTCATTATATTGTAAAAAAAATCGTGATTTTTTACAAAAATGTGTTAAAAATTCTTGGGTGTTACATCAATCAACAACAAAAACTATCCTTACGGTGACTCACTCATTTTTGAACAAAAGAATATTTAAACCATCATATCCATGATTAGGACAAGATCAAATCACACAAAAATCTCACAGAGTATTGCCTGAGTACATACCAAGAATCTACCATACATATATAATCATAAATAATTAGTACTCACGTCCATATGTTTAAAATTATACACCACACTAAAAGTCTTACTAAATAAGACAATAAATCCTACATTTCTTCTAGAGCATGTCGTCCTTTTCGTGCTCCCATTCATAACCTTTTTTTTTGTGAACCTGCAACAGAAGGATGTTAAGTATACGAATATACTTAATGGGATGACTAATAAAGTACTGCGTAATAATAGTACACATTATTACATGACATCGTCACAAAATCATCTACTATCGTATTTAATAACATACATCATCATCATCATCACACATAAGTGGAATATGCATAACCTCATCATCACCACATGTTAGTGGAATAAGCATAACATTCATGATTACATTTATCATGATTTCACAATCATAACATGATCACACTTAGGAGTCGCTTGTTTCATAAGTATAAGTCATACGGTTATCTATGACACAGTAATCATGTCTAACTAGGAGTACCACATCGTCTTACTAGATTATGAACCACACACCTCGTCTCATAGTAATAGATCACACTTGAGACTATGAGATAAAGACACTCATGAACAATCAAATATTTGTGTCTAAATGGCTTCTCAAGCGAGTCTTTAGCCATGTATGAAAAGGGTTTGCTTCTCAAGTGAGTCTTTAGCCAAGTATAAGTCATACGGTTCTATGATTATCAAAACTTATTATATTGCATACGTAGGATAAATTATCTTTTAATGCTCTAGTCCATTGAAATATATTTCCTGGGCAAAGGAAGTAGTTACATATAACTCATATACTTAGAGAGCCAAAAAATATTCATCTTATTTCATACCAAACCATTTTCATATATGGCTAAAAACTCACTTGAGAAGCAAACCCTTTTCATACATGGCTAAAGACTCGTTTGAGAAGCCATTTAGACACAAAGATTTGATTGTTCATGAGTGTCTTTATCTCATAGTCTCAAGTGTGATCTATTACAATGATTTTTATACACACAAGAGATCATAACACTTATAGCATGTATTGCTAATATTTACTCAAAACCCACTTATAGTAGACTCCTCTATATATCGACAAAGTCACCAATGACTATTGATAACTCATCGATGTGTCAAACCTTATCGACAGTAGAATAATAAGGACAACTATTCTCATTGTCACTTCGTCGATACATTGATCTTATTGATGATAACCCTAACACACCGATGTGTCGATGCATTTCAACAACTCGTAACTTCATCTTCTCCATTTCATCAGTAACATTACTGACATATCAGTAAACTCACTATTACTGACATATCAGTAAACTCACTAATGGTTAGGAGGAGGAGTAACATAACTATTATATTTGTTCAAATTTAATTAGAAAATATGATCTAATATGATATTTCACATTTAATACTCTATAATAAAGACTATAACATAATCTTATATAATAAATTATTTATTTAATATATAGATTATGATTATAGTAATCACCCTAATAGAGCATTTTAAAAAATTATATTTTTTGTAATATAATTTTTTTTAGCTAAACTCAAGCTGACTTAGATCATTTTCGGGTCACTTGTATCCGAATAGGGTCGAAATTAAAATTTCAACGCAGCCATAACCAAAACCACCTAAATGTCGCTCCGTCTCCTCCTTTCTCATCGAGGTCGACGTCAATAAACGAAAGCGGAAAGAGACGGCTGAGAATAGAAAGCGGAGCGAGGACGACTGAGAATAAAATGCGGAAAAAGAGGCGTCAATAAAGAAAGAGCCCAAACGAGGCCCAGTCATCCGGTAATTTAAGGACTGAGGCGCCGCTCGCCGACAAACTTTGCAGAAGTATTCCCGGACCAGCCTTGCTAGTCGCAGCAGCTTTCCCTTTCTCCCGTTAGCGATAATAAAATAAAATGAAACGCTTTTCCTTACTCTCCCCCACCCCTCTCAACTCGACCATGATGATTGAAGAACCTCTCATTCTCTCTCTGTCTCATCCCACCTCTGCACTGCAGCTGTGCCGTGCTGTGCCGTGCTGTGCTGCGAGCAAAGCCTGTCATCAACCTCCCCTTCCACCACATATGGGGTTCTCCCACTTTTAGCGTAGGCGACTAGGTCACTTGTGGTGGCCCCAATATTACCAAAAATGCCCCTAACCCTCCTGACCTAATACCTGCCCCGCTCGCCCAAATCATTCATCCTCACTCCAACTTTCTTCAACATTGGCGGAGCGGTCGCGACGTATACACCACCACCAGCTAGGCCATAAATACAGCAGCTGGGAATTATTACCAGTCAGAACTCTGAACAGGGAGGGAAGGGCAGTTTGGTAAACAGGGGGCGTAATTTTAAAGAGGGAGACCGAAGAGGATTCCTCTTGCCCACCGTGCCCCCCATGGCCAACCAGGTACAGATGCAACCACATCTGCAGCGATATCAGAGCAACTGCAGCCAATTTTATCTCCTCATTTTTGCTGCCTCTTTCATTTCATCCCAGGCCTGTGCCCATTTTCCTTGTACACCATCCGTCATCCAGTCTATACTCTCCATACAAGAGGAGAAGAGACCAAGAAACAACAAACCTCTCTCTCTCTCTGACTCTTTCTCTTTCTCTCTCTCTCTCTAAGAAGAATCCTCATCCCAAACCAACCCACCACCACCCAAGCAGTCAAGCACCCTTCTCCCCTCCCCCCACCCCTCTCTCTCATCCTAATGGCCCAGCTGGACCAAATTTATGCAAGAAGAAAAACAAAAAGAAAGCGAGGGTGGGGGGGAGATAGCAAGGAAAGCAAGGGAGGAAAGATGTGTGTGTGTGAGTGTCTTCAAACGTCTTCCACCAAAAAATACCCAAACGCAGCAGCTCCCCACCCATTCCAGAGACACGCCACTTCCCGGAATTGCCCCTCTGCAACCCCCCAAAAAATCTCTCACCTCCATCAAAACTTCAAAGGGGGAAAACCCAGTTCTTATTCCCGATATATGTGGGCCTTTTGGGTGTGGCCACGGTCAGAGTTTCAGAGGGAAAACAGGAAAGAACCCTTTCCCTGCTTCTCTTCCCTTTCCTTATTTCCCTTCCTTTCCTACCGCACATTGTATTCGCCCCCCCTTCGGGCTTTAAAGTCGGTTTAGGGCTTTGAGCGGATCTGCTCTGGATCTGGTTCTGTTTTGTTTTGCTGCTCGATTGCTTGTTGAGGGTGATTCGAGATGAGGCAGGCGACGATGAAGAAGATGAAGAAGGTGCCGATGAGGCCGCCTTACTACCCGGTTGATGAGGAGGCAAAGAACAGGTTGAAGACTCAGGGTCTCCTGCAAGATTTCCATGAGTTGCAGAAGGTGAGGATTTTGGGCTTTCTCTTTCTGATAATTTAGGTCTCACCTGATTATAACTTTATTGTGTGTGAATGATGCCGAATTTTGTTTGTTGCATCTAAATCTGGGTTCCATGCTATTAGGATTAGGGCTTTCTTGTTATTTTTATTTAGTTCTTACCTGATTACAATTTTGTGTGTGTGAATGATGCCGAATTTTGTTAGTTGCATCTAAATCTGGTGTCTATACTATTAGGATTGATTTAGGGCTTTCTCTTTCTTTTTCTTTTTTAGGTCTTACCTGATTATATTTGTTTTTGTTTGTTCATACTGAATTTTGTTTGTTGCATCTAAATCTAGGTTTTATAATATTAGGATTTAGGGCTTTATCTTTCTGATTGTTTAGGTCTTACTTGATTATAAATTTATATGTGAGTGAATGACGCAGAATTTGTTTGTTTCATCTCAATCCGGGTTCTATATTCCTAGGGTTTCCCTTATACTATAATCGGGTGTATTATATCTGCTTTGTCATCTAAATGTCTTTTTGTTTCATAAAAGTTTGCCCGGAATCTGTTTTGCTGTTATGGTGATGAGGGTTTTTCTTTCATATGCTAAATTAATTTCTGTTTTATATACCATGGATGCTGTTAGGAATGTGTATGTTGATTTTTCACTTGTTCCGTGCGTTATTCATGTATTACATGTCATCATTATCTTAGTCTGCATATGCCTTGGGTTTTGGGACTCGATATGCCTTGGGTTTTGGGACTCGATCGAGTGGGTTTGAATCCTGCAAGGCTGCAAAGCAGGGAATGAAATTGGGGACATTTGAACATGTCTTATGCCCCTCTATGTACTGTTTCTCTTTCTGATTTCTTATTAATGATTTCGATAATTAATTGCTTTGATGGAGTTGATGTTTTCGGAGGGAAGTGCGAAGTGCAAAGTTCTTGCTTATTACCTGTCATATGTCGACTGATGTTTATGAGATATCGCGGAGTTTGTGGTGGTTCATATGTTGAAAATATACGAAACCTTTTTCCTTGGTTAGCTACAGTCTGAATTTCAAATGCTGGTTGTATGTATTATGGTAATAAAAAATGTACACTTCATAATTTATATATATTCTCGCAAATTTATTTAGCCTTTATGGGGATTCTTTACCTGTGAAGGAAACGGAAGACTTGAAGCAACATTTGCAAACAACTAAGCAAAGGAAGCTAACACTTGTAGCCGAAGTCCAGTATGGTTTCCCTTCTATATGTACTCTTCATTGCATATTTGGTTTGTTGGATTATTCCATATTTACCTGTGCTAATTACAAATCCAGATTTTTGCGACGGAGACTCAAGTATCTTATGAAAAACCCAGTGCAAATAGCATCTCCCGAGAAACCTGTGCAGCCTCCAAATACAGAAATTACAAGGGAACCAACACTGATTAAAAAAAGGAGGTTCAAAGAGAAGGAACCTGTTGTTGAAAAACCTCGTGAAGTGATCAACTTGAACCAGATATCTTTCCCGGTAGCTATTCATCTCTTACCTCAATATGTTAATCTTACAATATTTCAAGGAGATTGCACTTCCTTACACTGCCAACAATATATTTCCACTTTAATTGTCTGCAGAAAGATGAGGATATTGGGGATTTCCAGGTTCCATGGGAGCCTCTGAAGGCGGAAAAAAAATTGAAGAGATGTTCGAATGAGGAAGAGACACTCACAAATAAGTTGAGTTTGCCAATGTACAAAGATGTCGCTAGTGGATCAAGCAGAACAGGGAAGAGAAAGATAACATGGCAGGATCAGGTTGCCTTGCGGGTTTAGAAGCTCCTTGACCATTTCCTATATTCAAATGGTTAATTGTCTAGTCCTTTCATATATACGTTTATATCTCCCTCTTTTGTGCTTTGTATAGAAATCAAAGTCGATACATTCCCCATTTCAGAGAAGTGGATGAAGTGGAAGAACAACAGCATAACAATGTAAGGACCGGATGATTGTAATTTCTTTTGGCTGTAGAAAATGGAATTTAGTGTTCTTTTCTAGCTTGGATAATCCCGTTGTCTCCCAAACTTTAACCCGATGCAATCTGAGTTGCATGAATCATATTATGCGAACTTCTGGAGTTATTTCTGGCCTATTATGTGGGGGCTGGTCTTCGTCCATTCGTGTTCCTTTCGTAGAAGAAGCTTTCGGGGCTCTTTGCGGAACTTGGTCGCACTTGTTAAAAAAAGAAAAGAAAAGCCGCATTCAAATCGTAGACTGTCAAACTTCATTTGGGAGACTGACCTTTTCAAGACTTTCTTAGAAGCAACTGGGAACTCTTGAAGGCCGTTTTCGTTTGATGCGTGAACTGACAATTAGACTTTGCTCGTCTATTTAAGTATTATTCCCTTCGTTCCAAATTAATACTTTCATTAGGTAAAAAAAAATTGTTCTATACCAATAGCTCTATTTTATTTGATTTAAGTATTAAAGACTTAAAAAATAATATATAAGTTTTTTTTCATAAATGCAAATATAGCTATTAATACAAGACAAAAGACAAAGTGAGTATTATGTTATATGTGCATCTTCTTCGTTATTTAGTCGTTCCTCTTACCTTTCTAGTTTGCTTGCCTCGTCCACGACGCCTCAATTGCATCTTTCAGAGATGTTGGCACCTTCATTGTTGCATCGGCATACAAGCTACACAAGTATTTTGAAACTTGTGCCAAAAAAATATTTTGAAACTTGTAGAAGATTCATAGTATGTAGAAGTTTAATAATATGCTAAATTATGAAAAATAATTAATTAATATAAGAAGTTTAATTACAAAGAGTACATAATAATTTTAGTTAGTATTGATTAAATCACGTTGCTTTCTGCAAATCCAGAATAACATAATGATTGGATTTCGGTTTGGATGTTCTTTGAAAAAAGTTGTCCAATCAAAATATCCTTAAATTGATACGTATATTTTTGGGTAATAATCTATAATTTGATATTACTACATTGTTTTGAGATCCCGTGGGTAGATGATTCAATGTTCAGCAATGGGAGCCAAGCTCATACTAATGCATCCCTTGTTTAAAATCTTCGTTTTACTATTTATTATTGATTTCTAATGTATTAGTTATCTTATGGTTTATTAAGGCATGTCCTGCTTCAATTTTGGGTGTTTTATTACTACCAGTTTTTGGTATGGTGAAGTATCGGAGGAAAAATTTAACTTTTGGCACATTAATATTGTGCAGCGGTGGCTAAAAATCAGATCCGGCTGGATTGAAGCCGGCGTAATTGTACCCAACAAACTTTTCAAGTCGGGTCTGATTTAATCCAATCTTACCGGGTCAAATTTAAAAGGAATGGTCCACTAATCATCATCATCCACAACGAAGATGGTGTTTAATGAAATAACAGAGATCAGCTCAATCCAGCAATATTTCAATAAAAAATAGTGCTGATTGTTTATATACAACTCATCTGATCATTAGACAGCATTTAGCTATTTGGATTCGATCAGGAACAGGAAAGGAGGAAGAAAAAAAGGAATATCTACAACATTAATCAGCCAAATCAATCGATCAATCGGCACATCAAATGTAGGGATTGATGTGCGAAGAGTAATCACGGATTCCAGCGCCTTCCCATCCCATCCACTCCTCCCACAGCTCCCAACTAGAGTCGTACATTCCCCGCATCGGCTCGTCCTCATAATCCCCTCCATCGTTAAATCCGCTTCTAAACGATTGGTCCTCCTCACATTCCCTTAGCTGGTTCATCACCATCTGCAGCAACCCACAAACCAAAAGGCGATTTTAATCCAAAATCGTCTCAACAAGGGCCCGGAAAAACATGATAAAAACGGGAAAAAAGTGAACTTTCCAATTGAAGATAAGGAATACTCACGTCATATGCTTCGTTGATCCGATGAAATTGGACGCCGCAGTTGTTTCCCTTACAAACATCAGGGTGGTACTGCAAGGCGAGCTGCCTGAATGCCCGCTTCACCTCCTTCTCCGAGGCACCAGGCTCGATCCTCAGCGTCCTGTATTGTTCGGTGAGACGGGCCGCAGAACAAACCACAACCCTCCCACTTCCTCTCTTCTTGCCGCCATCACTCGCAACACCGCCCCTCGCGCAGAACCCGGCCGTCATCTTCACGCTGATCGCCATATCTGATCCCGTATTATCAGATGAAAAAGAAAGACACCACCGGACAGCCGATCTGAAAAGTCGATCAAGGGAGAAAACTCTTTGGATAAGGAAAGCGTACCGCCGAATCCGAGGCCGTGCGCTATCTCTATATATAGGGATTAATGGGCGCGTCAATGATCGACGCGACGTTGTTATTGAGATGCATTTAATAACGGAGCGGACAAAAAAGGAAGAGAGAGAGAGAGAGGAGAGTCCGTGAGTAGGCGGGCTTATCCATTCAGAGTCAGCGAATGGCGTGGCGATCCGAATCGAAACGTGGCCTTATCTATGCGGCTGTCGTTTCGTTTCGTCTTCCGAATCTTTTCAATTTCGGGGGTGCGTCGCTGCTGCGTGTTTTTTTTTTGTATTCAACACGTGGGGGGTCGTCTGCTGGCGTCGCGAATCCGTCAAAAAATTTTGTTGGCAACAGAATCCGTCTAAGAATTTGCTGGTATGTTTCCCGCTGCTTTCTGTTTCTCTTGATTTTTTCGCTTACATTTTTTATCCCCAACGAAGCGAATAACGCTAGGGGGGATCTGGTGCCACGGCAAGCCTTAACAAATTATACAAGCCGTAGCCGTTTGGCAGCATTTTTTTAGGTTTTTTGCCCCCTAAGATTTAATGATTTTAGGTTTTTGCCTTAATTTTGAAATTAGTGTATATCAATAACTGACCCGTTTGGCATAATTGTATTAATTTTAATAAAATATAACTAACCACTTTGGTCGAGTACTCAAATGGATTTTAATATATATATATATATATATATATATATATATATATAATAATAATAATAATAATAATAATAATAATAATTTTTTTCATCAAGCTCTTTACATACCTATTGTTGTTCAAATATGGATATATGACACCCTAATGTTCAGAAGAAAATTATTTTTTTATTTTATGAAAAACATATTTTTCATTACTGACAAAGTCACTTGCACATCAGTGCCCTATTGATAAAATAGTGTAATTTTACTATCGACGGCTTGTCAATGATAATTGTATACATCAGTTATTTAAAAAAAAAATAATTTTATAATTATGATATTTTTTAAGTAAGTTATCTTAATATAAATAGAGTGAAACTCGAAATTGAGATAGAGAGTCTCATAGGAGTCCTAGTACTAGTGAGATTAAGTTTAGGAGTAGTTTGGGAGGATCATGTGTACGATAGTCAGAGAGAAGGAAATCTCACATCAATACATGTCATATTGCAACCTACTTTTGAAATAAAGAAAATAATATTATACATTTTGTAGTATCTTCCAATTTTTGATGGTCTTCAATATATGTTTGTGATTTACCTTGAGTTCTACCATGTATGATTATATTTTCATGGAAAATTAAAATCACAACTGGTTTAACACTGGATTGTGGAACCAAATAGTTTATAACTTGTTTTAGAATAATCTTTAATAGTTTTTATACAAAAAAATATATTTGGAAATGACAAAGAGTTTTTTATCATGTTTTTTTCCTATCATCAATGAGGTCATTGATGCATCAATGAATGCATAATGAAAGGCATGCATATAGAACAATGCATGTTGATTGGTCACTCATAGTAAGGCCGATGCAGCAATGTGGGGTTGGTGATGTGGGCATCTTCATGCAACCAACTGTCGGTGAGTGTTCAACACTTTGATACATCTACCGATGGTCATTGGTGATTTGGCTGACACGTCGATGAGTTTATCGATGGTGCCTCAAGATAAAAAAAAAAATTATGATTTATAGCAATGAGTAAACTATATAATAATTAAATATATTTGTTTAGTTTATAAGGATTTAATCCCATGTAAAATGTTGAATAAGCATGTATTATGTAAGGGGTAATAAACCTAAATACATGCATATGAGACCTTGTGACATGATGATTGGTCACCCAAAACTAATACATTTGATACATAAGGTCGTAGATTCATTATGTCATGTGGGCTCATAAAGTGATTCATTTAGCTACGTAGAATGGAAGGGTATAGTATAAAAAATGATAATAGTCTTCCAGTTCCCTAAAGGAGAGAGTTATGTAGAGACGTTTTCCCATGATCTGGGAGTTAGGTTTAAATGTATTACAATATAAAAAATGATTGGTCTAGTGTAATACAATATAGGAGGTTTCGACGATAATAGGAGTCAATATCTCAACACTAGAGTACATGATCCCTAGTATCATAATGTGGATAAAGTAAGGTAAACTTTAGGCATAGGCTGAGGTCGAATGTGTAGTAAGCCAGTAGCTAGTCGAATGAGAACTCGTGGATGAGCTAACTATGTATACTAAACAAAAAATTAGAATTTTATTGTAAGAATATTTGTCACCGAAAGGTATATATGAATCTCATTTTTATGTTGTGTTTCAATGATAAACTCTTTCTTAGTATGTTTATCGAATTAATTATTTTTATTAAATTACAAGTCCATTAAGTATACACATATTTTTAATATCCTTTGGGGTTCATTTTTTTTAGAGAAAAGATCATTAAAGGTATTGGGAAGATCGTAGTTGTAAAACAGAGTCTACCTTTCAACTTGTTGATTCTTCATCTACCTATAGGTTTGTTTTAGGCACAATAGTATGTCATTTGATATTTCATTAGCTAATACATATGTAACAAAAAGGTATAATGTTGTAAATCCTATAAATATTTTAATAAATTTAGATACATAATTGCTTAGTTATGGTATTATTGTCGCACTTGAGGAGTTTGGACACAAATATATAAAGTTCAATATAAAAGGAATCGAAGTTTGCCTAAGCCCGCACTTGGAGTTGTTCACCATAAATATGGTATAAAATCTAGATTATCAAGAATTATCGTCTGTGTATAAATACATAAGTTAGAAAAATAATAAAATTATTACTTTAGATTTAAGTGCTGTTAAAATCCTTTAAATCATTTAAAAAACTCTCAAGTAGGTCCTTTTACATGCATACTTAGCTTCAACTTGTCCTATAAGGTTGGGGGTGCTGAGTACAAAACAGAGAGAATATAATTTGATGTATTTTATCTTGTAATAATCAGTTCTATATTTTTTTTTTTCGAAGAATGATCGGTTCTCTATGCTTCGTTACATGGCTGTACAAATAAATAAGTCTGATAAAATACCTTGAGGCTGCTTCGTCTTTAGGCAAGCCAACCCTTTCAGAGAATGGATTTGGCAAACAAAAGTCCAAACGAAGGGCTTAAGCAAGTGATTTGACTTCTGCTAAATCATTGCAGAAGACGAACTGATATTTACTTTCCCACTAGGAAACGGGCTATTTGAAAGGAAAAACTCAAAAACTTGGAATCATTGTCAAACAAATTCTTACCTCTTTTGCCGTTTTGCGAATTCGAATCTCGCATCTTGGACTCGAATCGAAAGCACGCAATTAACTACTCACATATTTTTCTATTGCTGCAGTAACGCAGATGTGATGAATTGCATTTGACCACTTCATGCATAAACAAGACTCTATTGCAACGATTTAAGCCATAGTCAAACTATTTGGCGTAGCAGCGTAGGTGAGTACAAATTTCGTCCAATGGCTTTTATCCATACTAAACGGCCAGATGTATAGTTGAGAATAAGAAACAATCCGTACTTGGGCATGGATTTTCTACCCTTTTATTTGAACAAATGAGAAACGATTACAATGTATATAAATTTCAATGTTGTTCATATGTTTTAAAATTTGTATATTATTATTTTTGTACCTTTATAAATATGGTAATAAAAAACCTTATTCAAAGTTTTATAATTGAATCAAGCAAATTGCTCTATTTTTAAGATAAAATTTACCCTATTTAACAGTGTTTAAAACTCTTCGGCATCTACCTCCTAAGATAAGACGTTCAACCACGTACTGTATAAGTACCTCTAACACAATATATACAATAAATCACAATATATATGCTCTCACAAAAAAAAAATGGACAGAAATCTAGAATCGGATTAATACAAAAACTATTTTTCATAATTTTATAGGAAATTTTGTAAAGGATAACTTTTCTTGTTCAAACGGATGCGTCCATCCGTTAACAGATACATTCATTAGTGAAATCAAATCGGACCTATTTTGGTTAATAAAAATAAAATTAAATAAATAAAAAATTGAACCAAATGAAGTTGGGTTAAAAGAAAACTAAACTAAATGAATTTGTCCAAAAAATAATTATCTTGTTGACCCAACCCGACCCGGCCGTGCATGCGAGCAGAACTGGCTAGACGATGGTGGCCCACGCATAGGTTAGCTTATTTAGGTGCATGGGTCTAACATGTCTCTCCCCCACAAAAGTGGGTTAGCCTAAGGGTTTTACTTGTATGATTACTAACAATATCACTTTTTTCTATGTGATTTATGATTATTCACTCCTTCAACTAATTCACAAAATGTGATTCTCATTAAATATAAAATGGGCTTGAACTCTTTCTACCATATGAGTTTGACCCACTTAAATAAAATAAGCTTGACTTAAATAAATATCATGTCTACCTTAATGATATACACTTAGCCCATTAAATCTAATACCCACTTCTAACACATATTACATAGCTCTAGCAAAAAACCAATCTACGATGGTTTACATTTTGATTGCCCCTCTACAAGAGAAGTCCGTGGTTCCACTCCTCCTTGAGGCTTCATAAAGATCACTAGTGCTAGAGTGGTAATAGGAACTTGTAACACACTAATACGGCTGGTGAACTCCTAGCAGAGCTAGTACTATTGAAAATTGATCCCACTGCCTGCAATAAGATTATTTGCTTGCCACATTTTACTAGTAGTTTCTCGTAGTATACGTTAAACTTGATCCCATCATGTATTACTTGTATTTACATTAACTTCTATGCAAATTCCGTTCATTAAATTGCTAAAAGTTATTTTAATTTTAGTTATATAATGACTTAGCAATTTTCCAAGAAGTAAAGAGTAAACATTCGCACATTGTATGTTAAATTAGATGGGCTTATGAGAAAATATATTTACAACAAGCAACATATACGTAACAAGGTGTTGGTGGGATAACCAGTTCCTCGTTGATTGCAATTCTATTTTGATTTATCTAGTGTGTATAATAGGTGAGCCTTGTACATAGTCAAGGAGATTAAAGGCAAGATATAATGTTCTAAGATGCCAATTACCATACCCCTTCTAATCAGGCTCTATAGACTCATACACCCCTCGTTAACAAGGAGAGGGAGTTTTTTCCCCTTTTAGGTTGTGTGGGCCATTCTCTAAGTAGTACCTTTTCAAGCGATTTTGACCAAGGAAATTTATACTATTTAATTAAAATTATACTTCGATATATTGGGATGTGTGTGAGGCATTGAGACTTTTGTAACTTTGAACTTGCTATAGAGGCAGTTAATCAGCCTAGAAAGTACTAAAATATTACGGTTGTTGTTTTCGCAGTACAGAAAATCCAGAGATAAAATACATCAAAATAGATTTAACAGAAGATAAAAGTTCTCCTCAGACCTGAAAGACTGGTCAAACAGTCAAAGCTAACCAACAGTTGCACAACAACTACAACAAAAAGAGTTTTTCATATTTTTTTAAAGGAGTCTAACATAAGGAACTCATAGATACCCTTTATCAATAAAATCGATGGCTCATTCATTAAAGTACATATTAGGGCCACTATCACTAGTATTAACGTGTGTCTGTGCCATCGATTTCAAATGATAAGGGCTTCGTATATTTCATACACTAAGCTCGTTGTAAAAGTGGAATATTAAAAACGCTAACAAAAAGCCCACTTTCGGCGACAAGCAACACCAACTACAGAACAAGTTGCTTAGTCCAGAACCGGTTGAGATCAGCTGAGTGGGCACTCCCACCCTGCATGCCCAGACGCATTTTACTTACACGACTGGCTCTGATTGTGCACTCTCACCTGTGGGCATTTTACTTATACGACTGGCTCTGATTGTGCACTCTCACCTGTGGTAGGAGCGCCTACCCAGTTAATCTTATCCGGTCCAGAACATATTGCTCTGTGCCAATTTTGCAATAAAGCAGGCCGAATTCTTTTCTAACTCATTAACTTCACCCTGTTCTTCCTTTTCACAGCAGTCAACACCGGACCCCATCTGGTTGCCACCATCGACTGCTGCCTCCAAGGTAGCGATCCGAGCCTTGTGTTTTTTCCCTTGACAATGCGCCGTCATAACAGCCGGGCTAAAACATTTCACTTCACAAAATTTACAGAAGTATTTGCTCCTCTTGCTGGCGTCTTCAGCTTTCTCATTCTTTCTCACAGATGTTTTCGCAGATCCACCAATCGCCTGCTTCCCTCGTTTGATATTTGCTTTCCGCTTGAAACTTGCAATTTTCAGTGCTAACTGCGGTGGTACCCATCTCAGAACCACCTACAGCTTTAGTCGCTCGAAGTTCAGACTGCTTGGCCATGTGCTTCTTCCCCTTAAGGTGAACATTCAAATTTTCCCTGCTCGTAGTACTTATCTGACACAAAGCACAGCTCCACTGTTTTTTATCCCTCTTGGGACTTGAAAGTACACGTGCACACTCATTATTTGATCCTGTTGGTGGTGGGGCTTTCCTTTTCAAACTGGATTGGAGACCTGGTGCCAATTTATCCTACAGAACCGAGTAATACGCAAAAAGTTTAAAAAACTATGTAGAGCTTCTTCGATACTAGATATCAAAATGAATTGTGGAGATGCACCAGTAGCAAAAACTGTAATTATCCTTTACCTATGTGACGATTTGATAATAAATAAATTCGAACTTTAAATATTAAAAATACGTGGGAAAACAAACTTCAATTTCTGAAATGAGGAAGAAATGTTGGCTGACATGACGATTTGGCATCTGCCGTTTTAGATGCTATGAGAACTTCGAACTACAAACGAACAGACTAAGGAAACATCACTAACTACAAAGTCTAATTAGAATTTTTCAGTTCTAGAAAAAACAAGTTTATGGATGAGCAAAGAATTAATATTAGTTTGGAAAACAATTAGGCTCGAATATATATAAACTACATAAAAAAAATTTATTTTTTGCACTGATTTTTTGTTCCATACTTGCAACAGCTGATAAAAGAAAACTGCTAAAAGTAGATAAAACATGAACAAATGGCTAATTGTCCCACATAATTAAGGTGCATAAAATATTCTAGTTTCATTGGGAGCGGTAGACCAAAATACATCAAAATGTATTGATTTCATATAAAAATAGTATTCTGTAATATCTTAACCTTTTATTCTTTTCACCACCTGTTAAATATGTTACATGCATCTTCCATTACAAAGGAGTATACGCTACAGAAAGCAAATCACGCATATAATACCTAATAAGAAGCCAAAAAAACATCTAACCAATTAATTTCCGACCAAATAAGACTATATTCAGCACCAAATATCATACGAAGGAATGTATCTAATCATAATTAAGTTAAAAATAGACCGAAAAAACTGGTTTATATCTCAAATGTTTAGGAATAAGATGCCAAAGCACTATTGCAAGCAAAAAATTTAGAACGTGTCTACATGCACCCAAATAATCCTCTCGTTACCTCATTTTTCATTTATTTTTATAAATTTTTTTAAAAAAACTGTATCTATTTCACAATACATGATTATTTTTTCTTACTTTACCCTACCCCTCACGCTTCTCGGGCTCCGGCACTACACATGCATTGGAAGCTCGAGATCTCTTATACGTGACGCCCGCTGCAGCCAAATCTGTCTGGCGACAACCAGAATCTTGGCGCAGCCCAAGCCGCCTATGGCGGCTGCGTCCCTGCAACCGTAGTAGAAGAAGATGTTGCTGGTGCTGTTGTCATCGACCAGTTTATTAACACGGACAGTTTTAAAGTGCTAATAAAAATAAATTAAATATTTTATAAGAACGGAGTACTTAGAGATTGTCGGGGTGCATATAAATAAGTTAAAAAAATAACTAAAAAACATCAAGTCAATGCAGAGTTAACAGGCAAGGCTAGAAAACTAGGAACGTACCAAAGGCAGTGGCTCTTTTCCAACCTCCACGACCGGCTTCACCATACAAGTACCAGGGCGCTCTTCCGGCGGAAGCCGCTGGAAAGGCCGGGAATCGATGTTGGGAGGAGCCTGAACGACTGCACTTTCGGGGGAAGCGGGCAGCGGAACCTGGCGTTCTGAGTGCAACGAAGTGAGCGCCGAAGGGAATCGGGCGGTCGAATGCATCCGCATTGCCAACTCTCTCTCCAAAGTATAGCTTAAAGCTATTTCTCTCCTCACTTGCTCCTCAATCGCTCGCCTGAGCATGGCCTCCCTCGCCATGACCTCTTCTCTTATTCTCTCTTCCATGTCCTGGAGAAGATGCTCCCGCGAAGACAAAGGGGGAGGAGCAAAAATCTGTGAGTGAGAATCAGGCCTTCCAAAATCGCCGCGGCCCGTGTAATAGCCTGGTAAAAAAGAACATCAAAAAACAGAATAAAAAATCAAAATCAAAATCGAGGACGAGGAAAGTGCAAAGGCAAAACTAAATTTGGAAACGAACCCTGCGAAAGCCGCACGGAGAAAGATTGCTCGGCAGATGCAGGTGGGCAATACGGCTGCAAAGCACCGTTGTTGCTGAACAGGAATCGGGTATCCATGAGAGACCTGAATTTGGTTTCAGAACTTGGGAGGAATGGAAATAAGAAAAAGAAGCGTTTAAAGCGTCAGGCGTGAAGAAAGAGAAACCCTAATACGTCGCTCCTCCGAAGCAACCGGGGAGATGCTTATAAAGAAGGGCGGGAGGTGATGACTGATGAAGAAGGGATGGAACGGAAACAAAAAAGGCGGTTGCGAGGAAAGAGGGACTGCCAATTACGGAAACCGGAATCCAGTGTCCGCAACGTCAAGGATTGTCAAAGAAAGAAAGACGAAGGGTTACCTAGCCCCTTAACTTGATGGATGTAGAAAGGGGGTGGTTATTCTTATATTTGGCAATAGACAGTTAAGTTTTGCTAAGCGATGAATAGCCTAAGCAGCTCATTAGGCATGGACGGATGCTTGAATAGCACGGGAGATATTCTAGATAAGCTACTCGTCTTACGGAGTAAGTTGAGTAGGAGTCCTTGCGCGGGTGGGACTCTTGCAATGAAGCTGAACGCTGCTTAGACTTAGGAGAGGACTCCTAAGGCAGATAGGATTCAGCTTATGCTGGTTGGCTACACTCTTAGTTGGAGTAAGAGTCTGGGCAGCAGGTTTTTAGGACAAACATGACTCACACAGACAGGCTGGTCATACTCCTAGGACGGATGGGAGTTGGAGTGGCTGGTTTCCTCGGATGGGCTAACTCTTGGAGGCAGCATGGCGATGGACTTCTAGTGGATGACAGACTCTTGAAGGTTTCTTATTCTATGCTAGGGGCAGATTGGCTTTGAGCTGAGAGTTGGACAAGGTGAGGACTTTTGTATTGGGTGAGTTTTATACTTCTAGTGGCACTAGGACGGCCAGCCTAAGGCTGAGTCTATAAAAAAGGATGAGCAGGGCGGCCATGGCTAATTAGAATCTAATTTCTTCCTGCACAGCAAACTAGGGAGCAAGAGAAGAGAGTTCTCAGCCTGGTTGGTCAGCCTTGCCCTCTCCTTACATTGTATTTCAGCAGACAGAAACATAGTTCGGGTAGAGACCCTTGCACCAAGTCGGACTGTGTTGCTGTTTTGCTTGTTTTTCCCTTACACATACAAGTGGGAAGGGAAGAGAGTGGCTGCTGGTTGCACGGTGTAGTTAGACCATCACGAGTGCGAACGCTAGGCAAAGCTTTGTGCCCTTGACACCTAGCAATAATGGAACAAAGGCCACTTTCCATTGTGAAGGGAACGTTTTCCTAACTTTACATGAAACGTAGTGGGAGAGACCTTTTTAGGAAAGGACATGCAAGAATCTTTCGCAGCTTTTAAGTTGTGACTTACGTGATAAGTAAAGCAAGATTACTAAGGAGTGTTATTTGCTGCCCAAATTGTTTTAGAACGTGGCAATTGAGAGCTTTTTTTCCGTGTCCGGTGTCCCCTTTTTTTTTAACCCCACATCTCGTTTATCTCTCATATTTAAAAGAAAAATGCTTTTATGACGTTGAAAAAACAACGTCCAAAAGCTACTTCATCATTTCAAAACCGTTGATGAGTAAGACCCATAAAAATGGGCCACACTCATGATTGGTTTTGAGATGATGAAGTAGCATTTTGACGTTGATTTCTCAACGTTAGAATAGCATTACTCTATTTAAAAAGTCTTTCACCTATTTTCCTCTTTTTCTCCTTTTTTTTTTGCTTAGGTTTGATCACCACCATCTAAGGGCTTTTTCACCACTGCGGCTAGCATATTGACAACCAAATCTAGCCGCGCCTAGTATCCTGTCGTGGCCAGCATGCTACCGGCTAGATCTGGCTGTGGCCAGCGTGCTACCAGTAAAATTTGACCATGACCAATAGCTAGATTTGGTTGCGACCACAATCTAGTTGTTGGTAGCCGCAGCCAAATCTGGCTACGCCCAGCCAGATATGGCCGGTAGCGGTGATCTGACTGTAGCCAACACAACAACCAACACCGCATCTAGCCAGATTTGGCCGCAGTGTTAATCACGACCGGCATATATGACTGGCCACCGCCAAATGTTACCTCAACCGACTATGCACATGGCTATAGCGGACCTGTGAGAGGGACGCTGTCGAAGCTGCAACCGGACCCGTCGCTAGAGGAGAAGGGGGTGTGGTTCACATATTGGGGGAAGTATAAGCAAAAGGGATGGGAAAAATATGAGGGAATGAAGTAAAAAAACACAATTTTGCACTTTAGTTGGGGGGACATAGGAAAAAATCGGGGTATGAATAGAATTGTTCATTGTTTTATTGTTTGTACATAGTTACCATTGGGTCGGGTTTTGCCAAACCCGAACCTGACCCGACCCAAATGAACCAGACCCGTTTAACCCGTTTAGAATTTTTAAAATTATTTTTTTATTTAAAAAAATTATTATCAAAATACGTATAGAAATTTAAAATTTCATATTTATGAGTTGAATTACCTAAAAACCGAAGCCAACTCGAATAGCTATTTCGATTGAGTTTTAAAACCAAACCTAACCCATTAGGGCCGGGTTAGGTTTTACTTTATACCTAACCCTCATCTCTATTTGTACATCATAATAAAATATATAAGAAAGTGCTTATGTATATCTCTTCTCACCCAACAATATTTTTTAAGAAATACTCTCATTTTATCTTCCTCCCCATCTACAATGCCAAAGAGTTATTGCATCACCGGCTGTAATGTCCGGGAATTTTCAAAATTCTTGAAGTCGTACATGTGGAAATTAGGGTGTAGGACCCCTTAATTTTCCCATGGGAATAACTTAATCATCAGTTGGAAGTGGTGGCTGAAGTTTATATTGATTGAAAATAGCTGGAAAGAGCTTCGAAATGCCACCAAGAACGCATGAATCGTAGTCCAGATGAGGGAGATACAACTGTTCGAAGTTGACTTTAACGTGCAGGACCTGTTTACCCGAATTGAATGCACGAATTATCCGTTTAAGTTGCGATACGGGCCCGATCAATTATTGTTCCGAAATTGTGTTTTAGGGGCTAAATTTTTCATGGGATTAGGAGCCCTAATCTCATGCCTATAAAAGGTTAATTAGGGCTAATGAAAGGGAGAGGATGGGACGATTAAGGCAAGAAGGAGGAGTTGCTGGTGGAATTTTTCGGTGAGGCTCTGGCGGTGCTCCGACGGCGGTGGATCGATGACAAAACCAGCAACTAGGTAAGATCATTGTATTAGTTAAAGAGTGTTTTATTGAAAAATCAAGATAAAATTGTGTTATTATCCAGTTGTGCAATTTACTGAATCATGTGTAATGATTCTTTAATAATTTTATATATAAGCTTTCGGCTGCCAGATGACCACTTGACGGCCGCCGGATGACCACTTGACTGTCGCTAGTCAACCACTGGATTTCTGGCTAGGAACCCCGATCACCGCCGAACAAAACTGACCGGAGGTGGGCGTTTTCCTTTCTGGGCAAATCAGAACAAAAAACGAAGGAGAAGAGCTGCAGCCCTTGGCCGTGCCAGCCATGGTCGTGTTGGACTTGGCTACACTGGACTTGGCCACAGCGATTTTTGCCACTGCGCTGAGTTTAAAAAAAAGAAAAGAAGAAAGGTGTGTTTTTGGCCCCTGCCGGCCACTGAGCGATGGCGGGGGCCAGACCCATTGTGATCGCCGCATGGCGGCGATCCGATGGACCCTAGCCCGCCGCCCGACCGTGGTGGCCAGGGGCGTCATTTCCAGAGGCGTTTCCGCCTCTGACCGGACGTGGGGAAGGCGACCCGCGTTGCGGGTCGTCGACCCAAACTGACTCGGCCTGGTCGGTTTAAAAAAAAAAGAAAAGAAAAGAGGGATCAAACCGGTCCGGTTCAGGGGAGTAAAAATGTCAAAAATATTCTAGAAAAATACTCAAGGACCCCAAGAGGTTTTGGAGTATTATGACAAAGTTTCATACTCGGGAAAAATCTCAGGGACTATAAAATGACTTTTTTACCCCTATTAGTTAATTATAGTATAATATTCACTTACCCGACTTTGGGGCTCCGGTTCAGGGGCCTATGAGTTTGATCTATAAATTGAGAAAATTCTCAATGAGAGTTTAATGAGTAACCTAATTATATGCCAAACCAATAAGTGAGAAAAAGTCCCAGTGAGTGGATAATTGACCCTTTTGCCCTTAGGATTATAGTAAACCGTTAAGTCAACCTGAGTCGGTTCAAGGGGTTCACGACCCCGTCACATGCCAGGAAAATTACACAGAGTCTATGAAGTCAAGTAGTATGCTTGAGTTCAATTTTGGACCCATCAGATGTCATAAGGCCTTAAACCAAATAACAGAAATACCCCTTTGAGTGGACCCGCCCACATTCGTGTAAGCGTGAGTCGGTCTGAGAGTAGAGCCTTGTGAGAGGTCAATGACTTAAATTAATAGAGAGGCAGTAAAATGACTAGAATGACCCAAGGGAGGGTATCATACCCTAGGTGGTAAAATTACCCTAATGCCCTTAAGGGCAATATGTTTTGTTTCTGATGAAACAAATGACCTAGTGAATCAAGAGTTAGGGTACCCTATAAATGACTTCAAAAGGAAGGAGTATGACCCGTAAGTGACACGAAGACCTTGTCGGGTCACAGTGTCACAGGAAATAAGGGGTAGAACCCTAATTCTCAGGTTTAGGACAACATATTACATGTGTCTGCAACCGAGTGCATCGATTGACTAGAGTGTCATATATGTAACTCACAGGATGTGCTAGAGTTGTGTATACTATCGGGCTTGAATTCTCCGAGCCCTAGCCCTGCAAATGAATACAATGGGCCTCTGTTTATTATTTATATATTTGTATGATTGCATAATATTTATGATGATGCATGCTTTTGATATTGATGCATTGATTCTAATCAGTAACTTAAGATTAATCAAGATTAATCAAGAGACATGGGTTGCTGTTGGTTTGGAGGGGGATCATCTAATCAAGATAATGACTAAAATACCCACTTTAGGGTTGGGACCAGTTCATAGAGTGAGCTGGGCCCTGACGTAGAATCTTAACTTGGTTAATGAACCGAGGGTGATTTTGGGATGTTCTTCGAGACATAGCTCAGTGGATGAGCTATTTAGTGGGCCGATTCATAAGGTGAAAAGGACCCACATGGTTGAGTGGTTACTTGACTGGATAAAAATAATCTAGTCTAAGTTTTAGATGTTTAGGGGAGTCAATGGTCATAAGGACCTGAGGCTTCTATGAATATATTATTAATGTTTTATGAGACATTTTCTCCCAGAGTTGGGATGCTGGAGATTACAATATGCTTCTTCATCGCCATGACGATTTGGGTATTGACCAGAGGGTCTTTACCATGGGTCTTCGTAGGACTATTTAGTACGTACGAAAAGTGGAGTTGTATGAGCATCATAGAAGGCTTGTGCTTCTCGCTAATCTGTGTCCATGCGCACAGTTGAGATCCTCTTCTCTAGATTTGTGGCAGGCTATTGAGAGCCTTGAGGATTTGGGTCAAGCTGCTGTTAAGCAGTCTACTCCAAGGTTGGAGTACTTTGTTTAGGGATTTCTCGAGGGGCGAGTCATCTCTAAGTTACAGATTTGATAGTATTAATTATCGAACAAGGGATGTGAGATAATTAATAACATTGTTTGATATTGCTTGTTAATTAGACAAGTTGAACGGTTAAAGGACTTACTAAAATATAGGTTGAAAATATCTAAGCATTGCATGTGTGATGCTATGCTTCTTAGGATAGAGTAGTTTTTAGGCAGAACTACGTCTGGATCCGATCTTATTGGAAACATTGGAGATGTTGTCCGATGAGTACGTAGGCAACTAACATCGGGTGATGTTGGCCCAATCCGAAAAATATTAATAAAACCTTTTGTCATTTGGAAGCTCTTCTCCTGTAGACAGAGATGCTCCATTGTGGTTGTGGTTGTTGTTTGGTTTGCTTTGTTGTAAGTTTTTCAGGTGACGACAAGTGAGACCAAGGCAAGCGAGTACAAGAGGTTTTCGGGTTTCTGCAACTCCGGTACATAAGTGTACCTTAAGCGTGAGAGTCAACTTGTTATTTATTTTCAGACGGGTGACAGACTTATACTTAGACGGATGAGCTGGTCTTCATAAATTTTGAGACGTGTAAATATCATATGATTTGATATCTGTATTTGTGAACCCTAGTTATTATGACCTGGATATTTAATCGAATGGTTTGTTTTGTATTTAAGAAAAAAAAGAAAAAAAAATTCTTACCGTTCGTTCTATTTAAAAATACTTTTAAAAATTCTGGTCGTGACACCAGCTAAAAGGGAGATGGTCATGTCCATAGCTATATATGGCTTGCCCTTGGTCTCGCGACCATATTATGCCTTGGTTATAGTTGTAGCTGGGTATTAGCCGAAGAAGAAGATGAAAAAACTAGCCACATGCTATCGACCGCCAATGCTAGAGAATAAGGGGAAGGGGAAGGGGGTGGCAAAGGGATGTTGGGGTTATCAGTAACAAGCTAGTAGGCGATGTATCATGTATAAGGGGGTTGAGTAATAAAAAAGCTACTTTTTATTCCTTCTTTTTTTTGGGGGGGGGGGGTTCAACAAATGTTTTTTTTTTTACATGCGCCCGCCCACATGCATTGTGCTCAAATTGACCTTCTATTGCACGTGGTAATGAAAAAACTGTTATATCTTGTGAGCCTTTGGAGGTAATCAGCTACAAAAGTGTGGAGGCAAGAATATAAATACTTTAAGGAGATTATCTTGTAATTTTGTATTGTACATTACAGTACATTAAACTAAAAAAATGTTTTTAGTTGAAGTTCTTTGTAATTAGTTTTTACTACAAAATAAGTACATTCATAATGCGTGTAAATATATTAGATAAGATAAAATATAATAAATTAAAAATAAAATATGCATTGAACAAATGTCTTTCTTATATATATGTTATAATTGCACTTCATGCTTTTAGAATTGTAATAATTATAAATTATACACACAAACTCTGTATTGACCAAAATACAGTGACAGTAGATAAATGCAAGTCTAAATCTTATAGATTTGTATAATTTTCTAAATTGGTGAAGATAATGGTATTTAAAGACTTTATGTAGTAAAGTATGTTATTCATATTTATGACCAATTTAGTAGTGAGTCTCATTTGATAGAGCTCTTAAAGACTTTTTTAAGGGTGTCAAAAATATGTAAATCCAAATATGTATAATATTGACAAAAATAAGATAAATTATTTTTTAGAGGTATGTTGTATAAGTGGGGTATTTATAAAAGTTCAAGAAAATAAAGTTTGTCGAGAGCTTTTTAACAATATCCGAGCGAATTCAAATTTAGAACTACAAGATATAATAATGTAAAATTAAAGTCAATGTAATATAAAATATAGTGTTTAAGATTATATTGACATGTGGCAAAACATTTAATAGAATCTAATTAAATAATTTTACTAAGTTAACCTCAAATTGCATACCAAAATTTAATAATAATTTGACTAAATAATGTTACCATAATACTCTTAAAATTATTTTACTTTAAGAGTATTATAAAGTCACTCTTTTAAAAACTAGCCGGACAATGAGTTGAGTCAATTGGGTTTAATCGTAGAACAACTCGGGTTGACCCAATTGAAATTAATAAGTTTGTGTTAAATATAAAAGACATGTACTATGTGTAACACAAAGCCAACAAGCCTGTTTCAAAACTTAACAAGACAACTCTTCAAATCCTGTTAAGACCTAACCCCACCCAGGGGATTGGATGGACCCTGATTGAACCCACTCAGAACGTTTTGTTTTAAAGATATAAAACATGAGTAAATTAAGAATTGAGGTAAAAAAATAGATAAATTAATTAAAAATTTAAAATTTATAGTCATTCAATCCACTTTATATATAATAATAATAATAATAATAATAATAATAATAATAATAATAATAATAATAATAAATTTATTTGTTATTATTAGTTGCCACTTGTTAGAGTTTTGTTGACACAGACCACAATAAGGGTGTTAAGGGAGCTAAATTTTCTCGTAGAGGTTTGGGCTTGTAACACCTCCCATTGTGCACAACTATTTCTACAAAGTATTGGTTTGGCTAATTAAGAACCCTTTTATCGAGGGAGCTAGGGTTCGAGTTTGACTTAAGGTAGGGTGGGTTACTTTAAGTTAGACTAGGGTCAGTGCCTAAGGTTAACAAATAAAAAAATTATTTTTAGTTACAAAATTAGATGTGAATATACCTATTTATATTTATATTATTATTAAAATAAGAATGGGGCAAATATTTTTACCACGCTATGCATGTATTATCCTTTTAAAGAAAATTTTAATTAATTTAAAATTTAAAATACACAAAATATTACAATAATTTCTCTTATAAATATACACATGAATTTCATAATCCTTATTAGTTTAGGACGTACTAAAGTGAGAAGGGGGATGTATTTCTTCATAAAAATCTTAAATTAGTCATCATTTTCACTATTATTAAAATAAAAGAGGGGCAAAACTTTTGTCATTAAAGTCCTAAATTATCTTAATACACTAAATTATTATTTATAGACTTTTATATATGAAAATTAATCCTTATTTATATTATTATTCAAGTAAAAAAGAAGGCAAATTTTTGTCATAAGTCTTAAATTACCTTTAATACACAAAAAATATTATTTATAAACTTATTTATAAATTAGGTAAGGTAATTAAACTTTAAGTTCAATATACATATGATAATATAAAATTTTAAATTTATATAATAAAAAAAGGTGCATTATGCTAGTACAAATATAACGAAGAGGAGATCTGGGCAGATAGAATCCGAGAGATGATAAAAGCCACAAAGTGCTGGGCTATGGCATGGGCCCAGTTGATGGCCAGCAAAGGAGCCAGCCTGTCAAATCACGTGGTGCTCATTTAGACCGGAGAGGAACGGGATTTGACCTCCGGTGCCGGTGAGTGTCCTGAAGGCTGCGAGAATCGGGAAGCTGAGACCCAGAGAAGAGAGTGCCACTGGTGATTCCAAAGATTTGACAGAGATGGCTTCCGATCGGACTGCCATGTGCTTAGAAATCCTTATCGCCATCATTCTTCCGCCTCTCGGGGTTTTCTTCAGGCACGGTTGTTGTAGCGTAAGCACTCTCCTCCCAAGTCCCAATTCTCTCTCCCACCAATTTTTCAGTGGTTACGGTTTGAATATATATGCTTTTTCTCATTACGAAAATTCGATTTTAGGTCGAGTTTTGCATCTGCTTGTTGTTGACTTTTCTGGGCTACATTCCGGGAATCATCTACGCCATCTACGCTATCGTCGTCGTTGATCGCGAGAATCTCCGCACCGATTATTATTATTCCGTCAACAGCTAGTTTTAAGGCTTATATAGTACTGTAAACTTAAATTCTCCGTGTCTTATATTGTGGTCTGTGACAAATAATGTTTACACCCTTTGCCTACTTAAGGAACATGATATTTTCTGTCTGTTACTCTTTTTGCTTCTAATTCTTGTGCATTGAAAATGTGGTAATCATGGTGTTCGTATAATGTTCATTTACTGTGCAAGTCTAAGCTTGTATATGTATGGGCGATTATGTTAAATTATTGATTTGGAACATCCTGTCTCGTTTTTAAGCAATGTATCTCTTTCAATAACTTAGAAAATTTCCTCGTATAAGTTATTTTTATGTGTTATAGTACCTACTGTCGTTAGTCTGATTGTAGTTTGCTCGAAAAAAGGTGTCCAAATGTGTTATTGTACGATTCTTTTATGTTTTGATCCATCTTCCAGTTACATTGGATGCCAATGATTAGTAAATCTATTAATAGGTGCGAGTTGTTTATACAGTGAACCTGTGTAGTTGAATACGTTAAAATTTTGTTACTGACTATCAGAAAATAAGTTGTCTTTTGGTGTTTGTTCAGTCAATTGTGATGAGGCACTGGAGATTCTATGTGAATGATATGGTGTTTTATTCGGATCCCAGACAAATCAGCTATATAGCACATACTTCAACTTCATTTTCTTGTATTTGTTGGTGAAATTAAGATGTTAGTTAATGAATGAGTTGTTAAGTGAGAAGAATAGTATAATTTTTTATGATTTTGCATGGGTAAAAAGGGAAAAAAGAAAAGAAAAAGGGCATTGGAGTTTTGAACAAGTGCTTTAATTATTGCTTGACGAACAAATAACATGATACTAGAAGTGCTACATTTGCTGTATAGATTTGTAATTAATTGTTAAACTGTATAAGTAGTGTTATGAATACTCAGCCAGATGTCTATTCAAGGCGTGCCTGATTTGAGATTGACTAGTTAGATGATGGACTAAATTGGCTTATCTGGTAGTATTGAAACTTTTTCACACAGGCAGTGTGAGATATATGCAATTGAATTTAGTTAAGTTCACTATTCAAACAAAAAAGTTTGTTCACTGCTAAACATGCATACTGCACAAATTATGCATTGCTGATGGAAACATAAAGTGGTTTTTATTGAAAAAGAAGAAACTGATTAATTTTAAATTTCAATCTGCCAACTGCCCAAGCTGTTGTGAATCTCCTGGTTGTTTATCAGACACAGGTTTTCAAAAACTGTCCAATTGGCTGGTCAATTATTGTTTGAAATCCTCATAAATATTGTTACATGATCCTTTCTGAGTTAACAGTCTCAATGCTGGTATTTTATTTTCTTTTAAGCATGCACTGTTTCTTCATGAGTCCTCACGGCCAGCTCGTCTGCTTGTAGCTTCTCCTAAGTTGGCTCTCCCTATTCTTCCGAACTGGAAGTTCATGTTGGTTTTAGAATACAATTGTCAACATCGGTCAATCCTTGTTAAATTGAGACTGTTATTTCTTGTCAATGTCTTATGACTCATTGTATGCTGACTTTAAGAGAATGCATAAATGTGGTTAGTTGAGTATTGGCATATGCATTGTAAATATCATTTAATTCAATGATTAGTCTCTTCGATATTGAAGCCTAAACGAAAATATAAGAATCGATCACCAGTGATGGTGAATTTTTACATGGTTTTATTCAGACAAAAATGTTAGAACTCGTGTTATGAAGGCAATTGGGATTGTAGAGTGAAAAAATGTTCTTATATTACGCATGCAATGGGGTTTAATAATCTTTGAGGAGTAATGAGAAACCATCGCCGACACTGCCGCAATGGTCTTATGGTCATGTATGGAAATTTTTTTCCTAGGTACGTCTTGACGCTTCGGGATTGCCATTTCTTTCTTTTCCTATAGAGCTTGGCTTCAACTTGTGACAACTGGGAGGCAGGACACCATGCTATGCTATGGCTATGGTGGTAGACCAAACACCCAGCTTCCCCTGAAGCTGTAGGCTCTATGATTTATGAATGCCTAAACTTCTCCTAAGTACATAATATATAGAAAATTTTAAATTAATTCTAATGTGTCAAGAAAACAATTTTTAATTTAATTTTAACTAAAGGAGTCTAACTATTAGGAATTAAAATAAAGATTACAGTTCCTGTATAAATGGAAGCACAATATAAGTTATATTAATATGATTCATATGAGGGATTATCTCTCTCTATTTTATATGAATCCTATTCAAATTTAACCTATAATATCTCCTAACCTCACTCTTTTTCCATTATGCCATAAACATTCTTGTATTTTCTTAGTACCTCCTTTGGTCATGCATTTATATGTCTCTGTAATTAGGGTTGTCAATGGCTAACCATTTACCTGCTTTACCCACTAGCCCAATCCAAAATTTGTGGGTTGGTAATTAATAAATGGGTAAAGGGTAAATTAAGTGGGTAATTTTACCTGCCCATTTATTACATGGGTAGGGTATGAGTAACCCTTTTATCCATACCCATTACCCATTACCCGATTTAATATATATAATACCTATCACCATTCTTATGTTTAATTATTTATATATACTTATAATTTACCCACTACCCTAGTCCTTAGCCCAATAACCCGTCCAACCCTAATGCCTAAGCCCAGTAAGCCATCCTGCCTAACTCAAATGCCTAAAGTATTCACTACCCACCTAATAAACCCTAAATCATAAGTGGCATTGGTTGTTTTCTTTTGATCGACCACGCACAAACCAAGGGATGCGAACGAGGCATAGGGTAGTGGCTACTTGGATCTTCTGCTCATTTCTCCGATGACTAACCCGGCTTCCTCTTAGTCTCTCTTGACGATTGACCAGCCGCTAAGTGATACATTGGATAGAAGGCTTTCGAGAAATATATATAAATTTATAATTCAAACTTCTTATAGAGAAAATGGAAGAGAACTTGGTAAATCTTTTTTGTCTTTGCTTTTTATATAAAAAGGGGTGCATCTTGTAGCATTTTGGTATAATGGGTCAGTAAATTTGGAGTAATGAAAACATCTTTGAGTCTTAGTTTTAAAATTATTTAATTTTATATAAGGTATTAGATTCTTATTATGTTTTATTTTTATATGAATTGTGAGGTCTTTATAAGTTTATATTAGGTTGATTTTTTTGTACTTTGAATAGACTTTTAACATATATAATTGTTATTATTTTTGTTTATTAATTGGTTGATTATTTACCCGTTACCCGCCCATTTACCTGCCTATTTACCAGATAGTAATGGGTAATGGGTAGGATATGGGTAATGAATGTGAAAATGGGTAATGGGTAAGGTATGGGTAAAATTTCAGGAAGCGGGTATGGATATGGGTAAAGCCTTACCTGACCCATACCCTACCCATTGACAGCCCTATCTGTAATTGCTGGTTAGGGACTGTTTTGATGGGAAAGAAAAATGTGTTGGTGGAATTCTTTTTTTGGCCTTGTGACTTGATTAATGGTAGAAAGCTTTAAGTTTTCAATTTAATAAACTTTGTATGGTGGCTAAAATGGATGATGAATACCTTATTGAAATAATCGCTTCAAAACTTAGAATGAGAGATGTTCTATAGCGGACTATGCTTAAAGGAGTGAATCACTCTTCTAAAGACAATATTTGCCCCCACTAAAATTTAATTTTGGTATGTAATTAAAAACTCCACAAATCTATTCTCAAGATACAATGAAGCTTTTCATATTTGCCTACAAATTACACTCTTTAAAATAAATTTACTTTCTCCTTTGGAACAATAGGCTAATACCTTGTATTCTCTTATGTAGAAAAGAGAGTTCAAGGCAATTTTGATAAAAAACAAGTGATGAAATCAATCTGAGTGAAAAACTCTCTAAATATGACTTTGGTACGAATCTTTTTTTAAAGAGACACATCCCTTCATTCAAAACCAGAAAGAAAATTAAATTATTTGAAATAACTATTCGACTGATCAATTGGCTTGATGAGTGATCGATCATTCAAATGAGTGTAAACATGTCATGTTGAATTTTAAATTGATCCATCAATTGGTTTTTGGACTGATGATCAATGAAAAGACTGAAGTGATTTTTATGTCCTAATCGATCATGTTCAAAATGACTATCAAAATTTTATTCTAACCTGATCAATTGTGGCAAACGATCGCTATTATAAATTTTTTAAAACTTCAACAAACTGGCTTTAAAGGGTGTTTCTATAAACTCTCCATACAAAGAGAAGTAACTTTTAAAATTATACTCTATCCAACATTAATAGTTATATTTAAAAATAATAATAATTTTTATTGAATGGTGAAACCTATATATATAAAATTAAAAATAAACTTATTATACTCTTTTTTTAAGTACCTAATCATTTAAATTTAACAAAATAAAGTTTTTAATATTAAATAATTTTTTTCTAAATAGACCTATTAATTTAAGACTAAAATTATATCCCTTTTAAAATTAAGAAAATTGCTTTAACGATGTGAATTTTCAGACGTCAAAACCTCACTTCATCATTTTTAAACTATTGATGATTGAGACCTATTTTCGTAGATCCCACTCATCGATGGTTTAAAAATAATAAAATAAGATTTTAATGTGTGAAAATTTACGTCGCCGTAGCATTACTCTAAAATTAAAGGGGAACAGTCACTTTGTAAAACTTTGACCTTGATACTGTTTGAGAGCCGTTATGAATAAAAAGGAATTTGTTTCAATCATACAGTTCGGTCCCTGACATTTTATGACGAGGAATGGGCGTTGTTAATCCTCCTTGCGGTCTGTGACGAACCTCATGTCATGTTAGCGAATCATATTCGTTAGTGAAATTGATGTTTGATACTTTGTCCAGAAGATGTCATTGACTCACTTCGGATTCCGATTTCACACTTCTTTCTTCTGTTGCTAAGCTCTCCTGTCTTTAGGTTTGTTGTTTATCTCTTCATGTCAGAGGTGGCTCCACAGTTCTGCACTTCTACGCTATTAGAAACAATTTCCAAGCTTAAAAACTACGTCTGGAGACTCAGTCTCGTTTGAGCATTATTTGTATAACAATGCTTGTTAATAATCCAAATTCTATTATTAAAAGAGGAGTGCTTGCGTGGGATGATTAATTCATCCATCTGCATTATATTAATGAGCTTTATGTGTTAGCTTCACTTATTATAGACGTCTGATCTTTGAATCAATCTATGAGTTGCTCCTATCTATTACTTCCGGCCTGTCCATTGCTTCAACAAGTCAATGCATTGTGTGATTAATTGATTTTTCAAATCTCATTTTTGCTGGTGCGCAAAACCCGAAATTCTTTCTGTCAAAAACTGTCCAAATTTAACTGACATATCCCTGACCAAGATCGGATACGGATGTTGTATGCTTTGGGAGTTATATATCAGCTACTGCTATGGAATATCATGCAGTTCTTTAATGGTGATCGACAAGAATTGCCCTAACCTTAAGGTTTTTTTTAAAAATTACATGAATATTGGATAGACTTAGGGCAGCCAATGGAATAAAACGGCTACAGTATAACCTATTTTATTGTCATAACTATTTTTAAAAAATTGTCATAACTATTTTTAAAAAATTTAACTATAACTATTCTCTTAAGTAAATGGTATAGGTAAGTTATATAATCATTCTATCCACTAATAATTAGCTGGTTAATTAGATAACTATTATCAATTACATTTTTTTAAATGTGTTAAAAATATTAAAATAAACATTTGCTATTAACTAAATTAACTATGACTGAGGTTAAAGATTAACATGAGTACTACTATTGTTTATAGTTTGTGCAAATAAATTGTGAAGATCATACATGAAAAGGATACATACATTACACAAAGACATAATAAAACTCTTTATTTTCTAGCAATTATTTTTTATCATATCAGTCCAACTCTAAACAATCTCTCTACTACCTTTTTAGAAGAATCCCAAGTGTTTTGAATATGTCTTATAGGCAGCAACGAGACCACATGCACTGATGCATATAATTTATTAGCGTCTCTTTGAAATAATATTTTAAAACTCGACCTAGACCCTGACCCGAATTAGTGGCTAGGTTGTGTCTGTCACAACCTGCGCCTGAGAAGGGTCCATAGACCGCCAACACCATCGGAGTGCACCTGAGCTCAAGCTGTGACAAGATAATAATATATTTTGCAAGGGATAAAGAATTTATCTGAAACATTAACAAACTTCCTACAAAATATTTATTGAATCAAAAGGAATGAGTTTCACCCAAGGGGTGCTCACTAGCAACTACAAAATAACTACTGATGCTACAAGAAATCAAACTAATGCTAATTCCCTCCGTTAACCTTGTGATCGTTATCTCTATCCTTTCTTGACGTTCCTATGCATCCAAATCTGTGAACAACCCTACGCGCAAAAATACGCCCGGTGGAACAAATGTTCTACCCATAAGCTAAAAGCTTTGTGAGCCTCAAATAAAATATACATTGTAATCTTAGCAATCGTTAGTCATGTAACAACAACAAATAATCAATACATCTCCAGAATAAAACATCTAACATGATTTCTAAATAAATTTATATACATGTGCCTCATCTAAGGTAACCAATCATCATGTATCATCATCACCGTATGCATGTCATTTCATAACGTATAATCTACACAGCTCATTCCCCATAACACCCAGAGAACTAGCTATGTGATCCGTGATTTGTGCCGGTGCGAATGCGCCGTGGGTGGTCATACGCGTGCACTTGTAATGACCCGTGAAACCGGGAAGGAACTGCCAAAGGCTGGGTCCACCCTCATCCCTACGTGGCACCTGGGTAGTCTTATTATCTTGAATATTGAAGTTGAGTCACCCAACCAAATCTTAACTACCCGTGTCAACCCATCTCTCTTAGGTGGGTTCTTATTACTTAGTCTACCTATTAGGCATTGAATTCTTCTCACATGCCCAAATCATAATAAATCCGCAAACCATTCACACTAATACAGTTCACTATATATCTTTTATTCTCAACAAGGCCTCCCCTAATAGAAAATAAAAGAATCACTGTCGGGTGTGTCATGTGCACCCTAAGTACCATACATGTATAATAAAGTTCTAACAAGGTCCTGTACATATATTCAAATAGTTACCTAGCAATTCAGCGTAGTATTATCAAAGTCGACCTATATCCTGTAAGGTGAATCTTAGTAAATTGAGCAAAACATATGATGAGAAATTCCTGATTAAGGCACATAGAAAATAGATCCTGCATAATAAAACGTAATTCAGCACAGAAACTCATGTCCACATGTAAGGCGACCATTAATCATACAAAAACAAAGTATATGCACTGCCTAGATTTCATTTCTTTTATCAACATAAATAACTGATATATCCTCCACCACTGAGAAAATTATAAGATCAAATCTGCATGTATGATGTGAACGCTAGAATAAATCCATAACTGTCAGAGTTTCACAGTTTTATTGATAACATCATAGATTTGTTTTTAACCTATCCTAGAATAGAATAGAATCATATTACTCAAAGACCAAACCTATACATCAGAATCATACTAGAAAACTACATTCCATTTTATGAATTGAAATCAGCGTACTGCCCATCAACGTTGGAAATCAGATATTTAACTAAACCATAAAACACATTGCAGAATCAAAATTTGAGCAAATTTCATTCCACACAATCCACCACACTTGCTGAGAGAACAATTCATGTTCCAAAAGAGGGACCTCACCTGAGCCTAGTTTGAAACACAAACCGACACAAAAATCACTGCTCCTCACAAAAACTTAAGAAAACCACAACAAAACTCTGATTAATAGGAGGAGATATGTAATCAATCGTAAGGGAAAGAAGATGTTGAAAGTTGAAAAATTTTCGGACGATCCAACACACTGTGAACAGTGTTTCCGAATCTGGGAAGAAGGAATTTAACCCAAAACAGAGAGCAAGAGAGTTGTTTTAAGAAAAATCCTACCTTTTTGCCTTCCCCTCTACAGCCTAGTCCTCTCATTGCCTAACTTTCCCCCTCGTCGCCGCCGGCAAGCTCCCACAACCTCTTCTCGTCAAACCAGGGAAGAAGGACTGTTTGGGACGAGGGGGAGGGAGGAGATGAAATTTATAGAGAGGGAATGGGGAGAGACGTGCAAGGGAACAGAAGGAGAATCCTAATATGAATGGGAGAAACGCAGGGAGAAAGAGTCACCGGGAGAGGAGAACTGATCCTCTCCCTGGTGCGGTGAGGCTGGGGGGAGAGACCTTCTCTCCCCCGACGCTCCCAGAGGAAAAAGAAAACCCGTCGGGTCTGAGTTCAACTTAGACCCGGACCGGGTTTGGGCTAAAAATAAAGACAAGGGTTTACAGTGTCAACCCTACTGAATCGTGGGTCAACTAGGGTTGACTCAGATAATGACATCATCATGAAAAAAATTAAAAAAGTCTCCCCATATTTCCAAAAAAAATTAACTTAACATTGTTCAAAAAATTTACTTAAATCTTTGTGGTCATTCAAAACTTGCTCATTCCAACTTATTTAATTAAGTAAATCATTAATCTAAATTTTTAATCTAACATATACAAAGATAATTTGTAATATAATCATAATTTCAATCAATATATATCAAATATCAAAATAAAATACTTAGATCATTCATTTGAAGTTAAGCTAACTAACACTCTAACCTAGCCAATTGAGGATTGTCCAAGTAATTCAAGTTCAAGCTTTGAGCTAACTTAGAGTCTAGCATCAAGCAAAATAGGGTCAGCTCAACAATTCTACTCTAAATCCACCAATCATTTCATTACACCAACCAACGCTCCATATATGAGTATAATTATCAAACCAAAAAAACATTTATAGATTTGAGTTATCATAACATAATCTAAACTAACCTGAGTGCTGTAAAACCATTTTGCACAAAGTATCAATGTACCTAATTAAGATTCTAGCTCATAAGATAAAAAATGAACCTTGACTAATGAGACTAAAGAAATTAGACAAAGCAATCAAATGAGAAACACCAAAGCAAAGTTAGTTTAAGAGAATATACAATATAAATTGTAAATGGATATTTTTTTAATAAAAAAATTTACAGATAGATATAAAATGTTCATCTTCTAAGTAGTAGCTTGTAACAACTATAATAAAAAGTTGTAAATAGTTAAATTATTTTAATAATTATTTTGACATTTGAATGACATCTTCTATCAAGTAGATTATAGTAACGAATCATGACATGAAAATTATTGCAAAATATTGCAAGTCAATTTCTTTAGAAATTAAACTACTTAAGACTAATGGGTATAATATATTTATAATTGTTAAATATGACAAATGGGTAACAGATAAATGGGTATGAAAGAATTTTTTCCATTACCTTCCATTTAAATAATAGTTAAATAAAATTATCCTCTTATTTATGAGTTGAAAAAATTTAATCATATCATTTAATTTCTTCGTAGTACAATACAAATAATAGAATGGTAGAACGAGTTGTGTTGGCAGCCATAGATGGACCCCTCTACATTTAAAGAGACGCAGTTCCACCAAAATATCTATGTGTAGTGCCCCATGATGGAGATGAAGAGGTATTGGTAATTGTGGCATATATGCATAATCTTGAGCATGTATAACTTGTTTTCTCAAAATTCACAAGAATTAGCCTCACTTTGATTGTGGAAGGGTGTGCTAATAATATATAACATTTTAATCTTTGAAAAAACTCGCGTCTACTCTGATGAGGAGGCTTTTTCTAACATGAGGTCTAAAAAGTCTATGAAATAATTGTAAAGTCCACATGATTTAAATTTTTGGATAAATTTACCCTTTTATCCTATTCTTTCTACGATAATACAATATTTGCCAAAGAGTATTATCGATAACACAATATTCTCCATAACGTGTTATCGATAACACGATATGCCAACAATGTGTGTTATTGATAATACAATATGCTATAATATCCCCTATATCACATATACGATAATACGATATTCGCTAAAGCGTGTTATCAATAACATGATATTCTCTATAGAATATTATCAATAACATGATAATTGCCATAGCGTGTTATCGATAAAACGATATGCCAATAAGACATGTTATTTTGTAACGCCCGAGATTTTTTATCCCTTTTTCTCAAAACTCATAGAATTTTTTTTTCTTTCCATAAATCGGAGTCAAAACGATAAAATCAAAACCTGTTTATAATTTAAAACATCATACGGTTATAGTCCTGCTCATACATACTCTTACAGTCCTGCTCATACACATACGCTTACGGTCGTACTCATACATACAATCGTACACATATCAACGACCACTGAAGCTCATTACAACTAATAAACTCCAGCGTCGAAATGGAAAAGAATGCCACTGGGGCAACACCTTAACCTCCGGGGAGTGACTAGACGCCATGGACTTTTCCGAAGGTAAGGCACACCAATGCTCATGGGAGCCTTTGGATCAAACAGGTAAGAGTAGATCCATGATACTACTTACCTGAGCGCGCAAACATAAACACCCACACATAAGGGGTCATACAGTTGCCCACCATAATGGGTCTTATAGTGCCATAGAATCGCCCACCATAATGGGTCTTATAGTGCCATTGCCACTCTTGGGCAGAAAACATACAGTGCCACTTGGGCAGAAACGTACAGTGCCACTCTTGGGCGAAAAGATACAACGCTCTCAACAGAGCATCAAATGTCTGGGCTTACACAGCACACAGACCAAATCAGAAACATACGTCGCTCTCGGCGAGTATCGGATGTCCGGGCTTCATACAAAGCACGCGGACAAAGTCGAACGTACATCGCTCTCAGCAGCATCAAACGTACGGGCTTATACAAAGACGCAGACCAAATCAGAAACAACGTCGCTCTCAGCAGAGCATCAGACGTTCGGTGCTCTACATAGCACACAGACAACATCCCGCAGGATAAACACCATGACAAGACATGATAAACGCTCGGCCAACTCATCAGCGGCCAGCTCAAACACAAAACTTAATCCATCGAACCCTCAGGTCTCAAACTCACCACGCTATCATTAGCTGTGCTTATAATTCAAGTTTGAATTAAGTATATTATGCGGTATAATTATGCCACACAAACTCACAGTCCTCGACTGGTCAAACCGAAGCTGAGCCCGATCCGAAACCCAAGTTCGTTAGGGCAGCATACTTCACTTACCCGTCCACATCATGGACAAAACTCATCGTACAACAAACCCTTACAGTCTTACGTACTTCGCCATCCATCTTATGGCCAAAACCTCTTACACTGAGATCCTCAAATAACGCTCCTCAGAGCCAACCCAGTTGTCGCCCTCTTACTTATATCTCACTTATTATACTTATTTTTCACTTCATAATCTGTACGTTATGCTTGTACAATTATGAACACTCTTACTGTCTGACAAACGCCCAACATACAATCCACCCCAAACCAAACCATTCTAATCCTTGCCCGTCATACTCTTATCCTCTGCATACGCTTACACAACCGTATCCAAATTCAGACAGAGCTTCTGTCACCTCTTACTGTCCATCGCCCATACCTCTGCCCACAAACACATACGCACATCCAAAGCATAGGCAAAATGCCATCATACACACGTATGTCTCACACATACGTATAACATACACATAGGGTCATACATACATAACTTACACACATGCACGCTAGCCATCACTAGCACATGCATCCATACATCAAACATACACGCTAGCCATCACTAGCACATGCACAGACCTTCATACATACTTCAAACATGCACGCTAGCCATCACTAGCTCATGCATACATCAAACATACATGCTAGTCATCACTAGCACATGCATACACATTCATACATACTCCAAACATGCACGCTAGCCATCACTAGCACATGCATACATACATACTCCAAACATGCACGCTAGCCTTCACTAGCACATGCATAATTCACATCCATAAAACATGCATACATCTCATGCATATCAATCATACCATACAATCATGCTTACACGCACATCATGCAATCAGATCGTTACTTAACATCCAAGCATGGAATCATACAATCCTAGCATGCTGCTACTCATTCAAAGCATGCTTCATGAATTTTCGAGTTCAAAGCTCCCCTACCTCGTAATCATGACGTTCGATGGTGAGCACACGATGGTGGCGGCGTCGGCGGCGGAGTTGGCGGTCAAAACCGTTGCCTGGCTGAGAGAGCTGCTGTCCCGAGGATTTCAAGATGCGCCGGAACTATCCACGGCCAAACAGAGTGTCAGAACTCAATGCGGTAAAAATCCGCGATCCACGGCGGCACACTAGGGCGGCCGGGAGAAACATCGTGCCAACCTAAGTGGCGGTGCAACCCGAAGTCGATGGTGTACACTGAAGATCAGCCGCCGGCTAAAACGTGCTCAGCCGGCCACAAAGACGTCGAAATCGGCCGTGGACAGCACCCAACGGCAACGATTCCGGTCAACAAAGGCCCACATAAGGGCGGAGAGCGTGGGGCAACGCTCGAGAATCAAAGGAGAGGTGGAGGACGGCTCTAGTGATCAACTCCACTCGGTGGCAAAGCCAACCGATGGTTAGGCGGCACGAATGCGGCGCCTAAACCCAGAAGTACACGCGTGGCTACATGCGCACGTGGCCCAAAGGGCGGGGGAGATGGCTGAAATGAGGTGACTCAAGGCCCACAAAAGCCAACAGGGCTAAGGCCCTAGCGGTGGCCAATCTAAGTGGCGACATCGCTGATCGCCACCCACAACCAAAACCCATGGTGCGGGCAGCTGTGCATCTCGCACGGTATAGGGCAAATGACAAGCGGCCCATTCCGAGTGGTAATATAATTAAGCCAAGTGGGGCTGACCCTCACTGTCGCCGAGCCAGGGCAGAGCCCATAATGGCCAAATAGCATACGGCTCGCAGATGACCATGGCCCAAGACGCACCCAAAGCGTCTAATTGGGCGGAGCAAGGCAATAGGGGCGAGGCGGGGTCGGAAACGGCAACCCCCTACCAACACTGGGTCGAGGTAGGCTGGACAGAGTCCATCCGATGGCTGGACGACGATCGGAAACACACCGGTGTCCAAAACATCCCACGGACAGTGAGATGTGAATAGTAACAAAAACCCGACCAAAAGATCAGTAGCTCACCACGGAGTGAAAAAAGCATGGCGGTGGCTCCAGCCAGTGTCTATGGGTTCCTAGTAGCCAACTAAACATAAGTCTAGTTAAGAGCGGCCGCAAACAATGTCAAAATCGTACACCCACAGTGCAAAAACGGGATTGAAGGAGAGAAAAACCCGAAAAAAGGTTCGGTACCTCGTGGATGAGCGAAGAGGCCGTGGCGGCGGTCATGGCCGGTACCTATGGACTCGTGGCGGTGAGGCAAAGCGGATCCTGATAAGAATCGAAGGAATCTGACGACGGATGAGGGAGAACTAAGCGACCGGATATACCCTCGGGTTTTCTCTTCTCCTCTCTGGACGTCATTTTTTCCTTCTGTAAGTTTCTGGAATGAAACTTACTGAAGATGGCTTTATAAGCCGTGATTTTACTATTTACCTTTTTTATTTTTATATCTATGTCCCCAATGCGCGTTAACTCACTGGTTACGCGTCAAACCTCCAAAATTCGCGCCGTAAGTGCGCAGCGAGGCCCGTGGCCCGCAACTAAGCCCCACACCCGACTCTACGGGTATAAATACGGAGAAAAGACACAAATACCCATATGCTAAAACGTCATATTTTCCTGCCAAAAATGACCAGAAAAATGGCAAAAAAACCCCAAAAAATCGTAGAAAAATCAAGGACCTTACATATTTATTTTCCTCTATATCGCATATACTATAACATGATATTCGTCATAGAGTGTTATCGATAACACAATATGCCAACAATACATGTTATTTATTTTCTTCTATATCACATATACTATAACTTGATATTCGTCATAACGTGTTATTGATGACACGATATGCTAACAATATATGTTATTAATAATAGAATATGCTACGATATCCTCTATATCACGTATATGATATTCGCCAAAGTATGCTATTGATAACACGATATTTGCTATAGCGTATTATCAATAACAAGATATTCACAAATAGCGTGTCATCGATAACATGATATTTGAAATAGTGTGTTATGAATAACACAATATTTGGCATATCATGTTACCGATAACATGATATTCGCCATAGCGTGTTATCGATAACATAATATTTGTAATAGCATGTAATCGATAACACGATATTTGTCATAGCGTATTATTGATAATATAATATATCGCATATATTATAATACGATATTCATCATAGCGTGTTATCGATAATACGATATTCATCATAACGTATTATTGATAACATAATATTCACCAATATTTATTATTAATATAATTGTTCATCAAGTCAGGGATGAAAACCTCTAAAATTCTATTTTTTACATCATTCTTTATTCTTATATAGCCTTGTTCTCCTTGGATAGTCCATCAAGATTCGTTTTTTGGAGTTACAGTGTCATCTTGATCTCCTTTGTAGGGATAAATAATTTATTTGTTTAAAATTTTTTGGATAAAAATTAGAGAAGAACGATCACTGATGAAGTGAGGGAGACCGACAATCACCGAATTGAAATCATAATTTGTTGTTGATGAAAATTGCTAGACAAAAATCACAAATTGTCACTGAGCTCTGATCTCCTCTTTGTTTATGAGTCATCACAACTGGTTTACACGATTTTAAACCCTAACTCTTGTTGTAAAAGTATTTTGGTCTAATTTTTTTTAAATATTGTATAAACCTAAGTTTTATAAAATAATTTTAAAAAAAATAAAAAATAAAAAATACTTATATCTTAGGCTAGGTAATATAGAAAAAACTCTTACTGCTATGCTTTGTCTTACGTTCTCTTTTTTATTTTATTTTATGGTAGCCTCAAATTTTTAAAATCTCCTGTCATGTTATCGAGAAGCTCCATTAAGCTTTCTCTAATTTTAATCGAGCTTTGACTGTCCATTGTGTTATTTTTTGGAGATGGTACGCATAGGGATACTGGAATAGACGACGGTACTCCGTGTGTCCAGTGAATTAGGCAGTGATGCATGGAAGAAATCTTGTACACCAATGGTTGCACACTTGCACTTACATTTACAGTTGATGGTATACGCTTCTCCAGCTATGGCTTCTGGCTGGCCCCGAATTATCTAAACGGGATCACCATGGTACCCTATGATGCAGGCCTCGAAGAAAACTAAATCAAAGAAATATATTCAAATATACTGAAGGATTACAATTCACGAGCTAACTTCAAATCCCCGAGATCTGACATGTACATTGAGAATTTCTGAATCTACTGAAGAAATTAATGCAGAGCTTCAACAAGATATGAAGTTCATAAACTGACCCAAGATGAAACTGTATGATAAAATGTATAATTATATTGATTTGGTAAACTGTATGATAAAATGTCTGACTGACTTCAAAGATGTTACCTTCTTCTAAGTCTGTGCTGCATCACCCTAAGAAGTGCGACAAGTGCGGAAGTACTGAAAAGGACTACGTAGATGATCCATATCATCACTCAATACTAAAAGTGGGGACTAACAGTGTGATTGCTTGTTTTTGAATAAAGTTAAGGGGAGCCCAGGCAATAAGTCCACTAGTGATCATAGGCTGTAAGCTTGATCCATTCTTTCAAATTGTGGTGAAAAGAATATTTTTTTAATATACCGTATAGTTAACTTATGATACAAACCTTCTAAGCTCTCGTTGCAAGTTAGCCGCGTTTATGTTGCATGGTACTAATTAGCATTATAATCAGATAAAATTGTTGAACCACTACGACTTGTACCGTGATTGATATCTAGTAGCACCCACGTCGTCAGGAGCTCCGGTCATTGGTTACATTCATTTACTAAAACACAAGCAAGTCAATCAGGCGGCTACTAAAGTAACCAGAAGAGTAGAAGACCAACCCACATAGTAATCTGATGTTTGTTTTTCAGCGTAATCTTACGTATGCCGTGCTAATTAAGGACCGGCCACGACGATCAAGCGTTTTGAATTTTCAGAGGGAAGGACTATTGATGTCTCGCGTTAATCTTTCTGGGTGGAAGTTATTTGGAACGTTCGGTTCCGAGACTATTTTAAAGAAGGCGACAAGGAATCAGCTGTTCCAGATTTTGGCCTTCATAATTTACGTGCCACCCGCCACCGAACTTCATCATGAAAAGAGCCCGTCCTGCCGCTTTACGTATTTGAAACAGCTGATCCTTTTTTTTTCTTTTTGGTAAAGAAACAGCTGATCTTTTGATTCTTCCCTAAGTAAGCCACTCGCTCGCCTATTCCGGACAAATTAAACGAGGTGAACGGTGCGAGTGTTTTTAATGGGAAGATGGTCTTGAACTTGATGACTGCCTGCCCATCTCTGCCGGACCGCCATCATTCATCTCTTTCTCCTTTGCCAACTTGGAGGGAGGTAATGCACACACATAATGCAAGGCGGGGCTTCCCTGTGAATTGTAATCTGACCGACCAAAAGAAGATATTTAAAAAAAAAACTGTATATAATCAAACATGATACCTGCCGAAGTCGGAAGGAAAACGGAGGCGCGGAGTTCTTTTTCAGAAAAATACAACAGTTGCGGGGTTGGTGAAGAGAAATGGAGAGGGGCGACTCACCAAACACCAAAGTGTAAACGCACGAGACAGAGAGAGAGAGAGAGAGGTTCAACCGTATTCCCGATAGGGTTAGGTGAGACACCGGGGCTGATCCAGCTGAGGTGAGGCAAAAGCCTCCGCCAGGCTGCCTGTCCCCATCTCTCACCAACCTCAGTGCGACTTTGACAAGCAACGAAAGCCTTTTATTTTTGTTTTTTATATTCAGTCAAGTTGGCCACCATATGTCACCTGCGCCTGTCACAGCTTCGACCCTTTTGCTTTACAGCGACGATTGCTTCCTTAAATACCCCCGCCAACTTTGCCAGCCAAACCAGGGAGACCTCCTCTTCGTCTTCCTCAGTCTAAAAATCCTTGAATTGGTGCGATTCATTTCCCCACTTTTTCTTCTCTGTGCTTGACTCCTCCATATGACGGCTCTGCTTTCTCGAGTCTAACATCCTTTCTCTCTCTGTTGTCTTCTTCACCCAGATCATTTTATTTGTGGAGCTCAGACGACTTCCGTTCCGGTGAGTTTACATGTATTGGTTTTGATTTTTGAACTGGCCACAGATATTTTCATATCAAAAGTACACGTTAAAAATTTACACACAAATTTTGATTGGTTTAAATAAATAAATGAGCTCATATGAACTTTGTGTAAGATTTATTTGTAAAGTCTAATTAAAACTCTTGTGGCATTTTTGTCGTAGGAACATCACTATCCATTTTTAAATAATTCCAGATCAGATAGGTAAGAGAGAGTGACAAAGATTAGGCTGTTTCTTCGAATCGTTACGTTCTTACTAACATCGAAAGGGTAAAGGGGCACAAATACAATGGGTGTTTCCGTGTCAGTTTAATAGAAGACACTCAGTGGAGGGAGCTCTCCATAATTCCTTACGACCATCCACTAGACAATCATTAATTCTTTGAAGAGATCACGCTTTTGGTTTTTAAAATAGCAATAAGGGTTGGTGCGATCCGGAAATCCAGTCTAAGTCCTAGTATATAATTGAGATGCCACATGTGGTGGGTTGGTGGGGGTTGTATTCTTTCCACAATTAAGTCTATAATCCATTCAGTGACCCCAACTTCGCACTCCAGAATATATTGCAGCGTACGTTATTAGCTTCGGTGTTACAGCTCTTCCATCGTCTAGTGTATGAATGCATTTCGGCCCGGTTACGTCGGGTTTTACAGGACCAAACTCAACCTCTTGGTTAGAACGGAGTTCTAAGGACCCAACTTAATTCCAGATAAGAATCAAATTTCATAGATCCAACCCGACTCAACCTGATGAAAAACCCTAAAATTAAAGTCGGAGCCAAGATTTTATCTTGAATTGGGTAGATTTTATTAGGATATATATATATATATATATATATATATATATATATATATATATATATATATATATATTATTTTTATTATTTCATTAACAAAAGATGTTCTATTAGGATATATACAGGGGCAGATCCACGTACAAGCAAGGGGGTCAGCTGACCCCACGACTTGTTGGACAATAAGCTTAGTGGTAGAGGGGCATGTTTATGAAATAAAATAAAAATAAAAACTGTATTTAATGTACCTTAAGAAGCTCATACTTTTCTTATTGTAGTAGTTATAATTATTTATTTTTTAAAATTTTCTAGTAGCATTTTTATTATAAGGTTTAGTAATTAATTTTAAAAAAAATTTACTTTATATGTATATATTTTTTGACCCCCTTGATTAAAATTTTTGTGTCCGCCATTGGATATATATATATATATATTATTTCATTAATAAAAGATGTTCTATTAGGATATATATTTTATTTTTATTTTTTGAGTTCCTTAGACCAAGGGCAACTTGCCACTTGGGACCTCCGCTTTGGAGTAATTAGGCATCACACCGAGTTGTGAAGCTTCACCAAGTCAAAAGCCGGCGAAGTTTATACGCCGTCTACTATAAAAAATGAAAATACTTTTATGTTCAACTCTCCCTTAGCTCCGTGGCCAAATCCACAGAAGCCTCTGGACACGGTGGTGAGAGGGCATCATGGTCAGAGCCCTTTTATCTAAAAAAATAAATATTCAGAGCTTCATGGGACGTTGAATCACTGAGCCGGACAGGCTAAACATGTCTTAAGAAATTTTTTTTATGTCCACTCAAATTCACTATTCAAGTGAAGCAAGTGAACTCATGTATCCGCTGTTGACTTTCTATGGTGGACTGATAACAAGCTGATCACGATTCCATCCTAGCAACGGAAGTGTTTTTGATGCCTTTAATTACTTTGACAAATGAGTAGTAAGGAATAGATGATATAAATGAATAATAAGGAATACATGATATAGATGAGTAATAAGGAATACATGAGAATCCTTGAGATTGACGGTGTAACGATAAGGCTAGCACTCATAGACAACACACGTATTTAATGGCGCTACTAACGTGTAGGTATCAATCTCAAATATCAAGAATTATCTTCTTTATTTTAAGTTTATTATTAGAGAAAGCGTGAAAAATTCTTCCCTAGTATCACTCTCTTCATTTTTATAATAATTTTAATAGATATAATAAAAAATTCCTTACTTTTCAAACCTCTTATTGAGTCAGCAGCTACCACGACCCAATCACACCACCACCCTTGTCGAGATTAGGACCAAATTAATCAACTAAATTAAGCTCTTTACCACATCCACAAGTTTAGTGAGCCTATAACCAAGAAGAAGAAAAAAGTTAGTGTCACCAAACTTCGCCAAGGTTGATGGAAGTGGTTGCTAAATAAAAAAAAATGAAAAAGAAAAGGATGGAAGTGGTTGAGCTAAACCGATAAAAACATGAAAGTTGAGACGTGAAAGCCAGTTGCCTTTGCCTTCATTGTTTATTCGTTTTTCCCTGCCGAAAAGCTGTTAATTGGAACTCTCTCCTCTCACAGTCGCGCGTGATGGGGGAACAGACGCTCGCAGCTCCAGCAAGCGCTGAGCGCGGACAAGCTAAAAGGAAGATGATCATAAGCGTGAAGGAGGCGACGATGGTCCCGCCAGCGGCCGAGACGCCTCGCAGGTACCTGTGGAACGCGAACGTGGATCTGGTGGTGCCCAGATTCCACACCCCGAGCGTCTACTTCTACCGGCCTAACGGCTCCTCCAACTTCTTTGACCCGGAGGTGCTCAAGGCGGCCCTCGGCAGGGCCCTCGTCCCTTTCTACCCCATGGCCGGACGCCTTCATCGCGATGAGGATGGCCGCGTTGAGATCGACTGCGCCGGCCAAGGAGTCCTCTTCGTCGTCGCCGAGACCGGCTCTGTTGTCGACGACTTCGGCGACTTCGCCCCCACCATGGAGCTCAAAGAGCTCATCCCTGCCGTTGACTACACCAGCGACATCTCCTCCTACCCACTCCTCGTCCTCCAGGTGCTTGATCATTGTTGATTAATTTATATTCGGACTGTTACAGCAAAATCAATTGCAATCAAAATCTCCAATGAATTTCCATCCTCGTGCAGGTGACGCGGTTCAAGTGTGGCGGGGTGTCACTGGGAGTGGGGATGCAGCACCATGCCGCAGACGGGTTCAGCGGGCTTCACTTCATCAACCACTGGTCCGACGTCTCTCGCGGCCTCGACCTCACCATCCCGCCCTTCATCGACCGGACCCTCCTTCGTGCCCGGGCCCAGCCAAAACCGGTCTTTCACCACATAGAATACCAGCCACCGCCCTCCATGAAGTCCACTCACCAGGAGGAGTCCCGCCCCGCCGCCGTAGCTATGTTGAAGATCACCCGCGAGCAGCTCAACGTCCTCAAGACCCGCGCCAGGGAGGTCAACGGCGAAGGCGGCGGCGCCACCCCCACCTACAGCTCCTACGAAATGCTGGCCGGGCACGTGTGGCGGTGCGCGTGCAAGGCCCGCGGCCTGCCCGACGACCAGGAGACCAAAATGTACATCGCCACGGATGGCCGGGCCCGGCTCAGGCCGCAGCTCCCGCCGGGTTACTTCGGGAACGTGATCTTCACAGCGACGCCGATCGGGGTGGCTGGGGAGCTGACGGGGCGAGCGCCTACCTACGCGGCGGGGAAGATACACGAGGCGCTGGTGCGGATGGACGACGAGTACCTGAGGTCGGCGTTGGACTACCTGGAGCAGCAGCCGGACCTGTCCGCCCTGGTGCGAGGCGCCCACACCTTCCGATGCCCCAACATCGGGATCACCAGCTGGGTGAGGCTGCCCATCCACGACGCGGACTTCGGGTGGGGTCGGCCCATCTTCATGGGGCCCGGGGGAATCGCCTACGAGGGGCTCTCTTTCGTGCTGCCAAGCCCCACCAACGACGGCAGCCTCTCCCTAGCCATCTCCCTGCAGGAACACCACCTGCAGCTCTTCAAAAAGCTGTTTTATGATTTTTAGAAAATCTGCTCATTTGTTGATATTATGCTAGACATCTCAGCTGGGAACTGCAAGAGGGATGAGATTTCGGCTTTACAATCAAATTCTAAAGGACTGAGACTGAATTATAAATTCAATTGTGGGCTTCTCTCCTTTGTTTCTTTACATTCAAAAATAAATAAGATAAGTGAGCCATGATGATTTGTTTAATTAGAACCAATGCTGCTGTTCCTCGCCAGCTCTGCACTGTTGGGTTTGGATCTAGGTGTGCACTCGCACCGCACCCACTGTGGTAGGAGTGCCCATCAATATAAATACTATGTGGGAAGCATCATGGCGCACACGATATTCCATGTTAACACCAGTAAGCATGTGCGCCATATATATATATATATATATATATATATATATATATATATATATATATATATATATATATATATATATATATATATATTTACGCTTAGCTCATTGTTAAAGTAGAATATGAAAAATACTTCATTAGCTTATTGTTGATGTAAAGCGTGAAAAATTCTTATTTTAATTGTAGTGGAAGTGCATACCTAACTACTTTTTATGAAAAGAAAGAGGAGTATAATGGGGACGGTTATATACTTTTTAATACACATGCAGCGCTTTTTTATAGTACAGGTACTTGGAATCAACTATAAATACAAGAAAACATAAGTACATTTTAGCATAAATGCTGGTATCTGCATGCTTCTTTGAAATGATAAGATTCCAATTGAGCAGAGTACACGTTGACTACACGTTGACAGGAGAACATGATTGGTTCCATTCTCAAGAATAGGGTGGCATTTATTATATTTCCACGGTCTCTCATTAATATTTTTATTTCTTTTATTAAAAAAATTATGACTATTTAAATTTCGATTTTTTTCCTGATGTCCTTCATTATTTTTTTACCCTATTATTTTTTCTTAAATTTTTATATATTCTTAAATTTTACCCAATTTTTTACCCTTCTTATTTTTCTTCTTCTTTTCCCCTTTTTTTTCTCTTATATCAATATTTTTTTATCATGTCCCAATATTTTATTTTTGCAGCTTGCTAAATCTAATTGGTCGCTGCCACTATGATCAGTGGCCACGTGCAAGTTGCGCGCTGGCCGTGGCCGCATACAAGCCATAACCACGCACAAGCCGCAGCTATGCGCTAGCCACGTAGGCCGGCAAGCCGCGACTACTTGCTACGCATGGTCGCTGCCTCGCAACAGCCTTGACCACAGCCACAGCCTCTTAGCAATCGAGGCCGCGTGCAGCAAGCCGCGGCCAGCCAAATTTGGCTAGTTACGACCTGTACTTGTTACGGCGGCCGCAGCCAGCCAGATCTAATTAGTTGCAACCAATGGCCTTGCATTGGTCAGAGTTGGTGTTGACAATCACCGGCACCGGAGAAGAAGAAATGGGGGAGATAGAGGAGAGTATATTTGGGGGGAGCATGAGTAAAAGGGATGGGGGAGAATGGGGGAAGAGAAGTAAAAAAAAATATAATTTTTTCTTTGTTTGGGGGACACAAGGAAAAAAAAGGGCCACGTTCTTTAAAAAATTTAATGAACCTATTAATGATAGAGTATTACATTTTTAGCGCCCACAATTTTAATTACAGAAAATAAATTTCTTAAGCATTATTTTTTTAATCCAATCAGCTACCTTAATTTTGTGGGCTGCTTCACACCTAAGCAATTTAAAGGGAACCTAATTTACAGTGTGCCTTTTATTTTAGGAAAATGATATTTTTATATCAAAAGTACGCATTAAAAATTTACACATAATTTTGATTAGTCTAAATAAGTGAGTTTATGTGAACTTTGCATGGGACCTATTTGTGAAGTTCAATCAAAACACTTATGGAGTTTTTGTAAGTGTTTTTATTAAGAGAATACCATTATCTTTTATTTTATTGTACGACCCCCGTCAAAAGGGAGAAAACACACTATTTACATTTGTACGTTGCTTTAAGTATTTTTGAATTACACCTATTATGATTTTCACATTTTTGTAGGCCAATCTAGTTGAGCACCTCACACTGGAAGCATTTTTAATATTCTACTTTGACAATTAGCCTAGCATAAGGAATATATGAGAATTCTTCATCTATAAGATCGATAACGTATACGCTAATATATATTAGTATTAATGGTACTGATATTAATATGGACCACTATGTTGACTATCGATCTCAAATATCAAAGATTTACATGCATTATGCTAAACTTATTAACAAAGAATAAATAAAAAACTCTTCCCACACCCACTATTTGAGAATTTTTTGATACCTATTTGTGAAAAGATCAACCATTTATGCCTTAAGAGCAATAATAGCCAAATGCATTGGCTAGTTATACTTAGCATTCTGCCACCTACAACACGATTGCAGCTCCATGAAATATTCTTAAGGAACAAATCTCATTGGATTAAAATTAATGCTCATTGGATGCTACTCAATGCTCATTGGATGCTTCTATAATTAGCAGTGGGCTTAACAGGTCACTGAGCTTAAGGAGGAGACCCTTTAAATTTTGGGAGATATAAGAAGTGCCTTCAAAAAAGGAAGTTGAAATCTTAAACTAGAATCAACATTGATGTAAGAGAATAATGATATCAGTGCACAAATAGTACTCCCTCTATACCAAATAATAATTTTATTTAGTTTTTTAAAATAAATTAAAATTAATATTTTTGAAAAACCAAATAGAGCTATTATTAATGTAGATAGAGGGAGTAAATGGAGCTATTTTGCAACACCTCAGTGAAGGGGTACCATGGTGATACTACTCGCTATGATTATATTCATCATCAAAAGTGTTAACCATTTTTTAACCTTACATAGAGAACTATTTACCCATTGAAAATATCCTTTTTTTCCTTCTCGCCCATGAGATTCCCCCAAAAAAATTGTTATATGTTGGAGGCCAAAACATAGTTTAATAGTCGGCTGCCTCAATGAAAAAGAGGACCACAATGTTTTGAAAATTATAAAAAAAATGGGTGGGAATTTCGGAACGCACAAACTTTCAAGTTTCTTTTTTATGTATGGTTTTGAATAATTTGGGGTTGTTTGGGTGTGAATTTTTTAGAAATAGCATAATTTTTTAGAATTAATTTCATTGATTTTACTATGGAACGAAAATTTAAGGTTGGTAATAGAAATTTTTAGAATAAATTTAGATATTGTGTCAAACCCATTTTAAAAACTTTAAATTAACATAACTCTCTCTTATGGACTTATATATAAATGTCCTGGGTAATGTTGCTCTTGTACCCCTATTAAACATGATCTTATATAAGTAGGTAATTTTAAACTTTTAAAGTAGGCCCAACCTATATGACACAGTTTTGAACTCAAATTAATACAAGGGTTAATAATTGAAAAAATAACATATTCTTTTATTTTGAAATGAGGGCTAGGAGCCGAAATCAATGAAATCTCCTTGCTAGGTGATTGGGTGATTTTGGCCAAAAATAACATAGAATCAACTTTCGAGCGAAATTTTTAATTTCACCCACTTTCTGCACCCAACCACTATTCCAATTATTCTATATGGAATTAGGACAATATCGATAAAATCTTACCCAAATTCCACGCCTAAACAACCCCTTAGTTGGATCTTGCTTCAAATTTTGTAGTTTGAACTTTTGGAACACTTACCATCTACCAAATTGTCACATGGACAAACTAGCATACCCAAATATGCCTTGTGAAGGTTTGATTTCCCAGCATAACCAAAAGTCAAATGTCTCGATTTCACCCAAGTTATTGCACGCCAAGCACCAATAAAGATGAGGAAAATTTTTCAAAAAAGGAGGCTCCACCCCAAAAACTTTATTTCAACAATCATTCATTTGGTTCGTTTTATAATAAACAAGGCTTCTACCTTGCTCCCAAATCAAATGAACTTACTTGCACTTGCACAAGATTGCCCCCTTACAATGTTAGGCCTTGCCCAACTCGCCCACAACTCTCAGCTCGCCAAAACTTTATTTTATGACGATATGGTTCTCCCCTCAACTAGCCACACACCTTATTTATATAGAGGAGGGTCGAGGAAGCCTAGAATTATTAGAACTTGCCCCGCCCTTGACACAAATTCATCATCAAGTGTCTTAACCTATTCTAAGAAAGAAACCTACTCACAGTCCTACTTAAAACATTCTTTTAAAGTCTCTAACCTAGCTAGGAACCAAGTTATATACTCCTTCAAAAGTCACACCTCATTCAATGCCCTTCGGGTTTCCCACTCCAGCTTAAAGTTCTCAACTCGCATGCCTATTACCTCAACAAAGTCTCAGTTGTGCCCACCTCTTGTATGAAGTCCTTGATTTGCTAAGATTTAAGAGTCTTAAGCAATCCTACTTGCATCCAATTGTCTTTGATTTTCCCGCTTATGTTAGGTCTCCGAGCACACTCCTAGTTGTGCTAGGAACCTTGACAACAAATTAACAACCAACTAATAACACCCCTCCTACTCCAAGTAAGACTCCTCAACATGAGTATAACATGCATATTTGCCAATGCTCTAATGCTGCCAAAACTCAGCATACTCCCCGTGAAAATATGTTTTTCTTAGTTGTCCATACGCCAAGGCCCAACGCTCCAATGCTGCTAAAACTCAGCATACTCCCCGCGAAAATATGCTTTTTGTAGTTGTCCATACGCCAAAGCTAAGAAGTTCCCTCTTCGCCTATTTATTGGCTATGGGTCTAACAATAATGCTTTAAGGTGCTCATTGAACCCTTTTTGTAAAAGCCAAAATTACATTCTAAGCCAGCTAGCGCAATGTAACATTAGGAAACAACATATTTCAAGTCAAGCGAGGATCTATGCTAGCACTTTTATAAAGGATCAAGTGGATATTTAAGGAGGAAATTCCCCTGCTGTAAGAATCATTTTATCAGTTTACCATAAGAACACATCTAGTTTCCACCTAACATAAACTCAGGATCCCCCATTTTTACAACCCAATAAAATAGAAAAAAATTGCTATTTGTATACTCCTCTTCACCTAATATTATTTTATGATTTTTTTCCATGTTTGCCGCAAACAGAAGCTGTCATCAATCAATATTTACCTTCTCAATTGCCATTGTCAAAAGCTACTAACAATCAAAATCGAGAATCACCAATTGCCCATGGCTTGGAGGAATCATAAGTAATAAATAACTCAAACTAAATAGAATACAACAAGCCGAATATATTCCCACAAAGTAAAAAACTGGTTTACCTCCAAAGAGGATCCTTTGAAACACGTGAACCAATGAGGCGTCCATGCCAATCATCTTGAACTCGATCCATGTCATCTTCTATGAGCCGACACACCTAAATTCTGAAATTTTTTAAAAAGTCATCCAACCGCAAGCTTAGACACTTTCAACCTTCGAACGCAAAAGAACAAAAATGAAGAAATTGGACACAGAATGGAGCAGACACACACAATGGAACAAAAAATATGCACAAAAAGGGAAATAAAAGGGGATGGGCATACGTTCAACGGGGCATCGGAAGCACAAATGATACGAGTCCACTGAAGCTGGAGGTGCGGGGAGAGCTTGCCCTTGGGCACATCTTGCATGTCCTTGGTCGATTAGTATGCCATCGGTGAAGGGCGGTGGCGATGGTGGCGGATTGCTAGGCTCGATTTTAGGTTGACAACGGCAAACACCGGTACCGGAGAAGAAGGAAAAGAGAAGGATTGGGGTATTGGGGTGGTTAGTAGTAAAATAGAGGGGACTATGGGGTGGGCTGAGCAATGAAATTTTTTGGGGGGTATATGTTGGAGGGGAAATATATGTGTTCTTACCATGTTTGCTTTGAATTTTCAAAGTGCATATTGCACCACCGTTGGGTAGTCATAGGATAATTACTCGAGGGCTTCAACATATACATATTTTTTTATAAATAGAATAAAATCCACCTCAAGCAAAGGCTTCCTAAACTATAAAAAGGAACAAAATACTATTCTATTGGGAGTTGGGAGAGATCCATTTCTTCAACTTTTTGCTTAATACAATGGGGAAGGTGATATGATTTCGTGGTGTTTGCACAAAGTTTTTTTTTAATTAATAGAATGTGACTATTTACACCTCATTAAATTTATGCTTTCCTAAATAAACAAAATGCAGTATTTTTTTTACTCATGTACCCCAACTTTCCCACTTTCCTCTTCTTCAACTCTAGCACTAGTGTTATCCGTTTACATGCTGACCAAACTAGCCATGTCCATGGCCAAACCACACTTGATTTTGGCCATGACTTGGGCTTTGGGCTATGGCTACGCTAGCTACGGTCTCACGGCCTAGCTATTAGTCGTAGCCAGATCTCATCATTTTGATGATTCACCTTGATGATGGCAAGAACCTAGGAGATGTCCTCCTTAATTCGTGAGCCCCCAACGAATCTCCCTGCAGTACAAGAGGCATAGGGTCTCCGTGTAGGCTCCATCATCATCTCATTTAGCTATTTCGATGATTTGGGGGAGGGTTGATGGCTCCCCCTATTACTACTTATTGGTGGACTACCCAAAGAGCCTGGTTCTAAAGAAGTAGTTGTGAGCAATGAGGAATTGTCGGTGGAGGTTGAATGTGATGCCAAGCCTATCCTTGAAAGTAGGGGTGTAAACAGACAGATGCGGAAGCGGACAAGGCATGGCAACCGTCCATTTTTATGCGGACCAGTGCTTGTTCGTCCATATTTGTCTATGACGGACAAGGACGGAAACAGACGGAATGAAGGTGAAAGTTTAACATATACTACTTTGTTCTTAAATTAAGGGTGGTTAGTAAAAAATAAGTTATAATAATAGTAAGATAGTCTAATCTAATAAATAAATAAATAATAATGTTATAGAAGACATGTAAGAGTATAATACATATTTTTTACAATTTTGTTATGAAGATTAACTATGTGACATAGGTTAATAGTTTAGTATAAAGTAAAAAAATAATAATAGAATATATAGTTGGCGGACACGGACGACTGCGGACATGGCTAACCCTTGTCCATGTCCGTCCGTATTTGGGATGGACATATAGCAATAATGTCCATTTTAGTACGGACGGACACTGGACAAACGGTGCTGTTTACACCCCTACTTGGAAGCTACGACCAACTTCATGTTGGAGGAGGCTTCATCATTGAATGGGTGTTAGGGACTGAAGTTGCCCATCATTTCCTCCATGAGCTCATGCAGTATAACTTGGTGGTCTTACATCAAGATGGGCGGAGGGGTGAACAATAGATTATGTATGATGGGTCCATGGTGAAGTCTGGTTGCCATGGTGACCGATGGAGGTTGAATGTGATACTCAACCCATCTTTGAAGGCAAAGGCTTGCTTCACATTAGAGGAGGCCACATCGTTGAATGGGTGCAAAGACTAAAGGTGCTCACCATTTTCCTCTACATGCTTCTATAGTAGGACTTTGCGGTCCTAGATCAAGATGGCTGAAGGGAGTTCCCAACGATGGTGGACGGCGAATTCTGTGTGATGGGTCTAGGGTGGAACTTTAGTGGCCATGGCAATGCATGAAGAAGAAGAAGAAGAAGAAGAAGAAGAAGAAGAAGAAGAAGAAGAAGAAGAAGAAGAAGAAGAAGAAGGGAAAGTGGGGATAAAGAGCTCGTAGATTTTTTTTAGTAGGGATAGGTGAGAGATTTTTAATAGGTAAGGTCGGGTAAATATTACATTGTTTTTCCTCATTAAAGAAGGATGGAGGAGGGCACCAATGGCTATGGTTTCTTTGGGAGAAAAAGCAAAAGTGGGAGGCACCTTTCTTTGGCTTGCTAGTGGCTACGAGTTCTGGCTGACCAAGGTTCAATGGATGGTTGAACCCTATTCTTGTTGTGGTTTTTGGCAGGGTGGTTGTCATCACTCCTCTGGCCATCTGGCTCTTCCTGTGAGACAACACGTTAGATTATAGATGGAAATGAGTATAAATGGCAAGGTATTATGAAACAACAATGCACAATATAATTGGAAAGATGCCAACATGTAGAGTGCCAACTATAAAATAATAAGGCTCCAGAATCCTCAATCGCATATCACTCTTACCATATTTTCTCCATTTATTACTGCATATAATCTTTGTATAGAAATATATTCTTTCTTATGTTATTCTTCGGGATTTCAAATCCCTTAATTGTTGTAACAACAATACACTATTTAAAGCATAGTAATACATAAGGCAAATTATGTCATTGATCTCTATCATTTCTCACTCTGAATTTTTTGTTCCGGAGCTTCCATGTCCTAAATTTTCATAGCGTCCTCATCTTCTCCTACTAGATCCTCATCTCCACCTCATTCCACTGCGACTGAAAATGGGTCATCTTCTTCCCCTTTTCTAGTGGTTAAATCCATCTCTCAGGAGCTTTCCTTAAAGTTGGCTAATACCAACTATCTCATGTGGAAGGCTCAAGTTCTTCCCGTGCTTTGATGTCACAGTTTAATTGGTTTTACTGATGGTAGTGTGCAATGTCCAACTGACAACCTATCTTCTAATGTTGTTTGTACATGGCTTCACCTTGACCGAATGGTCTTGGCGTGGCTCTATACTTCCTTGTCTAAGGAAATTTTGACAAGGGTCATCACTTGTGAGACTGTTGCTGAGCTTTGGTAGTCCCTTGAAACATTGTATGACACTCTCACAAAGTCTCAAGTTCAACATATATGGAAGGAACTTCAATCAATCTTGAAGGGCTCCATGTCTGGTTTTGCTTATCTCCACAAAGCAAAGTCTCTTCAACATATGCTTGCCAATGCTGGCCGTCCAGTCTCTAATGGCAATTTTGTTGAATGGGTATTGGACGGTCTTGGCTCAGAATTTGATCCCATTGTTGCTGCCATCAACCTTTGCAAATAGAGTCCTACAATCAATGAGGTAATGATTGTTCTTCTTGATTTTGAACTCCATATGCATGAAAAGCGCCGCTCATATGAGGACTCCTTGCCCGCTACCATGTACTTGTCCTGCCAAGGCGACCGGGCTGCTTGCTCTTTTCGCCCATAGCAGGGTCGTGGCCAAGATGGTGTTGGCCACACCATCGTTGCTGCATCTAGTTCATCATTTCAAAGTGGTGCTAGCCACACCACCACTACTGCACTTGGTTTGTCATCATCTTCTTTTCACCATGGGCATGGCCAACCTACTTGTGAATGTGGGAAGGCCCACCCAGCATGAGTGATGGGTGATTCAATCATCCCTCTATTGTTATAAATGTGGTTTTCTCAACTACCATGCTAATCATTGTGAGGCCACCGATCCCTCTCCAAATGACACTACTCAATCTTGTGCCGCCATGCACTTATATGACCATCATGTTTTTGCTTCGTACCCCAATTTCGAGGCCACCCATCATATGACGGCAGACACATCACTTGCCGAAGGTATTGTTCCCTATATTAACTCATATAAGAATCTTATTGGAAATGGCACAAGTCTATCTATTACCCACAAAGGCCGTATTACTCTCCCTTCCACGTTTTGATTCTTGATCAAGTTCTTATAGTTCCTTAATTGAAAAAGAATCTGCTAAGTGTTTTTCAATTTACCATAGATAATAACTGTTGTTTCCAATTTTATCCATGGGGTTTTATTGTTAAGGATCTATAGACACAAAAGATATTGCTGACGGGGCATAGACAGGGTGGTCTCTACCTTCTTTCTAACATCAGTGGTTTACCTTCTCCTCTAGTAGGTCTGATTTTAAATAAGGACGATGATGCTCTTTGCCATTCATGGTTGGCCATCCAAGCCAACAAATAACTCAAGAGTTTTTTTTTTTAGTTTTGCATATACCAAAAATCACTTCTAATAATTTTTGTGCAAGTTGTAAGTTGGGAAAGATTTCTAAATTGCCTTTTTCTTGGCGAAAAAATTATTCTTATGAGCGCTTTGCTATTCTCCAGAGTGATGTTTGGGGACATGCGCCAATCAACTCACTTGATGGGTATAGATTTTATCTTGTTATTGTGGATGAATATAGTCATTTTACGTGGTGTTTCCCTCTATGCAACAAACCGGATGTGGCCCCTATTTTTATGGAGCTTATTAAATGTGGCAAATTAAGAAGCTCATGTTAAGACAGTTCAGACGGATGGAGGTGGTGAGTATCTTAGCCACATACTTCAAGCCTTTTTTAAGGACCATGACATATCTCACTTTCTTTTTTGCCCGGGTACCCTGAGCAGAATGGTCTTGTTGAGCCCAAGCGCCGCCATGTCATTGAAATGGGTCTCACCTTGATGGCTCATGGGCATCTTCCCAAAGTATTTTGGCATCATGCCTTTACTACAACTACTTATTTTATTAATTGTCTTCCTTCTGTTGGGTCACGACCTTCTTATGACCATATGCGGTACTTGGGTGTACATGTTATTTGTACTTAGGTCCTTTCAGAAGAAGCAAATTGGATTTCAAATCTGTACGGTGTGTATTTATTGGTTATAGTGGACAAAACAAAGGCTACAAATGTTGGGACCCTACTAGTGGCAAAATCTATATTTCACATTATGTTTCCTTTGGTGAAGCTATTTTCCCTCTTGCTAAATCTCTGTCTATGGCCAACACACCTCGTCCCTTTAGAGTCCAGAAATTCCCTACCTCACTCCTGCCTACTCATCATACCAAAGAGGCCTCACCATTACCTTTCTCCTCCCTCTCTTCTTGGATCGGTACCCGTCTAAACCTACTAGCGATGTGCCAAAATGATGCCTCTTGCTCCACCTCTTGTCCTTGATCATCCAAAAATGCCTCTCACTCCATCCATTGAGACATCATCCCGGCCACCAGCTGCACCACCTCATTTGTCACCCTATGGTGACACGTAGCCAAGATGGGACCCTCCGTCATAAAGCTTACTTTGCCACTTGTCATCCTATTCCTCAAGCTCTCCTTGCCTCCCACCTTGCCCTTCCTCAAGAACCCACCACCAAGGCCGCAGCTCGTGATTCTCATTGGGTTCAGGCAATGGAGGATGAGTTCTCAGCATTGCAACATTATCACACTTGGTCTTTTGTTCCCTACTCTCTTGCAATGAATGTGGTTGGCAGTAAATGGGCCTTCAAGTTAAAACAATGGGCAAATGGTTCAATTGAGTGTTATAAGGCCCGCTTGGTGGCCAAAGGGTATAATAAATGTCATGGGCTTGACTTTGAAGAAACCTTTAGCCTGGTTGTCAAGGTGGGCACTATCCGCGTCGTTGTTTCTTTGGTTGTCCAATTTCACTGGCCCTTACACAACTTGATGTCAAAAATGCATTCCTCCATAGTGATTTATAGGAAGAGGTGTATCTACAACAATCGCCTAGGTGTGTGGACTCCAACAAGCCCACACATGTGTCATCTTCATAAAGCACTATATGGGTTAAAACAGGTCCCATAGGTCTGGTACACCAAGTTCACCACTTTCCTCAAGAAATTGGACTTCACTGGCTATCTGTATGATCCATCATTATGTATTCGCCAATGCAAGGTTGAGACTACCCTTCTTCTCTATGTGGATGACTTTGTGCTTACCAACACTCATGATGCTCTATTCCAGGAGCTTGTGGATTTTCTCTCCAAGTAATTTGCTATGTCTGACTTAGGCCCCTTGCCCTTATTTCTTGGTATGCAAGTGGCCCACTCTGCCTCCAACCTCACTCTATCTTAGACTAGGGATGCATTGGAGTTATTGGATCGGTTTGACCTTACAGGTGTTTGCCCGACTAAGAGCCCACTTGCTACTGGGGTACATTTATTTGCTCATGGTTCTTCACCCTTGCCAGATCCCTCCTTATATCGTGAGATGGTTGAGTCCCTTCAATACCTCTCCATGACTCAACCTGACTTAGCCTTTGCCATGAACCATGTGTACTAGTTTATGCACCTCCCGTGCACCAATAATCTTGTTGCGATCAAAAGAATTTTTCGATACATCAAATGCACACTCAACTATGTGTTGCAATTTTGTATGATAGATCAGCCCATCTTACGGGCCTTCTCTAATGCTGATTAGGTAGGTTGTCCTGACACTCGACAATCCACCTAAGGATACGTTGTTTCTTTTCGGTCCAACCTTCTTTCTTGGGGTGCAAAGAAGCAAGTGACCATGTCTTCCTCCTCCTTTGAGGCAGAATATTGCGCCCTTGCCACCACCACAGCAAAGTTACTTTGGTTTATTCACCTTCTTGGCTGCTTGAAGATAGTTTTACCCTCTACACTTGTCCTATAGTGTGATAATGTGAGTGCAATTCACATGTCAGAGAATCCAGATTTTCACAGTCGCATGAAGCATATTGACATTGATGTCCACTTTGTTCAAGAATATGTCTTACATGGAGTTATTCGCATTCAACATGTTCCAGGTTCGACCCAATTGGCTGATATATTCACCAAGAGTCTCCCCAGTATGCACTTCACTAGTCTTCGCGACAAGCTCAACCTTTGGGCGATCCCTCCTTGAGCTTAAGGGGGACCGTGAGACAACACGTTAGAGTATAGATGGAAAAGAGTATAAATGGCAAGGTGCTATGAGACACCAATATACAATATAATTGGAAAGATGCCAACCTACAGAGTGCCAACTATCAAATGATGAGGCGCCAAAATCCTCAATCATAGATCACTCTTCTTACCATATTTTCTTCATTAATTGTTGCATATAATCTTTGTATAGAAATAGATTCTTTATGATTTTATTCTCTGGGATTTTAAATCCCTTAATTATTGTAACAACAATACTCTATTTAAAGCATAGTGATATACAAAACAAACTATGTCATTGATGTCTATCATTTCTCACTTTTCCCCCTAATTCGGCAGTATTGTCCACCTCTGGCCGATGACCATTCCCCCCTCCCCTTTATCCCCCATTCCCCCCTCCCCTTTATCCCCCTTTCCTTCTCTTGTTCCCTCTTCTTCCTCTCCCTCCAAACTTTAAAGCTACCCATTTTCTTCCCATTCACGACCTCCCCTCGTCCACCTCTCACACGCCAATCTCCCTATTTCCTCCCCCACACCTCCACCTTCCCTCCTCCTCCTTCTCTTCCCCCTCCCTTCCCCCTTAGTTCCCCCACATATGCCCCTCCATTTTTCATCTCCCCTCCATGTCCTCTAATTTTACCTTTCTGATCTTGGTCGTTGGCATGGGGCCGGACTTAGTTATGTTTACTTTTTCAAAAAATTGTTGTTTGCCTTTTAGCATTAGGGTTCTAATGTATCTGGATAAGGTTGATCCTTTGTTGTTGTTGGCAAGTTTTTGGCGGTCTTTGTTCCTGTTCAGCGCACCCCATGCTCCGGTGGATGGGTAGAGGTCCGTGTTCGATGGCTGATGGCTTGCATGACGTTGGGTGTGCACTTCTTTTGTTGTTGTGACACATGTGGTTTGTATGAGGTGGTAGTTATTTCTCTACTCGTGGTGGTAATGGTTTCTTTGACCGTGGTGGCAGTGGTTCATTTGTCTATGGTGATAATGGTTCATCACCTTAATGTAGCTATGGCTTTCTCCTCCTAAGGGTGTTTGAAGACCAAGTAAGTGTTGTTGAGGCCCTCCCAGGGTGTCTTTTTCCAATGCTTGTGGCACCACTTGGGCTTGGTTCTTGGTTATTTAATCGGCATTTGACCAACCTTCTTGTGTGTTCTTGCAAATTTGGAATTTGAGGTCCAGCTAAGTGCTTGGGTTATTAGGTTTGTGCCATATAGGCACTTGTGTTGCCTTGTCTATTATGTATGTTATGATTGTAGGATGTTTGGCTAGTAATATTTTTATCATTGCCCCTTGGGGCTTTTGTCATAAAAAAAAAGGTGGGAGTAAACTAGAAATGGGGATGCTAAGAGTTTAGTAGCGTGCATATAACCACAATCTAATTAATAGTACTAATGATAAGGATATAACGGAGACAATATGGATCACATGAATATGAAATGCCATGTCATTGGGCAGCATTGCTGGATCAATACATAGAACCCGGTTAAATTAGTTTAAGTATACGGTGGTCGATATACATCTCAACTTTAACAGAGAAAGTTATTGTTTGTCTTAGCATTATTGTATTCATAGTTATCGACATATACATTTACCTTATTTTCTTTATTGACTTGAAATACTGTATTAAAGAACCTACGCGACGAGCTTGACGGTTTTTCGAGAGTGTTTTTGGGGAAGAAACGGCCGGGTCAATGGTCTTTGCCGGTGGCCGAGGCGAAACGACTTTGATGGCGGTCCGGGTCGGTCTGGTTATAATTCGATGGAATATAGACTCGGACAGACCCGAGGCAAACGGCATTCGGCAACGTCGTGGCTTTTGGCGTCGTTGGTCGTTACCCCCGCGTATCCTATAAGCAGAATTGAAATTAAGCAGATTCCGACTTATGTAGCTTTCCATTGTTCCATGCAAATGGACTTGAGATGAGATGGTGCTGCAGCACCGGTAGAAAATTTCGGGCTCTCTTCGTCTCTCGCTTGTCTGCCTCCCCTCACAAGTCCACTAGGGTTTGGGTTCCTGCCGCCGCCGCCGCAGCCTCCTCCTGCTCAGCCATGCCGGGCCTCGAACCCCAGTCCGTGGAGTGGCCTGCCGCCAGGGTCCGGGATACCTTCATCAGCTTCTTCGAGGGCAAGGAGCATGTCAATTGGAAGTCCAGTGCTGTTGTCCCCCTCAATGACCCCACTCTCCTCTTTGCTAATGCTGGTACCTGCCTGGCGTTGGTTGCTCTCTCCCTCTTGATGATGTATTGCTATGTCTTCCGTTTCGGACGAAAAGTTTACCTTTTTGTATGGTGCCACGAAGTTCGTTGGAAATTTTATGGTTTAATTTGCACAAAGGCCTATTTTTTTCAATTAAGCCTGTTTTTTTAATCTCTGAGTGAGTTTTTGACATTCGAGTTTGATTTCAAACTTTGGAAACTTCATTTGATCTAAAAGAATCATCTTCTCTGTTTCGTGATGGAAATTATTTGCAGAATTTTATTTCTTTCTCCCTTCCTCAGCTGAATATTGGATTTCGATACGAAAATTGTGTCCATTTTAATCCTCTCAGTGTTCTATACCGAAATCTAGCTATTGCTGAAGACTAATAGTTTAATTCAAGGTTTACATATTCTGATTTCCCAGGCATGAACCAGTTCAAGCCTATCTTTCTTGGGACAGTAGACCCAAACACTCCCTTGAGTAAACTCACTCGTGCCTGCAACACCCAAAAGTGCATCCGAGCTGGTGGTAAGCACAATGATCTTGATGATGTCGGGAAAGACACTTATCATCACACATTTTTTGAGATGTTGGGCAATTGGTCATTTGGAGATTACTTTAAGAAAGATGCTATAGGATGGGCATGGGAACTTCTCACTCAGGTAAGCTGATGACTACAGGTACTGTTTACTACATGTTTAGATTGGTAATACATAGTACAATTTTAGTAATATAGGTCTTAGATTGAATTGTAGGTCTATAAATTACCAGCGGATCGAATTTATGCTACTTATTTTGGTGGGGATGAAAGGGCCGGACTTGCTGCTGATGTTGAAGCTAGAGACTTATGGCTAACCCTCTTGCCGCCTGATCACGTTCTTCCATTTGGCTGCAAGGTAAAATTATTCATTAAATGGCTGTTTCAACTGCATTTAGGTGTTTTTTTGCAGTTGCATTACATAGCAATAATGCCATAAAGTTTTGATGTTGTGGAATATTTCTTTTTCGAGGATATAACTTTGCATAGCTGCTTGGACTTTCGTCAGGATCCTCCTTAAGCTAAAATGACTTATAATTGTATATTAGATTTTATTTTCTGTATGAAGAAGCTCTTATTGTGAGACAACCGTTGCAATGACCATTTATTTATTTGATGTTTCTGATGTTCTAGAAGGTCGTGAGTGAAAAGAGTGTTCATCTCTCACTGCAATTATTTTACTTGCTATGCGCCATACAAAATTCTTCCACAAGCTATGGCTCCGTTGAATGTGCTTTATAGCAATTACCTTTTCACTTTGGGGCCGTTTGGGAGGCAATTTTTTTGAGTGGAAAATGATTTGTTTACATGGGAAATGACTTTCTAAGCCAAAAACCGTATGGAAGGGTCATATAGCCTTAAAATCGCTTTCCTGGCATAAGTCAACTTTTGGGTCAATTCATTAAACTAATTGACCCAAAATCTTCTTTCTTTAAGAACTCACAATGAATTGACCCAAAATCTGCTTTCTTCGAGAACTCACCTCCTAAGGTGAGCTCTTGAAGAAAGCGATTTAAGATTTGAAATGATGTGAAAAGATGTTCTGGCCATCATTTCTTTTGTATAATAATTATGTTGGAGGATATTTTTGTCATCTTACGTGCAAAAATCAAAAGGGAGCTAAAATCAGATTTCCCTCATCCACTAAAACTTGAACTAAACATCTTCCACTTTTGCTTTTCTTTTCAAAAATCGATTCTAAAATCAATCCATTTTCTTTCTACTTTAAATTGTCTCCCAAATGCCCCCTATATATTTTTTCCTTTCATTTTAATGAAGACCATCTAACAATCGTGATACAACATGTTAATTTGAAGGATTCCGTGGCCTTTTCATATCTTCTCATGTTAGTTTAGGTTGGCTTCATTTTTTAATTTTTTTTATTATCAGTACGATTAATATCAGGTAGGCTTGGGCCTCTTCCACAACTCCTTTTTTATAGATTTTTCTTTATAATGATAGTACCTTATTGAACCTGTTAAGAAATTTACTTATTGCTGCTTTTTCTTCACCTCCATCAGGATAATTTTTGGGAGATGGGTGACACTGGTCCTTGTGGGCCGTGTACAGAAATACATTTTGACCGAATCGGTAACCGAAATGCTGCACATTTGGTCAATAATGATGACCCCACATGCATTGAGATATGGAACCTAGTGTTCATTCAAGTAGGTTACCAATCCTTATTATTATGCTATATTTATTGGGTTCACACATGAAGATGCTACATATGATGTTTATCAAGAGTTTTTTTCTTTACATGTTTTTTTTTTATTAATTCAGTTACATGCTTATTGGAAAATTGTTTGATCATACTGTGTTGCATATTACATTTTTTAAATTGTATAATGCAGTTTAATAGAGAAAATGATGGGTCCTTGAGATCTTTACCTGCAAAGCATGTTGACACTGGCCTGGGTTTTGAGCGCTTGACTTCGATTCTTCAAAATAGGATGAGCAATTATGACACGGATGTGTTCATGCCCATATTTGATGCCATTCACCAGGTACATATAAATGAAGTTCTGTGAGCTGGTAAATCTCATTTTTACGGTTCTCTTCTCCTTACTGCAAATGCTGGTTATTTTTGCTTCCTTATGGTACCTGCTAGAAATTTTTATGTCTAGTAGAAAACCATTCGTTAACTGCATTCCTGTATGTTTAGGTTACAGGAGCTCGTCCTTACACTGGGAAGGTTGGAACAGATGACGTGGGCAAAATTGATATGGCCTACAGGGTTGTCGCTGATCACATAAGAACTCTTTCATTTGCCATTGCTGATGGATCTCGTCCTGGTAGAGTTTGACAACTTCAATGTGACTAGCTTGCCTTATGTGATAATATTAGAATTATATTTTATCTAGTGTAAGCACTAATCTGTAGTTTGAGCAGGATATCTTTTTGGACCTTACGAAAGTGTTTGTGACTTTTGTGCTACTAACTAATTGTTGTTTGCCAGTTCATATCATCCTTCCGATTATATGTCCAATTATTGTTTCTTGGATGTTTATAGTACTTTAAAATGATGTGAACAGGGAATGAGGGCCGTGAATATGTTCTTAGACGCATTCTGCGACGTGCAGTTCGTTATGGAAGAGACGTTCTTAAAGCTCAAGAAGGTTTCTTCAGCGGGTAAGATTATGATCCGCATGCCACGAAATCTTTGAGAATTTTTTCTTATTCACTTGATTATTTATGTTTTAGTTTTCAGTTGTGAAATATTATATTTGTTGTAGCCGACATGAGTTCAATTGTAGCAAAAAGTATCTTTCAAAAAAGCAGTAATATTTTTTAAATTGTCATTTTAGTTGGTTGGTGTTTTTTATGTTTTTAGATAACAGTTTTTGGTGGTATGTAGGCTTGTAGGAATTGTAGTAGAAGTGATGGGCAATACATTTTCTGAACTAAAGCAGCATGAGGTAAACATTAAAACGATTATTGCAGAGGAGGAGGCAAGCTTTGGAAGGACATTAGAGAAGGTAGTCAAAGTTTTGAATCATTTCCTGTATTAAAAACTATGTGGATCTCTCTTATTTCTTAGCGAACATTTATACCAGTTACACATGGTGGTCTAATTGCCTGCCTGATTTTGTTTATACTAGTAGTTGTTTTGTTATGGAAGATTGGCTCGCAGGAGACTTGTTATTGACAGTCAATCAGTTGATTCAGTTCTGCCGAATTTCTTTTAAACATAATTGTCACGCATAATCATAAAATTTAAATTGTATGACTTGAAAAAAGTTTTTTTGTTCTTGGTTTGGTCATTTATTACTTTCTTTGGTTTCCTTGTTGCTTGTACATTTTTGTTTATTAGGAACTATTTAGCCTTTGCAACTGCTAAATAGGGCATTGTAAAGGGGATGACATTTATATTTTTTCCTTGGGATCCATTTCTTACATTCTATATGTTAATAATTGAATACATTTAAGAAACAAAAGCCATACTATTCACAGTTTAAAGTTCAGTATTTTATTTGAGGCTAGGAAACATCTTACTAATAATCTATTACCAGGGTATTGAAAGGTTTAAGAAGGCAGCTCAGGAAGTGCAAGGGAACGTCTTTGGTGGCCAGGCAATTTTATTTACAATCATTTTAATATTAAAATTGCCTTAGTTATGTAAATTGTTGTAATATCCTAATAGCATAGTTACATCTATCTTATTAACAATTTTTGTTATTGAACTTATTGTTGCAGGATGCTTTTGTTTTGTGGGACACTTATGGATTCCCTGTAGATCTCACACAGGTATGCTGAATGCTAAATGTTTTTGCTTCTTTAATTTGTTTTTTCTTTGTATTTGAAGTGGGAGTTTTAAGCTTCGTTTGAGACATTTGTTTCTTCTCTTTTAGCTAATGGCAGAAGAGAGGGGTTTAACTGTTGACTTGGCGGGTTTTAATGATGCTATGAATGAAGCCCGAGAAAAATCTAGAAGTGCTGGTAACAAGGTATGCGCTACTTTTTTTAGTTATAACCATTGGGTTTGATTCTGATTGTTTATAGTTTTTTGACTTGCTTAATGATATGCGGTGCTCATGCTGCACCTTATACATAAATTTAGTTCTGTTACTAGTAGAGATTTTATATCGCAAATAGTGTTTCTTTGATATCTCACCAAAGTCTTATGGTTACAACCTATTGTTTTACAGGAAGATAAAGAAACGATGAAAATGAAAGCAGAAGAAACCTCTGAATTGCACAAGAGGGGAGTGAATGTAACTGATGACAGCAGCAAGTTTGTATGGTATCAGGTCAGTGAATATGACTTTACTTTTGTGAAATTTCCTAAAGTTGGTTATTGTTAGGTCTAATTAGATATAGAGAAATGCCTTGAAAGATCAGGTCGAGAATAAGCTGTATATTCTTAAGTTTCCACCCTTTTCCTCTCTTTCATTCACGAACCCGAGCAATAGTTCTTGTTGTCAGAATATATGAGATGAATTTAGGGGTGCTCATTGACAAAGATGGACACGGAGAGAAGGTTGTCTATGTCTGTCCGCCATTTACATACTCTTTATCCATGTCTGTCCGTGTCCGCCTTGGTCTGTATTATATTTTGTACAAGTCCATATGCTACGGACACGGACGGACTTGGACAAATATTTTAACACCTAAATTTTATCTCAATTCAAATTGTGTAGTAACTATGTAACATGTTAAAATTGTCCTAACTTGCTACATAGGTACTAGATTCCTGTTTTTAATTTATCTAGTACCTATGTAGCATGTTAGGACTATCCTAACACCCTATATAAGTACTATATTCATGTTTTTAAGTTATCAAGTACCTATGTACAATGTTAGAACAGTTCTAACATGCTACATAGTTATTAAATTCAATTTTTTCCATCTAGTATTTAGTAATACACTAATATTTATGGGAGAGTTGGGTAAAGGTGGCGGGCACGGATGTCCGCGGATACAGACATGGGTTTGTCCGTGTCCATAGCTCCCTATTAAGGGTGACAACAAACTTGGTCCGTGTCCGTCCGGGACACAAAAAATTGTCCTCTCTATATAAAAACGGACATAGACACAGACTGATATCCGGACTACATACATCCATGAGCACCCCTAGATGGATACTGACTTATATATTTGAAGTCTTAGTGCTCACAGAAGCTTTCTTTCTTCTTTCTCATTATTCAATGAGTGTTTTAAATGAGGATTTTTTCCTAAAAACTGTTTAGTTTTCTTTCTTTTCTCATTCTCATCATTCGCTGAACTTCTTTTTTATCTATTTTCTTTGGCATTCATTTTTATGTTAACATTGGCTTCTATTTATTTACGATCTTTGTGATTTGTTCTGCAATTTTTTTTGGCAGAATCATGAGAGTGTGATAAAAGCAATATACAATGGAACAGAGTTTTTGGATGGTGTCCCTATTGGGGATGAAGTCGGTCTGGTTTTGGAGAGTACAAACTTCTATGCTGAACAGGGTGGTCAGGTATGGGTGGCTTTATGAGATGATGGTCGTTGGAGATACTGGCATCAAAGTAACTATTTACTGGGATGGATTTACATTGTTTTTTTTATTTGATCTGGATTCTTTTGGTTTCAGATTTTTGATACTGGATCCATTGATGGTTCATCTGGATTCTTTCAAGTCAGGAATGTTCAAGTTTATGGAGGTTTTGTTCTACATATTGGTTCTTTGGTTGGACAGGCTGGTGCACTCTCTGTTGGAGAGAAAGTAGTCTGCAAGGTATTTTTTTTGTGAGAGTATTTTGCCTTTAGGTCTTCTTCAATTGTTAAATATACTCAAAACTATTGGTTGTAATGCTTTATTTAATGGAAAAAACAGGTTGACTAAATACTCAAAACTATTGGTTCTAATGCTTTATTTAATGGAAAAAACAGGTTGACTATGATAGGCGTGCTCTCATTGCACCTAATCATACATGCACTCACATGCTGAACTACGCTCTCAGGGTAGGTAGTTAAAATTGTTATTAGGTGCTATTTTAATCCTCTTTCTTTTGTTTAGTGAGCACCAGGGCGAACCTAACACATGGCTTATATTTATGATGTTTATTTTTGATTCTTGAGTGTGGAATTTAAAGACTACTGGAATGAGATTGACTGAATAACTTAGGGTAAATGTGAGTTTTTTTGTTTAAATGTGACATTGAGAATTGCCTTTTTTTTACCTGAGTGCAGGAAGTACTTGGAAATCATGTTGATCAAAAAGGCTCTTATGTGGGTCCTGAAAAATTAAGATTTGATTTTTCTCACGGTAAGATTGATTGTTATCTTATGGGGTATGTGTTATTTTTAGCCTCATGGATATGCTCTTGATCTCATTTATTTTTAAACAGGGAAGCCGATTGATCCGAAGGATTTGAAAAAAATTGAAGATATTGTAAATCAGCAAATAAAAGATGAGTTGAATGTATTTGCTAGTGAAGCTAAACTTGATGAAGCAAAGCGTATTACTGGGTTGCGTGCTGTATTTGGAGAAGTAGGGGATCCTTCTTTTTACACATCTAGCAAATCACATTTATGAACTGGCATGACTCGGAGAAAATACTTTTATATTCTTGATGCTATCAATATTTAGTGACTGGGCAGTAGTTTCATCCATAGGGCTCTTTTGATAATATTGTATACCATACATTACATTGTTATTACTTCTAGGTCTATCCTGATCCAGTAAGGGTTGTGTCAATTGGTCTTAAAGTGGAGGAGCTCCTTGCCAACCCCGAGAATGATAACTGGCGTCAATATTCAACCGAACTTTGTGGAGGTTTTTTCTGAAGCTTATTTATAATTAATTTATTTTTTGTAATATTTATAATTATTCTTTCATGCCACTTTTTTAGAGTGGGATCCATTTTGAAGGCCCCAAATAGTTAGAGAAGGTTATTTGATAATATTTTTTTTAGTTATTTTTGGTATTTATATGTATTACTTCAATTTGATAAGTGGGTCTCGTTTGCATGTGGTGGTGATCTGATGCTGTTGTTATGTTTACTAGGGACTCACATTTCTAATACACGAGAAGCTAAAAAATTCGCCCTTATGTCAGAGGAGAATATTGGTGAAGGCAAACGGAGAATATCTGCGGTTACAACAGAGTATGCCATCAGGGCAATTGATTTGGCACATTCTCTCGAGGAGGAAATAAATAAAGCTAGCACAGCTGAAAAAAGTTCCCTAGTGGAGGTATGTTAATGAATCATTTTTCCTTTTCCAAGAGAGAATTGAGGCCATCTGTATTTTAGCTGTTGATCAGACTGTCCATCAATGTTTTTTTTTAAATATAGTGAAGTGAATAATTTCGACAGTGCTTTTTGGTTGTCATGAACGTGGATTTGTAATTTTGCATCATGTTCTATGTTAAAATATATTTCCTGCTCTTTGTTACCCCTCCTGCAATTATTTGCAGTGAGCCTTATTATGGATATATTGCTGCTTGGGATCTGGTCTTTTTGCACGAATTTATGTGCTGTTTTGCTGTCTCAGATTGTACCATATTTGAAGAATCTTGTGGAGAAGGCAGATATACCAGCACCTTTAAGAGCAGTCCTGAAAGAAAGTGTCTTGAAGTTAGATGTGAGAATAGTCCTTTTATGAAATTCCTAGTTATGCTATAAATCGCTTACACCTTCAGTCTGATTTTTAAATTTTTTTTTACTTAGGTTGAAGTGAGAAAGGCACAAAAGCAGATTGGTCAAGGGAACACGGAGAAGGCAATAAAAGAAGCTACTGAAGTAGCAGAGACTGCAATTAGAGAAGGAAAAGCTTTCGTTGTAATTTGTGTTGATGTCGGCATGGATGCTACAGCTGTCCGTGAAGCTGTTCTTAAAGCTGTACAGAAGGTTGCACTACTGTCTTTATTTTATTGTTATTAGCATAATAGGTATTCTTTGCCCCTCGTAGGAGAGTTTTGGAACAAAGATATTCATTTCCTTGAAATTGCAGGGAATATCAGTAATGATTTTCAGTAAAGACAAGGCTTCAAACAAGGCAGTCGGTTGTGCTGGGGTGCCAGTTGATGTTATAAAAAAAGTTCCTAATGCTGCTGAGTGGTTGAAGGCAGCCATGGAACCTGTTAAAGGGAAAGCTGGGGGAAAACCTGGTTTTGCCCAAGGCCAGGTGTGTAAGCACTTGTGTTACCATCTTAACTTTTTTGAAGTTGGTTTTGATATCGCCTTAGCCTTTTAAACCTGGTTTTCTGTTTGATACAAATACAAATGTGACCTGACGGGTTTTTCTGTGATCTGAATGCAGGCAACTGATGCATCACAGCTTGAAGAGGCCATTAAGGTTGCACAACAATTTGCAGCCTTGAAGCTGCATGAAAATTAGCAGCAAGGCTACCGTGGCATTGGCACAATTGACTAATTGTTTATTGTTTCATTATATATTGTTTCCACATTGGATACAGATCAACCGTGGAGAGTTAATTTAATTTTAGAGTGCTATTTATCCACAAGGGAAACAGAATTAGTGTAATTAGACTGCACAGTTGTTGACTGGTGATTTAAAAGAAGAAACTTAATATTTACTCGTTTTGCTCTCATGTCGTAGTTTTATTGTGAATTTGTTGATATTCATCACCGCTTGCAAAATTTCTGAACATTAGTTCTTCTGCGCTTGAGGTCACATGGGGTTAGCAAAATTGTAGGTCTGATGGACACGAATGGTGAGTGCATGTGTATCTTATGGTTTGTTAAATTGATTGATTATACTCTCTCTGTCTAATATTAATAGTTATATTTAGAAAAATAATACTTATTATTGAATGGTCCCATAACCCATATTCAAGAGAGGTTCTAAGAGAGGGAAAAATGAAGTTATTAATATGAAATAATTTTTTTGTCCAAATAGAAAACTATTAATGAAGAACAGAGGGAGTCTGACTTATATGAGTTGAGCTGAGTTGTAGTGAGTTGAGCTTAAAAGTTTATTCTATTATTTTTACTCAAGTTAATAGAAATCATACATCCAGTTTTGGAGGAGAGGAGTCGGACTCTCTCGTAAGAAGGAAGGCGTCCGGCCTCGATGGTGATCAATATTTCCCTCGTACTATCTTCAAGGCACTGAACTCGTTCTTTGACAAATGAAACGAAGTCTCGGGGCGGGCCATATCTCCTAGTTTCTGTGTGGCCCTTATGGCTACGCTTCTGTGAGGGTAACTTCTGCTAGGAGACTCCTAATATCTATGTGTCAACACGGTCAACTCTCGAAGCTCAATTCCATCATTGTAGTTTCGAGATGATTTTCTATTAGCTCAAGGGTAATCTTACTAACAGTGTCCAGCTAAACGGCAATTTCGACCTTCTTGAAATTGGTGGGTCCTACCTCATGACCTGCACGATCAGTCAACTCACACTTGTGAATTCATTAGCACTTGGTAAATAGAAAAGTCGTTTTTACATTATCTACGGCACCGTGATTAAAAGGCGATATTCTCTCCGTCCTTATATTAACAGCCATATTTAAAAAATTAGTAGTTTTTATTAAATGATGGAATTTACATCTAAGAAAAGAGAAAATTAGCTTATGAAATTTTTTTAAGTGTCTAATTATTCTTGAGCTAAGGTGGAGCGGAGTAAGCATTGAAGAGTGGTGGAGAAAGGAGCAGTTCTGAGTCATTGGAGGAAGTATAACATAAGTATGTGACTTTGCTTATCTCTAATCAAAATGACAGTACTGAGTTCAAAAGATGAAAAACAGAAATACACCCTGCCTGTTGGCTATGTTCAAAATTTATCCAAAATTCACACCCAACGCATACAACTCTCTCATAACAATGCCATTACTTTACCTGCTTTTTGGGCTTTTAGCACTCAATAGTGGGCAAATTCTAACAGTTGATGCCACACTGCTTCACGTCAGGGCCCTTGGCCTTGAGCACAAATGGGTCAATCCTGACCCAAAGCAACGAGAAGATGGACGCCAAAAGCACAGACCAGATGATAACAATGGTCGGCGTCCTGTTTTGCCTGCCCATCAGACCTTTAAGGAATGGGTAGAGATGAACAATCACCCAAAATGCGAAAAAGAGCTTTCCAAACAGTGGTCCCCATGATTGGTACCCATTGTTAATGGCATCAGACACCCCGGCCACTACTCCTACAAGGTTAATGATGAGCAAAGTAGTGGGCGGGATGAGGAGGGTGGTCCACTTAAATGTGTACAGCTCTCCAAAGTCCTCGTCATCTGAGGCCTTGGATGTCACCGTGAAATTCGTGTCTATTCCTGCCAACACCTTGAGAAGGCCCTGCACCACAGCAAAGAGATGGGCAGAGACACCTCCAATGACCCAGAACTGCTCGTTTCTCCACCACTCTTCAATGCTTACTCCGCTCCACCTTAGCTCAAGAATGCCGGTGGCAAAGATGGAGATGAACAGGGCTATGAAGAAGAGGCTAGCAAATGTGCTTATCTGCAACGTCCAAGGACGGGAACATCAGACGTCATAGAATAGCAGTCGAGAAGAACGGCGACCAAATTTATTGAGCAAATTCGGCAAAGTATGGGCAAATAACCGTTATTTAACACTTACCGTGGGCATGATAAACTTTCCAGTGAGAAGGCAGATGGCGGGGAGGGTGCAGTAGGCGAGGAGAGGGAGGGAGGTGAAAGGGTACACAGTGGTGTTGATGTAGGCGAAGCGTTCGAGCCACTTGAGTTGGCCACCCTTGTATCCGTACCAAACGGGGCTGTGACGGCTAAAGAAGATCTCCACCGAGCCCAGGGCCCAACGGAGAACTTGGTTGAGACGGTCCGACAGGTTGATGGGCGCAGACCCTTTGAAGGCTGGCCTCTTGGGCATGCAGTAAATGGATCTCCACCCCCGGCAGTGCATCTTGAAGCCCGTCAATATGTCCTCAGTGATTGACCCATAAATCCATCCAAGCTGTTGCCAATTGGTAACGTATCAGTTCAACAAAATTTTTACCAACAGTAAAGAGAGAGTGAGAGATGCTGAAGGAAATTGTTTGGTGAGCATAATTACTTCTGTTCCCCATTCGGTTTTGTCCTCGTACCCACAGCTGATGACATGAATGGCTTCCTTGAGCAGAGCTGCTGGGCTAGACGAGGGAGGCACACCACCTTCCTCCATTAGAGTGGAAGTCACAAATGCAGCAGACTGCCCAAATCTTTTCTCGAAATTCATTTGAGACTTGAATATTTCCTTCTCATCGTCTGAAATAGCAATGCCCACTAAATCAGAGGCTTGAGATTGGTCTTCCAATGGTAACGAACGAGAGGTCTAAATGTACTAACCTTGAAGGTCGGGTCCTGAACCATTTTCATGCTTGGAATACTTTGGCAGCTTCTTCCGGCGCCCAAAACATGGGCAACAGTCGCAGCTGACCATCTTTGGACGTTTGGGTCCCCTGGGAGGCTCATATCCGTACAAAGCTTGCCTTCTGAACACACACCCGGTACCCACATAGACTGGACCTTGGATCCCATCCAGGCCCTTCATGTTAATCTGAACACATCACCATTATCAAACAATTAGTATGTTTAATTAACTTCTTTGCAACTATGGAAGTATTGAAGCGACCATGTAGAAAAAAGATAGGTTGATTGATCAGTTACATCGAAGAAGACAGTGTTTCTATTCGCATATCGGTCGTGCCGATCAATGCCATCGAACCTCTGCGGAAATTGTACATAGCAAACCTTCCTCCCAATCTGTGGGTCCATCAGGAAGCACATGGCCTCTCGCACGGCCTTGCTGTTATTCAAGTAGTGGTCGCAGTCCAAGTTCAGCATGAAAGGAGCATTGGTGAGAACAGCTGAGACTCGTACCTGCATGAAGATTGAATTACATATAGGCTTTTAGGGAGAAGAAAGGTGATCAAGAGAGCATATAAGGTAAAAACTACTTACAAGTGCATTCATGGCGCCTGCTTTCTTGTGATGGTGAAATCCTGGTCTCTTCTCTCTCGAGACGTACACAAGGCGAGGGAGCTCGTTGCCTTCAGTGTCATGACCTCCACTGTGACCCAAAAAGACCTGAATCATTCCTGGATGATCCTTGGTATTGTTCCCGGGCCAAGGAGTCCCATCCTGCATGATCCAACCTTCTGGAGGAGCTTTCAGGGCTTTTGCTACCAACGCATTGATCCGGACCTTAAATTCTTCGTATTCTCTCTGTTGATCGATGATGTAACATGAAAGCGAGACACACTTCATTTAATTTATAAGCAACTAATTAAAGTAAAGAACAGCTCATGAAAACGACATGCCAACCTTCATAGCTCGTCTCTCTTTTACGAAAGTAGGCTGAACTTTGTCCTTGAGATAGTCGACTTTTTGGGAGAAATACATTTCGGGTGCTCGAGGCTCAATGCTGAATTTCTTGCAAAAGGGCACCCATTTCCGGGCAAATTCGGAGGTTTCAGAGAGAGATTCGAATGTAAGCATGGAGGCCCCATCGTCCGACACATAGCAGGAGATCTTGTCAACAGGGTAGTCCATGGCCAGGATTGATAGCACTGTATTGGCCGTGACAAGAGGGGGCTCCTTCAAAGGGTCCACCGTACTCACAAAAATGTCTGCCGGCGCAAGCATAGATGGCTCTCCTTCCCTTTCATATCTACACATCACAGTAAAATTTGCTACCATTCAATAATTTCAATTCTCTCGTTTAATAGCGATGCATTTTTTACGCTACAAGTGATGCTGCACCTTATAGAGAGCCGGTCGAGATATGTCTCTCGATCAATGGGGAACCATTTGGGGAACTGGTCGAGGATCCAAGAGAAGGCAAACCATATCTCACATATGACGGAGGTCAGCCACAGCCCCATGGCGTCGTGCACTGGGTGGAGGATTCTGTAACGGAGGAAGAAGCCCAGAACGACTAGTCGAAGCACAATCACCATTCTGTACGGATTAATCCTGCTGGATGCTATTGGTACCTTTCGTGACAGTGGCTGCCTTGCTTCGTCAGTCCTTGGTAATTCAAGTTCCATGCATACAGCTTTGTTAGAGAAATTTGTTCACAATCACGTAGATAATTGACATTGTTTGATTTCAAAACTTCTTATTATGCACGTTAATTTCCATGCAGTGTAAAATAACGGGACCTACATGGGCATGTCAGGGTCCACGTCCTCTGGGTCTCCACCAAGAAGCCCTTGCTTTGACTTCCATTCGTCCATACGATCCTTCCACCCTGCCTCTTTGTTTTGATCCCATCTTGCACTTCCTGCCGAGGTCTATGGATTAGCTCTCCATTTTCTTAATTTACATGATCAACCCGTACGTTGACTACCACTATGGGATGAAACTTTGCTGCTCGTTACATTTAATTTGAAGTAAACATGGATTAATAGCTCCAAGTATCTAAACAAGTTCATGCAAACCATTTTCTGAAAGAAAACTAGGGAATTTAGTTTGCTTCTATAGTTTGTATAGATGGATTATAATACCAGGCTCCGACACAGGATAGGGGTGCACGCGTTTATGGAGAGATGACGACAACATTTGATCTCCTAATTGATGGGCAGGTAGTGGGAACTCTCCGCTCACCTGCAAGCGTCATAAGATATGCACTATCCAGTAAGCCAACCGGTGGGACGATTCGAATCACAAGAGAAAGATGAGCAAGTTAATTCTTACACTAAAATTCTTACTTACCGGGCGTGATCTTGCGTTGGTTAAAATGGAAGCAAACTGGTGGCTTTCGTCATCTTCGGGACCCTTACCGTAGGTCATCTTCCCATGAAGCAAGGCGTCAATGACATGTTTCTCTTTCACCTTTTCATCCTCGATCTTGAATTCATGTTCCAGATCATCAACATCTTCTTCGTCTTCGTCTCCTTCAACCCTTGGGCTCCCTTTAGCATACATAGAAGATCATTTGATGCTCAGCAAAAATGTAATAGACCTCCTAGTGGTATACATCTATGTGGTTGGTTCACAGAATTATCATGCATACCTTTAAGACGCTTGTACCGGGTCTTGCACTGGGGGCAGACCTGAGTCCCTTCCCTCCTCTCATACTCGTAGCAAGGCCGGCACACTGGGAATCCACACTCATTACAAGCCACAAACAGATCGCCCTCAACTGTGAGTCCGATGTCATCCCCACATATCTCACACACTTGTCCGTTCAGTGCCTTGAGTTGTTTTGGCTGCCAAAAGACAAATACGGTGTTTAGTTATATTAATCTCCTCCAATCACGTATTATTCAACGATAAAAGGTTAGCTTAGAGTACAGATCATGATCTAGATAGGAGCCCAGTTACCTCTTCGTGGCCATGAATGACTACAAGTTCATTCCGGTTGTGCGACCCGGCCACCAGCCCGGCACTGGCTTCCATGGTGTGGGAGTTGGGGAATTGGGACGAAGATGGGATGGATGAGAGAAGAGGGGCTGCATTTTGTAGGTCAGGTGTGGGGTTTGCGCTCTCTGTGTGGATGTGTCACCTAAGGTGGGTCGTCTGATGGTTGATTTGGTTGCGGTGTCGCCATTGCCGTGAAGTCAAGCGATGTCCATGCAACTACCGTGCCACTTCTCTATTTATCACTTTACCCCGCGATTGGTTTTTCAGCGATCTGGTTTAGGTGATTCACCATTTAACAGACCGATTTGCCGTAGCAAACCGTTCTGAGCTGCTCACATTAAAGTCATTCGTGCTGAGTACTGTTCTAAGATTCTTATTGAGTACTGTGCTTTGTCTTGTATTAGACATGGGACCATTCACTTGAAAGTTAAAATTATATTCTCTCATGTGAATATAGAAACAAATGATCAGCGAGCTGATATGAATGATTGGGAATTAACTGGACCGAAGAAGGATCTCCTGTAAAGTGGAAATGTAAACCTGAAGCGCATTTGTTCTGCCAAGGTTGGCGGGCATCAGGCATGGATGCTTGGTTTAGAAGGACTTGCACTCGAATACAAAAATGTTAGGTCGGTTGTTAGCGTCTCCGTCACATATTGATTTTCAAATTAAAAAAAAAAACACTCCCTGACATATTGCAATCCAAATTATACATGTCTAGAGGGTCCCATTTCTGAAAATATGTGATAAAAAAGAGGGTTTAATAATACGTATCCGGTGTGATAAAGACCTACAACACGATGTTACGCCCATTTCTGAAAATGACAAAGAGTAATCTTAGTGAAAAGACTGTTGAGTAATGAATTGAATAGCACGAACCTTAAATCTTGTTAAAATCTGCGCCAATATGCAGAAAGTGCTCTGAGGGTAGATGAGCATTGAAAACATTAAAAATAGAATGGGAGAGATACGCACTAACATCAAATTCACAATGCAAGTCGAGATTCTGGTAAAATGTACAAAATATAAATTTATTGTATGTGTATTTTGGGATTAATAATTGTGCATATTATAAATAGGTTAATATATTTTTACGTATAAGTTCGAGTCAAGAACAAGTCACGTTTGACCAAGTTTAAGTTTTATTCAAGTCGAGTTAAGCCAAGGTAAGCTTAAGCTCAACTCAAATATTGTAACGACCCGACCCGAGCCGGGCCCACAAAATCACTAATATGAAATTTTCTCTTTTCCTTGAGCCAGGAATCATCGTCTGAGTGCGAGAGGTACAACATTCGTCTACGCACTACGGAGCTTCAAGGCTTCCCGTACGTAGACTTAGGTTGTAACAAACACGTACACACAACGAAGCTTTATAGTTCATCGCGTGCAAAACATAATAAAATATATTATTTATAATAATTTGGATCGGGCCAACGTTGTCTTGCTGTTGGTTGCCTACGTACGTATTGGGTATTATCCTAATACGATCGGATCCGAATGTAGTTCTGCCTAATTGCTACTACATACAACAAACATCACAAAATTATACGTATAAAATATATATCTCCGAATAGTTAATCGAAGTATACAAACACTCATCATATATCGGAGTCAAGCGGAAGTTAATAAATCAACGGAATCGTACATCTCGCTCTACCACAAAGCGGGATCAAAATCTTATACACATATCTCGCTTCATTACTGAATCGAGACTGAGCACATCACCCGGCTCGCTCTATCACTGAGCCGAAGTTGGACACACACATCACGTGTCTCACTCTACCCTAGAGCGAGACAACACACATCATGACATATAGGCACATAGCATGACATATAGGCACATAGCATAGTATATAGGCACATAGCATGACATATAGGCACATAGCATGGTATATAGGCACATGGCATGACATATAGGCACATAGCATAGTATATAGGCACATAGCATAGTATATAGGCACATAGCATGGCATATAGGCACATGGCATGACATATAGGCACATGGCATGACATATAGGCACATAGCATCGTATATAGGCACATAACATGACATATAGGCACATAGCATGGCATATAGGCACATAGCATAGTATATAGGCACATAGCATGACATATAGGCACATAGCATGGCATATAGGCACATAGCATGGCATATAGGCACATAATATGGCACACATGCCGTTCTATAATAAAAACGGGAGATCAGAAAAGCTTACTGCCCTCATGTCTCGTATAGTAGCGGTAGACGGAGTTGCTCACACGAGCATCCTCCCCTTTAGATTCGAAGATATTAGACGGAGCTTCCTCTAGCCTCCATACGTTCCTTGTCTTGTGTAACGCCTGAGATTTTTCATCCCTTTTTCTTAAAACTCATAGAAATTTTTTTTTCCATAAATCGGAGTCAAAATGATAAAATCAAAACCTGTATAAACATTTTATAATTTAAAACATCATACGGTTAAACATCGTACTGTCAAATCAAATATCCTCAGGCGCTACTCGAAAACAACCGTACGAATAAATTTGCTATGATCATAGACTTTTAAATACAAATCACTCTCCCAAGCATCCCTGAGTACAAGTCCCATAACAGTCCACAGACTCATCCAAATGAAAGTCCAGAATAAAACATCTTAAAGTCTCATCTCACTCAATACAGGAGATCGTGACACAAATGAACTCGCAGAGAGTCAAGCTGATACCTGAGTCAACGGGAATCAATCCACCGCTGAAACGAGTGTCCATCTCCAGGAGCTCTTCGCACAACCTGCAAAACCTCCCGTACAATGGGGCTAAAAGTAGTAGGGTGAGTATTTTCATACTCAGTAGGAAAATACCCAGTAGGGGAAATCCCAAACGGTGAACTCCATAAGTTCAGAAATCATGCGTCATGCAACACAAACATGAAGCAGTCAACATAATATAATCATAACATGCTCAAACGCATACGATCATACCAAAGGCACCATCGTGCCACAGACATACCGAAGGCACCATCGTGCCAAAATTATACTGTCCAATCAACTTACACAAACACCCTTATCCAGGGTCATACAACTTACTCGTACCACCGTACGCATACTCATACAACATACGCATACTTGTACGACCTTACTCGTACAATCATATGCTCGCTCATGCAGCTTACCCATACATGTACGACCTTACTCGTACAATCAGACTCGTACGACCTCACTCGTACAGTCTGCACAAAATCATACTTATTGTCTTACTCAGAAACATATTCTCACAATTGTACTCATACTCTTACAGTCGTGCTCATACACACTCTTACAGTCTTACTCATCCTCATACACTTACAGTCCTGCTCATACTCATACGCTTACAGTCTTACTCATCCTCATACACTTACAGTCCTGCTCATACTCATACAGTCGTACTCATATACATACAGTCGTACTCATAATCGTACACATATCAACGACCACTGAAGCTCATTACAACTAATAAGCTCCAGCGTTGAAAAGGAAAAGAATGCCACTGGGGCAACACCTTAACCTCCGGGGAGTGACTAGACGCCATGGACTTTTCCGAAGGTAAGGCACACCAATGCTCATGGGGCACTGGATCAAACAGGTAAGAGTAGATCCATGATACTACTTACCTGAGCGCGCAAACATAAACACCCACACATAAGGGGTCATACAGTTGCCCACCATAATGGGTCTTATAGTACCATAGAATCGCCCACCATAATGGGTCTTATAGTGCCAGAGAATTGCCCACCATAATGGGTCTTATAGTGCCAGAGAATCGCCCACCATAATGGGTCTTATAGTGCCAGAGAATCGCCCACCATAATGGGTCTTATAGTACCATTGCCACTCTTGGGCAGAAAACATACAGTGCCACTTGGGCAGAAACATACAGTGCCACTCTTGGGCGGAAACATACAACGCTCTCAACAGAGCATCAAACATCTGGGCTTACACAGCACATAGACCAAATCAGAAACATACGTCGCTCTCAGCAGAGCATCAGACGTCTGGTGCTCTACATAGCACACAGACAACATCCCGCAGGATAAACACCATGGCAAGACATGATAAACGCTCGGCCAACTCATCAGCGGCCAGCTCAAACACGGAACTTAATCCGTCGAACCTTCAGGTCTCAAACTCACAACGCTATCATTAGCTGTGCTTATAATTCCAGTTTGAATTAAGTATATTATGCGGTACAATTATGCCACACAAACTCACAGTCCTCGACTGGTCAAACCGAAGTTGAGCCAGATCCGAAACCCAAGTTCGTTAGGGCAGCAGACTTCACTTACCCGTCCACATCATGGACAAAACTCATCGTACAACAAACCCTTACAGTCTTACGTACTTCGCCATCCATCTTATGGCCAAAACCTCTTACACTGACATCCTCAAATAATGCTCCTCAGAGCCAACCTAGTTGTCGCCCTCTTACTTATATCTCACTTATTATACTTATTTTTCACTTCATAATCTGTACGTTATGCTTGTACAATTATGAACACTCTTACTGTCTGACAAACGCCCAACATACAATCCACCCCAAACCAAACCATTCTAATCCTTGCCCGTCATACTCATATCCTCTGTCATACGCTTACACAACCGCATCCAAATTCAGACAAAGCCTATGTCACCTCTTACTGTCCATCGCCCATACCTCTGCCCACATACATTTACGCATCTCCAAAGCATAGGCAAAATGTCATCATACATACGTATGTCTCACACATACGTATAACATACATATACGGTCATACATACATAACTTACAAACATGCACGCTAGCCATCACTAGCACATGCATCCACACGTCAAACATGCACGCTAGCCATCACTAGCATATGCATACATTCATACATACGTCAAACATGCATGCTAGCCATCACTAGCACATGCATACATCCAACGTACACGCTAGTCATCTCTAGCACGTGCACACACACATTCATACATACTTCAAACATGCACGCTAGCCATCACTAGCACGTGCATAACCCATACATAGCATACTGACATATTTGCTAGCCATCGCCAGCGCATACATAATCAACATCCATAAAACATGCATACATCTCATGCATATCAATCATACCATACAATCATGCTTACACGCACATCATGCAATCGGATCGTTACTTAACATCCAAGCATGGAATCATACAATCCTAGCATGCTACTACTCATTCAAAGCATGCTTCATGAATTTACAAGTTGAAAGCTCCCCTACCTCGTAATCATGACGTTCGATGGCGAGCACACGATGGTGGCGGCATCGGCGGCGGAGTTGGAGGTCAAAATCGTTGCTTGGCTGAGAGAGCTGTTGTCTCGAGGGTTTCAAGATGCGCCGGAACTATCCAAGGCCAAACAGAGTGTTAGAAATCAATGCGGTAAAACCTGCGATCCACAGCGGCACACTAGGGCGGCCGGGAGAAATATAGTGCCAACCTATGTGGCGGTGCGATCAGATGTCAAGGGTGTACACTCTGAAGATCAGACAGTGGCTAAGACATGCACAGCCGGCCACAAGACGTCGAAATCGGCCGTGGACAGCACCCAACGGCGACGATTTCGGTCAACAAAGGCCCACATAAGGGCGGAGAGCGTGGGGCAACGCTCGAGAATCAAAGGAGAGGTGGAGGATAGCTCTAGTGGTCAACTCCACTCGGTGGCAAAGCCAACCGATGGTTAGGCGGCACGAATGCGGCGCCTAAACCCAAAAGTACACGCATGGCCACATGCACACGCGGCCCCAAAAGGGCGGGGGAACTGGCTGAAATGAGGCGACTCAAGGCCCACAAAAGCCAACAGGGCTAAGGCCCTTAGCTGTGGCCAATCTAAGCGGCAACATTGCCGATCGCCACCCACAACCAATACTCATGTTGCGGGCGGCTGTGCATCTCGCACGATATAGGGCAAGGGGAGGGTTCAAGGTCGTGCAAAGGCTATGAGGCCGTCACTGGCCAAGGCTTGAGTAGGTGAACTCGTCCACCTTCTATCAAGGTAAGACATACTAATTCTTGCCAGAGGCCATCCGGTACCGACGGCGTAAAATGGGCAAGAAGGGTCAACGGCACACATGCCGGTAAGGCAGACTAGCTGCGGCTACGGGCCGCAAGGCTGAATAAGACCCAGAGGGGTGGCCTATTGGCATCACCGGGCTGGGGCGGAGCGGAACTAAGGTCCACCAAAACAAATCCGGCGTCCGACTGATAACGTCAGTCACCACGTCCAAAACGGACGCAGACCAAAAATGAGGGACGACCGGGGAAAACCCATAAGGGCGGAGCGGCCATGGGGGCGGCGGCTGAATCGGGCATGGAGGTGTAGTCCACTGCCTTCGCCGGAGCAAGGCGAGGCTGGGGGAAGGCCGAATTGGCCACGAATCACCGCCGGCAGCCACTGTTTGCCCAAACAGTCCGTCGGCGGAACAGTGTAGAGAGGGGGAAAAGAGATGGGGCGGCGGCGCAGAGGCCCACCGGGCCGGGAGGAGGGGCTCCTCGCCGTCGCCGGCCCAGGGCGGAGCCGGCCCGTGGCGGCGGCGGAACGGCGATACACAGTGGGGGCGGAAAAACAGGGCAGTGGGGAATCGAAGCAGGACGGCGGAGCTGAGGCCATCCGGGGCCGGGGGGAGTGGCCTCCCACCGTTGCCGGCCCAGGGCGGAGCCGTGGGCGGCCGGCCGGCCCTCGCCGGCCCACGATGGCGGCGGAATCAAAAAATGACAGTGGGGAGGCTAACCGAAAAAGTCAGGGCGGAGCGGCCGTGGGGCCGGGACGGCGGCTCCCCTGCCGTCGCACGGCCGGTGCGGCGGCCCACTGGCCCACCAGCGGCCGGCGGCGGCCGAGCACAGTGAACAGGCGAAAAGGGGGGGCGGCCACTGTTCATCGCCCAGGTTCTGGATCGGGCGATCCCGACCCGATCCACATTTTCCTTTTTATTTTTTTTTCTCTATCTTTTTCCCAACGTATCCCCAACGCGCGTTAACCCATTGGTTACGCGTCGAACCTCCAAAATTCGCGCCATAAGCGCGCAGCGAGGCCCGTGGCCCGCGACTAAGCCCCACACCCGACTCTATGGGTATAAATACGGGGAAAAGACACAAATACACATACGCTGAAACGTCACATTTTCCTGCCGAAAATGACCAGAAAAATGGCAGAAAAATCCCAAAAAATCGTAGAAAAATCAGGGACCTTACATCTTGTACCAAAAGACTACGTATAAATATTCTCCTTGCCGGAGACTCTTCTCATTTTTTGTGCCCATGAGCGGCAGACAAAACCTCCCCTAGTCTGGATTACTTCTCTTGATGTAGCTTGGAAACTTCGGACAGAATCCCTTCTTGCTCCGGGCCCATATTTCTTGTTCGTTGTTCGAGGATGACAGGTAGAGCCTCTCCTTATACAGTTGCTGAATCAAAGAATTGGACCTCTCCATCGCGTAGAACATACTCGATTTAGTCAAGAATGCCTCTTGGACTGACTAAATCAGAGTTGGAATGGCCAGAAACAGAGAAAATAAAGTTGGTCTGTACGGGTAGAACCTTTCCTTGTCTTGGGGCGTTTCTTCTTCATACGATCACCAACTCAGAAAACGGAACCCTCCACCACGTAGAACATACTTAATTTAGTCAAGAACGCCTCTTGAATCGACTAAATCGGAGTTAGGATGGCCAGAAATAGAGAAAACAAAGTTGGTCAGTGCATGAAGATAACGAGCAGGACCTCCTCTTGTCTTGGGATGTTTCCTCATCATACGGTCTCAAACTCGAAGAATGGACAGCTCCATTGCATAGAGCATACTCGATTTAGTAGGAAATGGGTCTTGAACGGCCTTAATCGGCCTCAGAACGGTCAGAAACAGGGGGGAGAAGTTCTCGGTGAAAAATGGAGTGAAATGGGGGTGTAAATAGCCCCCGAGCCGCCGAAACCGCGGCACGCGCGGTACGCGCGCTTGTCGCGCTGTGCGCGGTGACCGTGCATCACGGCTGCGCGTTACACGTGCTGTGGTCGCGCATGCCACGTGTGCGTTGCACGTGCCACGCATGAGTCGCGCGTGCCACGCGTGCGTCGCGCGCGCACCTCATATTTTTATTTTTATTTTTTAAATCAAAATTTCAAACGCGCGTATCTCCCTACCCCAGATTTGGATTTGTGCGTTCAAGGTACCGTTGGACTCGTATCGACGAGCCCTTTGATACCACCCTACTTAAAGCAGCAAATCATACTATTTCTAAGTGGGTTCCGCCTATAAAGCACGCTTCTCAAATATCGTAATTTTCGGTCCCGACCTCTGTTTCGCGCGTTCTTCGAATTGTTATGCTCGTTATGCCAAGCTCTACCTGGCTATGGGTATTTCATCTAATAAAAACCCTTAATATTAATCTCAAATTACCGAATTACCCTTAACCCTCCCGGGTTAAGCATAACCGAAAAATGGGTCGTTACAAATATATTCGAGTTTAAGTCAAGTTCAATTTGAGTTGTTTCGAGTCGAGCTATATTTAAGTTGAGTTGAGTCGAGGTACCCTTGTTGGATGAGCTGGCTCGGCCCGTTAGCACCCCTAGTTGTAGTAGGTGGAGAATACCCACTCTGTTGTTGAAGCTCCTCTTGTTGGACAATTGTACTACTAATTCAAAATTTTCATACTTTGCATATAGTTATTATATATCCACACAATAGGTAGCAATAAGCAATATAGTATGGTATATGTTGTCTCCATCCCATACTAATAGCTTTATTTTAAAGAAAAATATTCCCTCAGTCCTAAATTAATAGCTCACTTTTATTAGTTTATTTAAAAAACTAAATAAATCTATTAATATAAGATGGAAGGGATTAGTAATTTTATTGAATAGTGAAGCCCACATCTAAGAGAATGGATAATAATTTTTAAAAATATTTTTTAAAATACTCAAACTTAAATTAAACCAAATAAATCTATTACTATGGAATATTTTTAAATAAAATTATTAATATAAGATAAAGATAATATATTAATTTCATGCCAATATAATTTTGTTCCTAATATTGGTCATCTGAGGTTTTTTTTGTTGTCATTGCCGTGAAGTATGTCCTAGCACGTTGAAAAAAAAAGTGACGTCCACGCAACTAGCCAGCTACCATTGCCACCTCTCTATTTGTCGCTTTGTTTTTCAACTATATGGTTTACCTAAATTCACCATTTAGCACTCAAATTACCTTGTTGAATCCACTATCCGTCCCACATCAATAATTTTGTTTAATTTTTTAAAATAAATTAATTTTAATTTTTTAGAAAAATCAAATAAAGCTTTTTATATTATTATAAGCTACTCACACTTCAACAATATACTCTTGATAATTACTCTACTAAGAGTTAGCAAGTGCCTATACTTTATGGAATTGTGCATTTGAAAGGCAAGCGTGGATGCTTGGGTTGAAACTTAAAGGACTTGTAATGCAATACAAAAAACCTAAGTTGTTTAGCGTCACATGTCACAATCCCTTGAAATGAATGACACATGGTGTCATGCCTTGGCACTGTCCGACCCGAGCCGAACCCGGTCCAAGGGTTGGTCAAGTGCGTAGGGGCGATAAAAATTGACGAATTAACGTATTGCGGAAGTCTTAGCCCCTCAATCGGGCAATTCACTTAACATAGTAGCACACTTAATGTCCTTTGAGTAAGAGAAATAGGGATAATAAAACTATCATAATTCTCATACCAACCCACATAATAGTCTCCAAAGCCTACACATGGTTCGAAATCAGAAAAGTTTAGACATGTCTAAGAACAACAGATAAATACAGACATGATACATAGCCCACTACACAATGTTCTCTAATATCAACAACGATAAAATCAGAAAATAAAATATCATATGGATGCAACTAGGGCTAATCTCATGCGTACCCAGTAAGGTTTTTAAATATAGTGACTTCGTCAGAAAATAACTACGGCACCACAACATAGTATTTCAAATAAAAATTTCATATATCCCCCTTACCATACCCCTAATTCCATTAGTAATCTTCTAGCATATGAGTATCTTATGTATACTAATCATGTCATGAATAATCACAATATGACATAAAATTTATCCGCATAATAAGCGATTCTCACTTAATCACATTATGCATAAACATCATATATAACCTGCATGAAAAGTGTCTCTAATACACCTTTCAGATCATGCACCTTCATCACACAACCCTGCATGCATAATAATGTCTCAAATACACATAATCACATAATGCATATTCATATCATTTATCCATAAATGATTCACCTTGCACAATAAGTGTCTCAATCACATTATACTAAATCATGCATCGTAAATCATATCTACATGTGTCAAATAATCTCAATTATCCCTGCACAACTTGTGTAACTTGGGCATAATAGTATATCATACACATACATTATCAACAAATTATGAATGTCTCCATCATGAAAAGAAATACAATCATATTACCCGCTCTATACGTGGTCCAATTTCCTAACTGCAAACCTAGGTCATTGCCCGCTCTGGAAGTAGTCCAAATTCCTTACGAAAACCTGGAGCAGTTTGCTCGCCCTAGATAGGTATGGCTAGGAACATCTGAATTCCTTATGAAAACCTAGAGCAGTGTGTTCACCCTAGACATCTATGCGGTAGGAGAGTCTGAATCCCACACAGGGAACCTAGAACACGTGGTAGACGGTGCACGAAAGCATACCACTCTAGATTCTCAGGGTCCAAGTTTGACTGTCTCAATAAATAAATCTCAACCGCATCAATAACTCAACTCAACTCAACTCGAGGAGGAATCATGTTCCAATTAGGAACTCAAATTGAAATAATGTCCTTTCAAACCAACTAATTTCGATTAAGTCAATGATCGATTAATCCGACACACAATCTCACATTATTGCACCCATTCGATCAACCATGGTTAAATGCGGTAAAGTCTCAATCGGAAATACTTTTAATGATACATGCAGCATGATGCATACGTGAGCAAATCATATATGAAACCTATTCATGAATCATGCTCCCATCAGCCCTTCATGTATCATTTAAAACCATAATATCAAGCATCATCATAAACATTCCCCCACGTGTGTGTACATGGCAGAAACATTTAATTCTAAGTATATGAATATGCCTTGTAATTAATTCATCATCATACTACACATGCACATTAACATCTAATCATGGTTCCAACTGAAATCATGGGTGAAAACCATCGAAAACCATCAATCAAGTCAACTGTAATATCTCGCTAAACCCATGCAAACATATTCACATCACACTTGAATTTAAACATAATATCATAAATCACCCATAATTTAATCACATTACATGAAGGCATATCAGTGCATTCTAGCTCAAATTACTCAACATGAATATTGTAAATAATATTTAAGGGTAAAAACATAAAAAGAAACACAATAATCAAAATGACAAAAAAAAACTGCATTACAGTCATTCGATCACCCTACAGGGCTATTAGAAAGGCTAGCCTTACAATCGGCTTGCAATGCCGTTTGACCATTTGATTGGCGTCTAGTTCGTCTTCCCCACTTCGAATTCAAAACCGAAATCTCACATATACTTCATAAAACATCAAATCTTATCCCCAAACTTCATGATAATCAAATCAATACTTCCAAAACTTCAAATCTAACCATTACCAAGCATAAACCCCAAGAAATTTTATTAAAAATCAAACATTTCTCAAATCACCATTAAAGCTCATAATCATGGAACTTATTTCAAAACCACATCAAAACTTAAATTCGAATCGTATTATTTTGAGACGAAAATATTTACCTTCCAGCAAGTTCTTGATTCAAAATGGTTTTTTAAACTCCTTCAAAACATACCCAAAAACATGATTTTTATTAATACTTCTCAACTCCAATTTTAAAATACATAAAACTTTTAAGAACAAGTAGATCTAGGGTTCAAGAGACCAAAAAATGAAATTTCAACCATTAGGTTTTGAAATAGAAACCTAAATCAGTAGTTTTTGAGTGAAAAGCGAGATTGATTCAAAGCAAAGGAAGAGATTTAAAAGATTTAGGCAAAACCCTAATGGATTAATAGAATATTAAGTAAAATCATACCATAATTTCTTTTCACCTTTAGGAAAATGGGGATTAGGCTCTAATGCTCTAGGTCTTATCCCTTTCTCAATTGGAAAAGTGGTTGCCCCTTTCTTTTTATAGTATGGGGTGGGTTAGACCTAATTAATTAATGGGGTACAAATAGCATTTATAACTAAAAAAGATAAAATTTTTATTTAAACCAAAATTAAAAGATGAAAAATTTTAAAATAATTTCCCATGGTCTTAGTTTAATGTTTGGGACATTTTTGGTTAAAATTTCAATTTTGACCGTGGGGCCCACAGTGGGTCCCGCCAAACCATAATTTTTAAAAAAATAGTAAAAGTTCTAAAAAAATAAAAAATGATTAAATTAATTAAAAATGTGAAGAAAATTTTGGTTAAAACCTTTGTTAACCACTCTAATTTTGAAAATAGTCAAAACCGATCAGAATTGACATTGATCCATACAAAAGCATTAAATAAAATAAAATAAACCGGTTCAAGTTTAGGGATCTTACACATAGGACTAGGATTGAGTAACCTCGTCATATGAGTGCCACAATCCCAATGTTCTCTTTAGCATATTGATTCCCTAGCTCATTATGTTGCACGTGACTTAAGTGGAGACGTGTATGACTTTAACTCTTGAAGGTTATAGAATTCGGTATGGAGTAATGTCATTTTGGACTAAGGGACTTACGTATGGGTTGTTGTGGTACTTATCTTGTAACTAAAATTGAGATATGTATTTATCTTTACCTCACAGTCATTATTCCGGTCTTGCCTCAGAGTCATTTTTCCATGGGTCATTTTTGGCCGAAAATTTTGTTTTGTTGGGTAGCTTCTCTTCTGGTTTTCTTCTTTGTGTGAGAGAGGGGTGATAAATAGTGTGTACAAAGGGGTTATCTTAAGGGGCGGTTTGAAAGGCTTGTAATTCATTCGGTTATTTCTCAAACTCTCTCTAGTCGTGGACGTATGTGTCTTGCCGAACCACATAAATTTCGTATCTTGCTTTATTTATTTTTTATTATTTTTTTACTTTATATTTGGATTGTTCCATTGTCAAAATTCTACAAAGTGGTATCAGAGTTTTGGTTTAAAGTAGTTTTTTTTTGTGATGACATCAAAGGGGTTTAGCAAATTTAAAGTTAAAAAATTTGACGAAAAAAATAATTTTAGCTTGTGGCAGAGAACGGTTAAGGATCTACTAGTACAACAAGGCTTATTAAAAGTGTTGTATGGAAAATCGAAAAAGCCAGAAAGCATGAGTGAAGATGACTGGAAGGAGTTGGAGATGAAGGTGGTAAGTACTATTTGTCTTTGTCTTACTAATGAAGTGTTATACAATTTTATTGGTAAGGAGTCATCAATGAAACTCTGGACAAAATTAGAGTTTGTATATGCAAAATCTCTTACAAACAAGTTATTCCTCAAGTAACAATTGTATGCTCTCAGGATGATAGAAGAATTTGTTTGAATACTTCAACATGTTCAACAAATTGACCTCTCAGTTGCTTAGTATTGGTGTTAAGGTTGAAGATGAGGACAAGACACTACTACTTTTGACATCTCTTCTACCTTCATATGAACATATGACAACAACACTACCGTATAGGAAGGAAAAGATGGAGTTAGAAGATGTTATGGCTACTCTTTTATCAAGTGGGATGAGGAAGAGGCCTAATCTTGATGATTCGCAAGTTGAAGGTATTGTAGATCAAGGAAATAATCGGGGAAGAGGAAGATTTAGGAATAATGAGTTTAATGGAAGTAAGTATAGCTCAAAGTCAAAGGGAAGGAAAAAGATTGAATGCTATTTAGTGATGCTACCGGGTCGGGTTCGGGTCGGGTTTTAATAAACCCAACTCCGATACCGTTCAAAATATCAATACCCAAACCCTATACCAAACCCATCACGGGTTAAAAATTTTATACCAAACCCGACCCTAATGATAAATTCAAAACCCGAACCCAACCCGACCCGAATCTACAAAAAAAAACAAATTAATACAGACCTCTTAACTTTTGAGGATCAAAATACATCCTAACTTACTATAGACCAATATAAATATCTAAAACTTTGAGGATCAAAATACATCCCAACCTACTATAATCCAATACATATCCCTAAAAATTAGTGGATCAAAATACACTATAATCCAATACATATCCCTAAAACTTTGTGGATCAAAATACACCCAACCTGCTATAGTCCAATTCATATCCCTGCAAAAGTCACCTAGATCAACCTCTCATCTCTTTTTTATTCAAGGCCTGCCAACATACTATAATGATATTCTAAGATGTAAAGAACACACATCACTACTCACTTCATAATCAACATTTAAACAAGATAAACAAGTTAAACATCAAAACTAAGATCTCCAAATAAGTTAAACATCTAAAAGTTTTCATTAAGTCACATACAAAACCCCATAACTATCTCAAGATAAACAAATTGAAGCTCCATTACAAAATAGCTTTCATTACACATATCTAAGATTCAAAGTTCTAAACCATGTGGCATTCTCATCAAGTTTCTTGTGCTTAATCCATGCACAAAGAAAAAAATGATATACACCAATTATATATTACAATACATAAGACAATCAAGATATATAAAACATAAATAAGAATTGTTTACCTCTGCTCAACTTCATCATTATATGACATAGATGTTGATGCAAATGATCTAGAATGTCCACCTGCATAAACACAATACAATATGATGAATATAACATGTTATAAAAGTAAATATTTTTATTACACAATCATCTACCTTGTCTCTCAATTGATATCCAATCCTTTGAACACATCAAAGCTTCAATTGTCTCTGGAGCTAATCGACTTCTGTGGTTATCGATCACCCTACCTCCTGTGCTAAAAGTTGATTTAGATGCTACTGTTGATATAAGAATAGCCAAAATATCATGAGCAATGAATAAAACAGTAGGGTATTTAGCTACATTGTTCTTCCACCAACCCAAAATATCAAAATCTGAACACCGAGGATGGTTTGGATCCTCCAAGTAATGATCCAACTCAGACTTCACTTATTGACCATTCATGGTGCTACTGATAAACACATCAAAACCAGCAAGTGGGTCTATCTCTGAAGATCTACTCAACATAGGTTCCAGTGGAGAAATTTCACTTAATGATTGATATTCCTTAACAAGCTCATACATATTTAATGAACAAATCCAATTTGTCTATATGCTTGAACTTCATCTTCATTAAGACGGGGATATGTATACTCAACAATCCTCATCTTATATCTAGGATCCAAGACAATAGCAACCGACATCACAAGTGAGCACACATCCCAATATTTCTCAAATTTATCACACATGGACTTTGCCATAAACCGAATATCATCATTTAAAGACATTTTCCATTGTGTTAATGTCATCCTTATCTCAACAACTTTAGGAAAAAATAAATTAGCGGTGGGATATTGTGATCCAAAAAAGACTTCAGTCACACTACAGAAAAGCTTCAACTTATCACAAATCTCCCTTGCAAGTATCCACTCATTCTCATCTGGCAATCATCCATGCCACCTTTCACGTTGCTTCAAACGAGGAAAAACATCTTTATATTCTAAAGCAGTTTGAAGCATAAAAAAAGTTGAATTCCACCGAGTTTTGCAATCCAAAATCAACCTTTTAGTGCATGAAATTCTCAACTATTTGGCAGCATCCTCAAACTTCTCAATACATGATGGTGTCGCCATCCAAAAGACAACACATTCACGAATTTTTTCTATGCCATCTTTGATTATTTGAAGGTCATCTTGAACAATCAAATTCAATATGTGTGCACAACATCTCATGTGTAAAATCTGCTCACCTAATAAAAGTGCATGAGACTCTAATAAACTATCTCTTAGACAATTGATTACACTATCATTAGTTGAACAATTATCCACCATAATTGTAGACAACTTACGATCAATATTCCACTCAAGAAAAGAATCCATCAAAGCATTGCTCAAAGTTTCCTTATTATGTGGAAAAGGCACATAAACAAACCTATATTAATTACACACTAATATTAGAAATATAAATAATATATAAACAAAAAATCTTAACTTTGAATAAAATGAAAGATATATAAAAAATTAAAGCAAATAAAACAAATAAAGCTAAATACCGTAAGAGTCTCTTCTAGATAGTCCACTTGTCATCAATGAAATGAGCTATCAATGACATATATCCCTTCTTTTGATTTGATGTCCACATGTTTGTAGTCACAGCTATTCGGCTTTTAGTCTTTTCCAATGTCATGTAAACCTTTTTCTTTAACCGGTTATAGCCCTTTAAGATTTCATTTTTCATTGTTGTACGCCCCACATTTTTAAACATTGGTTGAAGGCTCATAGAAAATTCTCTAAAGCCGGGATGTTCTACCATTGAGATAGGGTACTCATGCAAAGCTATCATTCAAGCTAATTTCTCTCTAGAAACTTCTTAACTAAAAGTGAAGTTTCCAAACTTCATTGTCCCATCCTCACCAACCTCTTTGCCCGCTATAAGATGTTGTCGTATGTCTGAGTTCTTTCTCATCATACACCTTTTGAGATGGTTTGCCAAGTGTGTAGTCCCATGCCCACCGGGTGACACAAGCTCTGTAGCACAATGATCACATTTAGCAAAATCCTGTCCATTCTTTTTTATTTTTTTGAAGTCTTTCCATACTGCAGACATCAGCCTACAACGGGTTTTTGCAGTAAAAGCTTTAAAATTGGAAGTTTCATCTACATTTGCATCAGTCGGTTGACCTGAGGCTTCATTTTCACTTGGAGCCGGAGGTAGAGGTTTTCACTTGGAGCCGGAGGTAGATGTGGGTTTTCACTTGGAACTATATCAACTTCAATTGGAGTTTTATCAAAAGGTTGATTCTCCATCTCTTAAACCTGCAAGAAATAATATTTGTTAGCCACTTAATCGGGATAATATAAATAGTTCAAGTTGCATTAAAGCAAATCATTCTGCAGAAATCAAGCTTATTCCACATAACCAAGGAATTAAAGTTAAAAACACAGCCACTAGCAAATATCACCAATGCATAAACTTAAAGTGTAACAAAAAAAATTTACCCACTTTAATATACTTCATAAGCACACTATTAAAGGCAAACAAAATCCACTAGTCCATATGATATCACATTAACATCTATTTTTAGGCATAAAAAAATGGCAACAAAGTCTTGTATTAAATGTAACAAAGGTCACAAATATAACTAAACAGGAGAACTACCACTCTTAATTTATTTAAATAACATACAAACAACTAACTATTTATCAATAGTCAATCACAATATCAGAGACCAAAAAAATTATCATAAGGGAAATTGCCATACACGGACTATACACATCAATCATAACAGTTAATACTTAAAAAATTGCAGCATAACAAAAAATCTATAGCGACATTACCCTCATTGCTAAAAGCTCCTAAACACCAAAACCATAGAACTTCATATGGATCATGGGAAAGAAGTTTAATCCATACTAAGCACATACTAGGTTCCATATCATTAGTCATCAATTAACAATAATTGCATAGTCAACTATTAAAATATTCATAATCTGGCCACTCACCTTATGGAACTACATATGACACAAATTAGCCACATCAATGTTCATATTTCACTCTAAAAAATAGGAGATGATAGGCAATTCACGCACTAGTAACATTTAGGAGGTGATTAGTTTACAATGTAGAAGAAAGCCATGAGATGGGATCACAAGTAATAATTTTCATTAATCCATATTCTAACCACACGTTCAATGAATAAGATAAGAACAACAAGAATAAAAACAAGAAGCAATAGTAGTCATACTAATTGTCGTCCCACCAAATCATCAAATCATTCATTTCTGAGAGTGTACAGACATTCTCCATATAAGAAAAATCCAAAATAAATTAAGGCAAGTACTATAAAAGTTCACCAATCACAATACTGACTGCACATGCGCTACTGATCACAACGATTCTCAAACAACCAGTTGGAAACCGAATTATACAAAAAATGAAACCACAAAAAGTTACAAAGTTTGGCAGAGTCAATCAGTCCAAAATGATGTAAACCTCATTTTCCCAGCAAAATGAAATCCCAACAATAAATGTGACGGGAGTGAGTTACCGGCAGGAGCACGACGAGCGAAGCAGTCGGTAGAAAAGGAAATCGCTTGGCCCATGGCGAGATGAAAAGGAAACAGAGAGGGGACGACGGAGAGATAGAGAGAAAGAGCAAATCAAAGCAAAAAAAAATTAAAATATATCCGCTGTAAAGAACCCTAAAAAATCTCCAAACACAATAAAAATGCAAGAAAGCGGAGAGGCCCAGGCACGGCTGGTGAAAAGCACAAATTAGTAAAGGAAGTACCTTTAACTTTGTATCGTAGAAGAGGGAGGACGATCGAAGCGGATTTAGGGCGGAAAACTTCCTTCCGCCGTCGGCAAATGGCAGCCACGAAATGGAGAGGCGGTCTTTGGAATCGGTGGGATGGCGAGGAAGCGCCAGCATACGAAGTGGACAAGCCCCGGAGGGAGGTCGGAGGTGGACTGTCGTTGATGGAGCGAACTCAGCTAAGGCGAAGCAAAAGCTACTAGCTGTGTGTGACTGTGCGTGAAACTGAGACAGGAAAATAACGGGGAGACATTAGGGCATGGGCATAGAATCAGGTTGTAAATACCGGGTCGGGTCAAGGAAAACCTGAATCCAACCTGACCCTAATGGTTCGGGTTAAGATTTAAACCCGAACCCAATTTATTTTACCATTTAGTAAATTCAAACCCGACCCATTAGGGTCGGGTTTATCAAAAAACCCAACCCGAGTGGCATCCCTAATGCTATTATTGCAAGAAGGAAGGGCACATGAAAACGGAGTGTCAAACGCGCAAGGAGGACTAAGAGAAGAAAAAGGAAAACATGGCTTCTTCTGGACAGGCTAGTGTGGTGGAGGATCGACCTGATGATTTTAAGGCCGATGTGTTATCTGTCACTTCAAGTATTAATTTTTTTTAATAATTCATGGATTTTAGATTTGGGTTGTTCATGAAATATGTGTCTTAATCGTGGCTGGGTTGATACTTACGAGCATTTAATGGTGGATCTGTTCTAATGGGGAATAATGCTACCTGTAAGACCATTGAAGTAGAAATTGTGACAGATTATATGATTAGATTTCATAAGAGAAAGTTATTTTAATGAGTATAGAAATTTTTTGTAAATATTCGTTCATCGATAGAGTCATCGACTTGTTGATGATGCTACTGATGCAGAAGGAAGACGACGATGGAACAATGATGGTGAACCGATGGTACATTGATGATATACCGGTGGGTCAGCATTAGTGATGTTGATGAGAATGATTTTTCTATTTTATTCCATTGTTGGCAGAGGGGGTTATGTAAGATCTCTAATCTTAAATCAGTTTTCGTTTCACTTTAACTATTGGTTATTGTGAGGTTAACACGTTTTATAATTTATTCGGTGGTTTCAAAGATAGATGGTGTTTCTCATGGTTTTAATCAAAATCAACTTTATAGATACTGGTTTTAAGTGATTTTGAATCAAATGTGATTTTTTGGGATTTTTTTTTCTGAATTTTCACTATTTTTTCAAAAATCAGGGTTTGGCGGGACCCCCTATGGGCCCCACTGTCAAAATTTGGGTTTTTGGACCAATGAACCTATACATCAACTTAAGCCCATATAAAATTTTTTAGAATTTTCTCAGATTTAATTAGTGCCCAAATTTGTAAAATACCAATTTTTAGCCCAAAATTCTACTTACACCCCATTAGTTCAGTTAGTGCAACCCAAACCCTACTATAAAAGGCCAAACCTGAGTCATTTTCATTTTGGAAATAGGCTGAGAAAGGAGAGGTCAGGCCTAATCCCCGATTAGGCCCGGATTAGAAGGTATTTAAGGTAAGTCCCTTCTCATTAAGCACAAAAACCTAGCTTTTCTCTTAATCGCTTCTAGATCTACCATTTCCTCTTTGTTTTGATTCATTTTTAAACATCAAAACCTACTGATTTGCATCTTTACTTCAAACCCTAGCTCTCAAAATCCGATTTTTATGTTCAACAAGCCCTAGATCTAAGTTTTTGATTAGGGTTTTCTTTGTTAAATAGGTTTTAATGGAGTTTAATTCAAACTCTGTCTTTGTAAGGTTTTCAAGAAGGGTGACCATCAAACCCAAGCCTAATCAAGGGATAAGGTAATGGACTTTCAAAATTTCAATCTTCTTATGGTAAAACTCTTGATTTTGTGGTTTATTTTGAATGGTTTTACTTGATTTAAGGCTTTAATGACATAATTAGTAAATGATAATCTTTAATCCCGATTTCATAGGGTTTTATCTTGTTATGATGTGGATTAGCATTCTGAAAGTTATGGTGGACTTTTAATGGCATTTAGGTTGTTAGATGGTGATTTTGAGTTTTCTCAATGGAGTTTCGGTTTGAAAATGCGAAAGGAAGAAGAAGGTTGAATTTGCCTTGTTGGCGCATGGCGTTCGAACGACAACACTACAGTTTTGGCATTTTTCCTGTTTAGCCGATAGAACGCCCGCGTTCGAACGACTACACTGCAGAAATTTACAATTTTATGTATGATGCTTATTTTGACATATCTGCTTCAAAATATCAATTTTATGTTTATGTGGAGTATTTTGATCTATAATAAGCTACTTGAAGAGCATTGTATTGATGTTAGAAGTTGTGGTATATATATTTAGAGTTATGTGGAATGGCTTGTGGTTGGTTATATTATGTTGGAATTACCATCTTAAAGTTATGAATGGTTGATTCTCTATGGTTAGGTGTATTTTCAGTAGGGTTACAATATACTAATGGGCTGATATGTCATGTTAAGATGTGGTTAATTGATGTGTGAATACTAGTGTTATGTCTTGACTTAAGTATGAAGTGAATGATCTTATATGTGGTTAGCTCGTGGTTAAGCTTTGATTTGAGTTACGATTTTAATAATTCTTCTCCTATAATTTTCGCTGGAATTCATGATTATATGTTAATGCTCATATGTAGTGTGATGGTGAGTGAATTACAAGCATGTTAAAATGCATTGAGTGAAGTGCTTCTACTATTTGCACACACACATGTGGGGTTTAATGATGATGATGAGGTTTGCTATTATGATTATGAATGATGCATGAAGGGCTGATGAGAGCACCTATAATGAATTAGAATTCATGTATGCTCTGCCCACGTATTTACCATGTTGCATGCATCATGAAAATGTATTTCCAATTGAGGTTTTACCATTAGTTAATCGAAATTGATCGGCTGTGTGGAATAGCCGAAGAGAAACCATTGGACACTTGCAATATGGGACGCATTATGTCGATGGATAGCTCTAAGGTTTGTTACGCTAGTGCTTAGTTAAATTTGCTTCTATGGCGTCATGAATACTCATGGTATGGGACGTGAAGACTAGAGTCGACATAGAAGTATTTTTACGTGCACACTCCGAGGCGGGTTGAGTCTAGTTAAGTGGATGCAAATGTATTTCCAATTGAGGCTTTATTGAGGTTAATCGAATTTGATCAATTGTATGTAGTGGTTGAGATTATGTGCCGAATTAATCGCTTGTTGAATTAATCAGAACTTGGTTGGTCCGAAAGGACATGTTTTGATTTGAGTTCCTGTGTGGAACATGTAAACTCCCTGGGTTGAGTCTAGTTAAATGGAGTTATGTAGGGACAAGTTGTGTACTTGTCTTGTGGATTGAGATTATTATGATTATTTGGACCCTGAGAATCCAGTTGGCTTGTCTGAGTGCACCGGCTTACCAGATATTGTTACTTGAGACTTCGGTCTTGATAAACAGGAGTTGCTTGAGACTTCGGTCTTGATAAGCAGGTATTGTTGCTTGAGACTTTGGTCTTGATAAGCAGGTACTGTTGCCTGAGACTTTGGTCTTGATAAGCAAGAGTTGCTTGAGACTTCGGTCTTGATAAGCAGGAGTTGCTTGAGACTTCAGTCTTGATAAGTAGGAGTTGTTTGATACTTTGGTCTTGATAAGCAGGAGTTGCTTGATACATCAGTCTTGATAAGTAGGAGTTGCTCGAAGGCTTTGGCCTTGAGGTGTAGGTTTATTCTCTATATGTATAGACTTACATATTAGATATGTATGTTAGAGATACATTTTATGTAGGTTGATATGATGTAATGCATGGTTGGATATGTATGTTAGAGATATATTTCATGCAAGTTGATATGATGTGATGCATGATTGGATATGTATGTTAGAGATACATTTCATGCAAGTGGATATGATGTGAATGACACTATGTGGATTATATACTATGATGCAAGTTTAGGTGATGTGTATGTGTGATCAGAAAATGATACATCTTGTCAATCTTTGATCTGAATGATTTTATTACTATGCTATTGTATTTCTGATGATGATAGTTATATTAAAAACCATTGCTGAGTTGTTTAAACTCACCCCTCTTTATTGTGCTTTTGCTTTGGGGTTGCATGGTGTGACATGTAGACGAACAGGATCTCCTCTTTGAGGAAAGATCGGAGACGACTTGGATGTGATCGTGGAGACTCTTATGCGACTTATTTTCCTTAGTTTATGCTTTATGTTTAGAACCTTTGTGTATGGTTCTCTGTTGGATTTATGTTACTTTATACAATTGTGTTGCTCAAGACCTATTTTGGAGCCTAGAGTGGGCTATGGTTAACTAAGCATGTGGTTTGAGACTAGTCGTTTATTTTGAGTTAAGTGACTTTCTTTCTTTTATACTTATTTACTCTTGCTCAAAGGAATGTGCGTACTCCGTAATTCTGTTAGATCGCCCGTATTTAGGGTTAAGTCTTCCACTAAACTGTATCTCAATTTTCCCTTGTCGCCCCCGCGTGCTTGACTGGCCCCTGGACCGGGTTCGGCTTGGGTCGGGCAGCACCGGGGCGTGACAGGTTAGATGCATCGATGAGTTACCAATGGTCATTTATGACTTGCCTGACATATTGATGAGTCTACTAATAGTATGTTGATGTTGGATATTTTATAAGGAAATTGCTATAAATGTTAGGCTATTATTAAGAGTTATAATAACATATTATTCTCTGCATGAAGTTGCAATTATGTGTAATGATGTGAATAAAGTTGCAATTATGTGTGATGATGTATGTACTTTTGTGTATATTCCTTTGTAATGGATTGTGCCCCAAGACTGATGTCTTTTAGTATTTGAGGTTAGGATAACTCATAGTGCCTTGACTCCTCAAGTGAGTATTTAGCTATGTCAACAGAAGGGGGTTGGTATGAAAAAAGGACCAAAGTCTTCATGTTATCTAAAAATGGGAGTTATGTGGAACCGCTTCCCTGACTGAGGAGTCATGTTTGAATAGGCTAGAACATCAAAAGATTACTAGTCCTGTACAACTCAATACAAGAGTTGATCTTCAGTGTCAAGCCCTGCCACACCCCCTTGACCTGAACCCGGTCTAGGGTGGTGAGATAGGACATGACGAAGCTGAAGACTGGCCCAAAATGATTCTTATTGAAGCACACAATACGTGCCCTTTATGCAAAAACAAATAACGAAAGGAAAAGTGATAAAAGTTAAGTCTCACTTAGTTTATCATCACACCCACAACACATAAAATAGTTAGTCACAAGCCCTAAGGCTACATCATGCCTAAAACCATCACATGTTATCTATTACATGAAAGTAATATGTTCCAACATCAACATAATCCTAACATAGGTCTAAACATGACAAAGTAACTAGTCGTATCTCTTATTTATTTATCATCAAACTTGTGATATAATTATTCTGAGAAACTACATGACATAACATACAACACGCCAAAACAAAATCAGAAACAAAAGAGGGGTGAACTTAGCTTAGTAAGGGTTTTAAAACAAAACAAAAGCTCATGATAACAACACATGTATTCTTCATATAGAAATCACTTTAAACATGCATCACATATCAATTATCTACACCTGTGCATCATGAGTTAAATCACATTCCATATTCACATTCACACCACTTATGCATTATGAGCTTATTCATAATTTAAAACACATGTGCACAACTTGTGCAATCATTTAAGTTTTATGATTCATTCACATCCTGCATAAATTGAGTATCAACATTCACATTCACCTTGCATAATTAAGTATATCAAACTACATACCATCCTGCATGTTAAAGTATAATTACATCGTATACATCTTATATAAACATAAGCATCATTCTCCATACACAATTTGTGTCAATGAGTATACACATGTATAAATAATCTGGTGAATGACTTATCCTGGCCAAAGTACAAGCAGACATACTCACCCTAAAAATCCAAAACAGAAGTCTAAAACCCTGGAAGGAAAACTTGAGTAGTTTGGGTAAATCCTTAATGAAAAAATTACCTCTAGTAAGCCGATGCACACAAATATACCATCATAGATTTTCAAGTCTACAAAAGTTACAATAGTTATTACATTATAGCAAATTCACTCTTCTCACCCAGGGAGGAAAACCGTCATCAAAGAGTCTTAAAACCCCATCCAATGGACGTAAAACCCCATCCTTTTGAACGTAAAATCGATTCAATAAATGTTTGATGTGGCTAATCCAAAAAACTACAACACTCAATAGATTAATCATGATTAAACACGAGTAATATTAACTTATAATTCATTTTTATGATACACGCAACATGATACATATGTGAACAACATTTATAAGATGCAAACATATGTAAACATACCCTAACCAGTATTAAATTTATGAAACATGATCCATTTGCGACAAATAAAAATCATATAAGCATGGGTAAGAGATACATTCATGGTCATGCACCTAATTGAGCTAAAACATGTAAAACATGGCCCATTTATAATTAAATTGACATGTGCAAGCATTCATTTTCTCTCATGATCATAAACTACTGGAGTCATAAAATAAGAAAGAAGAAATAACCAAAGTACATATTTAAATCAAGTAGAGCATCATATTAAGCTTGAACATGCATAGTCATATATTTACTTAAGCTAAAACATATATATCACGCTCCATTTGAAATTAAGGTAATGTGTAAGTATTTTTAGCTCATCATGGTTATAATATACTAAAATCATGAAAAAATATGAAAAAATGATCAAATTTTACTAAAATAAACATGTACCAAAATTACTGTGCAGCTATTTGAACGCCAATTTAAGCCGTTCAAAAGGCAACACACAAAATTTAATTCATGCATTGCTGTTCTAATGGTCAAGACAGTTCACTCTAGTTTGTCTTTTACCTCTCAAAATCCAAACAAAAATCATTCTAGAATTCCATATAAATTCCTAAAACATCATTTAATCAATACCTAAACTTAAAACACGATGGATTTAACATTTTTTATACTTAATCATATAAAACAACAATAAATCAAATGCTTTTAAGGAATCATCATTACTTATCAAGATGCTTCAAAAACTTAAATGTACCCACAATCCTGGCATTATAAGAGGGTGAAAACCCTTTACCTCTATTCAGCTTGTGAATCCTTTAAACGAACTCCAACCTCAAGAAACCCTACCTAAAAATTAGAAATTTTAGTTAGTCCCAATCAAAACCTAGCTAATAGACTGAAATCAACATGAGAGTAATAGATTTAAGACCTCCTTACGTTAAAAATGAAAATTACATAGATTAGGGTTCTAAATAAGAACTAAAAAGATAATCTTGATGGAAAGAAACTAAGAATCTAAATAGGAAATGTGAAGGATGAGATGATTAAGACAAAAATTTTAAGGATTAAGGTGTGATTAGGAGAAAATCTTATCTCAAAAAGGGTTTCTCCTTTAGGAAATGAAGGTAAATCCTAACCTCTCTCCTAATCTCAACCCTTCCTCATTTGGAAAAAGAGCTAGGCTTTTCCTTTTATAATAAGTGACTTGTGAGCTGGGAATTGAATTGTTGGGTTAGAAAATAGGTGAATAAATAAGTGACCATTTAAGGGCACATTTGACTCAAAAATAAATTTAATCATACCCAAGCCCACTTAGATAAATCAATAGAAGGTTGACGGGTACAAAGGGTAGCATGTCATCCGATTACGAATATGGGTCCCATAGTGGGGCCCACTTATTTGATCAAGGAAAATAGAAAAATGTACTTGAATAGGTAGAAATTTGGTGGATCAAGTTTGAAACTAATATTCTAAACTAAAATAAAATTAAACCCTAAAAAATTTATAACTAAACTAGCCCATTACCCCAAGAAAATTAAATCAAACTAAAAAAATTAATTTTACAAAAATAAAAATAATATAAATTCGAAGATCTTACATTTAGGAGTATCAAATCTAAATTTAATGTACAACAACTCTGTCTCACTCTCTCTGCCTCTCTCTCTATTCATGTTGAATAATTACATTTGAAGAAGAAAGACAAGTCAAGAATATAAATTGAGGACCCTATAGAGGTGGATGTTGTTGGAAACAACAGCTTCCAAACATATTAACTGGGATCATTGAATCTACTTTTGTTTTTTGCTTTTTGTACGGGATTTCATGTTAGCTACAATTAGAGGGTTTGATCAAGTGGATATTGTACATATTGTTGGTTTACATAAGGAAGTTTATGAAGAATAATCTTATTTCTACATATATATTTTTATTAGGTTTAAATAAGTTTTATAATGTATATATTCTTTAAAAAAAGTTATAAAACAACAACGATGACTTCATCCGTCATTGATAGTCTAATGATAAATATTTTTTAATCAAAATGTAAGTATCATCAACAACCACAATCGTCGCTGAATCTTATAAATCTCGATTGGAACTACATGTTTCAGTGACAACTATTATGACCATCACTGAAAGTTTCATTTTTATGACGGTCTAGTCATTGTTAAATGTGTATAAAGTTGTCACTAACAATGCAAAGAAGACGATGTTTGATGTGTGTAACTGTTGTTGAAAGTCCATATGGCTGTCATTGAACTTATCAGCAATGAGATTAATTGCGACAACATGTAGCCTGTCATTGTTGTTATTAGCGACAATTATTGTAGTCAACAACGACTACAAACAACCATCGCTATAAACCATTTTTTTTGTCATGGGATTTGAGATGGATAACAACATATCCATTAATTTTGATGAAGTGCATAAGCCAAATGCATCTTTCCTTCAAATTCAATCACAGTTCTTATGATATGTCACTTAGATAATACTCCCTCCATCCTTGGCAAAAAAAGTTTATTCCATATTAATAGCTCTATTTTATTCAATTTAAGTGGTGGGGTACTTTAAAAAAAGTTTCAAAAAGTTATTTTCCCTGCTCTTAGATGTAGGTTTTATCATTCAATAAAAATAATTATTTTTTCAAATGTAGCTATTTATATTGGACAACGGGAGTATGATATTCCAAGCTAAATTAGAAGATAAGATGGTCTTGTCTCCACATTAAAAAAAAATGCATGTTAGCAAGATGAAAACCCATCATAGATTGATTTTCTTAAGTAAGAGATCTATTGCTAAGAGCTAGCCCAACAAATCAAGAGTAATAATTTGCTTTATATTTGTGTCATAACAAGTGTTGTCACTCCACCATGTGAAAATGGGGTATGGAAAATAATTCTGGTCTATTTGAGAGAGAATTTGTTTTATAATTGGAATCGACCCATAAGTAATGTGATTGTTAGAGAACAAGGCTTGTTAATGAAGAATTCCATGACCCTGTATTTACAAATAATAGATGCATCATTTAGAGATCACAATTCATCTTGAAAAGATTACGCCAACTTATCATTCAAGGTCCCACGCCATTTGGAATATTGTTCTTCCTTTAAACTGAGGCAAAAGAGGAGTTGAGCATGCCAATGGGCCAACCAGTGAAGCTATTACTTTTCTATTTCCAACCTTGATTTTGCAACTTCTTACCATCATAACTTTGATAAATAATATGGATATCCAAGTATAGGAGCATGTAGTTGGGTTTGAAACTCAAATTGATTGCTTGTTTTAAATAAACCTTATGAACCCACTTATACCATAAGGACTCCTTGTTTGTATGAATTGCCTTATTTGAATCGTTGATGCTTCTAATGCCCAACCCACCTTCATTTAAGGGCTTACATTCTTTTCCCTAGTCATGTTATAAAAAGAAGATGAAGAAGAACATCCTTACCATAAAAAATAGATAGTGGTAAACCTTCTTTGGGAGCTAAGCATGAAACCCATTAGGGTTGGAGATCATTTGGACCATTGATGAGCTCAAGTCTCTCGTATATGACAATAAGCTTAACTTTGACCCAACTATACATTTAAGAACATAATCTCAAGTTGTAACGACCCAACCCGAGCCGGGCCCACAAAATCACTAATAGGAAAATTTTCTCTTTCCTTGAGCCAGGAATCATCGTCTGAGTGCGAGAGGTACAACGTTCGTCTACGCACTATGGAGCTTTAAGGCTTCTTTGTACGTCGACTTAGGTTGTAACGAGCACGTACACATAACGAAGCTTCATAGTTCGTTGCGTGTAAAACAAAATAAAACATATTATTATAATGATTTGGATCGGGCCAACGTTGCCTTGCCGTTGGTTGCCTACGTACGTATTGGATATTATTCTAATACGATCGGATCCGAACGTAGTTCTGCCTAATGGCTACTACATACAACAAGCATCACAAAATCATACATATAAAATACATATCTCCGAATATTTAGTCGGAGTGTACAAAAACTCGTCATGTATCGGAGTCAAGCGGAAATTAATAAACCAAAAACGTACATCTCGCTCTACCACCGAGCAGGATCAAAACTACACATACACGTCTCGCTCTATCACTGAGCCAAGACCGAGAACACAAATTACACGTCTCGCTCTACCCTAGAGCGAGACCACACACGTCATATAAGTATACATCATGGCATCTAGGCACATAGCATAGTATGTAAGCACATAGCATGGCATAGAGGCACATAGCATGGCATATAGGTACATAGCATGACATATAGGTACATAGCATGACATATAGGCACATAGAATGACATATAGGTACATAGCATAGTATATAAGCACATAGCATGGCATATAGGCACATAGCATAGTATATAGGCACATAGCATGACATATAGGTAGTATATAGGCACATAGCATGGCATATAGGTACATAGCATAGTATATAGGCACATAACATGGCATATAGGCACATAGCATGGCATATAGGTACATAGCATAGTATATCGGCACATAACATGGCATATAGGCACATAGCATGGCATATAGGTACATAGCATAGTATATCGGCACATTGCATGACATATAGGCACATAACATAGTATATAGACACATAACATGGCATACAGGCACATAGCATGACATATAGGCACATAGCATAGTATATAGGTACATAGCATGGCATATAGGCACATAGCATGACATATAGGTACATAGCATAGTATATCGGCACATAGCATGACATATAGGCACATAGCATAGTATATAGGCACATAGCATGGCATACAGGCACATAGCATAGTATATAGGTACATAGCATAGTATATAGGTACATAGCATAGTATATCGACACATAGCATAGCATAACACACATCATAACTTAGCACATGCTGTACGGAAGATCAGAAATGCTTACTTCTATCATAACCCATATAGTATTGGTATCTACGGATAGAACCTTGTCTTACTTCGGGTGTCTTTTTCTTGTTTCGGTGTTCGGGCAGGGCCTTACTTAATCTCGGGGTATTTCCTCCTTATAAGGTTGTCAGCTCAGAAAATAGAACCCACCATCGCGTAGAACACCTTCGATTTAGTCAAGAACGGCTCTTGAATCGACTAAATCGGAGTTGGGGGTGGCCAGAAATAGAGAAAACAAAGTTGGTTGGTACGGGTAGAACCTCTCCTTGTCTTGGGGTGTTTCCTCTTCATACGATTGCCAACTCAGAAAATGGAACCCTCTACCACATAGAACATACTCGATTTAGTCAAGAACGCCTCTTGGGCCGACTAAATCGGAGTTGGGATGGCCAGAAACAGAGAAAACGAAGTTCATCGGTGCATGAAGATAACGGGCAGGACCTCCTCTTGTCTTGGGACATTTCCTCATCGTACGGTCTCCAACTTGAAGAACGGACAGCTCCATTGTGTAGAACATACTCGATTTAGTAGGAAACGAGTCTTGAACGGCCTTAATCGGCCTCAGAACGGTCAGAAACGGGGGTAGAGAAGTTCTGGTGAAGAATGACCTCCTCTTGTCTTGGGATGTTTCCTCATTGTACAGTCTCCAACTTGAAGAACAGACAGCTCCATTGCGTAGAACATACTCGATTTAGTAGGAAACGGGTCTTGAACGGCCTTAATCGGCCTCAGAACGGTCATAAACGGGGGTAGAGAAGTTCTTGTGAAGAATGAAGCGAAAATGGGGGTATAAATAGCCCCCGAGCTGCCGAAACCGCGACGCCGCGCCGCCAGAAATGGCGGCGCCTGCGGAAACGCACGGCGCGCCCGTGGCGCCCACCGTTTCGTGTCCCCCGCGCGCAGCGCGATGGGCGCGCGTACTGCACGCAATGACCGCGCATCGCGGCCGCGCGTTACACGTGCCGCGGTCGCGCGTGCCCCGCGTGCGTCGCGCGCACACTACATATTTAATTTTTCTTTTTTTATTTTTAAATCAAATCTTCAAACGTGCGTATCTCCCTACCCCGGATTCGGATTCGCGCGTTCTTCATACCGTTGGACTCGTATTGACGAGCCCTTCGATACTAACCCACTTAAAGCAGCAAATCATTATATTTCTAAGTAGGTCCCACCTATTATCTATGTTTCCCGAGGTCATTACTTCCGGTCCCAACCTCCGTTTCGCGCGTTCTTTGAATCGTTATGCTCGTTATGCCAAGATCTACCTGGCTACGGGTATTTCATCTAATGAAAACTTTTAACATTAATCTCAAATTACCGAATTACCCTTAACCCTCCCGGGTTAAGCGTAACTGAAAAATGGGTCGTTACACAAGTAAAGGTTTACATAAAGCATAAGCATAAGCATAAGAGAGCTCCTCGGGGAAGAGACGAAGGTCCAAGTACCCCATTAGAAAATTAGCAATTTGAAAATTAAATATAGAAACAATTTCTTCCCCAAGGAGGGATCCATATGAAAAAAAAGATAGTGCTCTTGGAAATATTTGGTTCCAGTCCTAGATGCAAACTCATCCTCTACTTAATGTGGCTGGCAGAAGATCAAAAGTCCAAGAAAAAAATAACTCTATCTGCAAACAAAAAGTGATAAATATAAAGGACATTTCTAGTTTAGGAGGGAGAATATGCTTCTTATCATATTTTTTCTACAACATAGATAGAAAAAATCTGCATACATAAATAAAGATCATGGGAGATATATGTTGCCAACCATTGTTCAAAACACTAAAAAAGGAAGTACACATGCATTTTCAAACCACTTCTCATCAAAACCAAGACCTTTAAGGATAATTAGAATAAAGTCTCATCAAAGTTTTTCATATGCTTTCTAAAGATCAACCAACTTTTTAGACTCTCCTTTATGATGAAAAATTCTTATTACCTCATGAGCAAGGAGAATACTCTACCTAGTCATCCTCCCCTAGATGAAAGCTTATTAATTGTGACTAACAAAATAAGGGATAGCTAAAGAGAGGTGGTTTTCCATGATTTTAGAAAATGATCTTATACAAGAGGTTGATAAGGGAAACATTTTCTATGCTCCCTATTGATAGTAAGCTAGCTTAAGGAATGCATGTGAGTTATTGATATTTGAACTTGATGGTACACATAATAGTGCATGTTAACATTATTAGTTGTTAGACCCTTAGCTTTGGAATAGGCTAAGGGGGCAGAGGAGTCTCAACTTGGCGAGCGGATAGCCAGGGGAAAGCTAAGAAATGATGGTGTTGGTGCATTGGCGGACTCATATCCAAGTCCTACTCAGATAGGATTTGATGGCAGGCTGGGTGTCATCACCTAGGGCGGTTCGTAGGAAGGCTAGGACTCTTATGGACAACTCCTACTTGAAGTAGGAGAGACACTGGTGGTTGTTGCTAATATGTTCCCATATTTTTTAGCGCGACTAGAAGTCGCCTTGGAGGCCTAATGTAAGTAGGAAGCCTGGACAAGGAGTTGTGTACGAGTTGGATTGCTTGAGATGGCCAAATCCTAGTGAGACATGGATTCCATGCAAGAAGAAGATGCAACCAAGGCTTTGCTGAGACAAGATGACATGCAAGCAGAGGACTTCTAGTTGGAGTAGGAGTCCGATGAGTGCTAGGAGAGGTGGGACATTTGAAGGAGGGCTTAAGTAGACTTCTAGTTAGGTTAGGTCTTCTTTGGGATTATTTTGAGCATATATATGGGCTGGTTTCTTATTTGTAATGGGCCAAGGATTGGGATTCTGAATTTGTAACTAAGGTTGGGCAAGTCCTAGTGGTACTAGGCTTCTCGATTTTTCCTCTATATAAAGGAGGCATCATGGAAGGTTGAAGGCAAGTTATTGAAGCATTCAAAACTCAGAAATATGCAAGGGTCGGATTGAGAGCTTTGGTCATAGTTTCGAAGGACTATTGGGTAGCAAACACTTACTGGGCAACTTGGAGGAGCTGTTGGGAGTACACTCAACTAAGGGGCGGACCATACTCAGTAACTCAGCAAGGCTTGAGGCAGATTTTAGCTAAGGGGCAGACTAGTTTGCAAAATAGCTGAGTTGGTATTGAGTTTGGGAGCAAGGTAGGGGCCTTGTTAGTGTAAACTACGTGCTGAATAAAAGGTTTGGAGGCGGTCCTCATTTTTTCTTATATTTCCCTACGTTGTACTTTGTTTGGATTTGCATAAACTTGGTGCAAGAGGGCAGATAGGCTACGAGTTGTGTAGCGCAAGCAGACCATCATGTATACGAACGTTAAGATCAACTTTATGCCCGTGACATTAGCCCTAATACTAACATGCACTAACGTGTTTACTGTCAATTTTTTAGATGAATGGCTCCCATGCATTTCTTCGGTAGACACATTATTAGTAGTGAACATAGAAAATACCTCCCCTCATTAATATTAACTTTTAGCATTTGGCTTTTTTTCAATCAACTTATTTGGCTTTTTTTTTCTATTTCCCTTCATACTACACCAAGAAAACATGAACACTCCACCAAGTTCAATACATTAAATCTTGTATTGTACAAATATGGAGAGAGTGCTATGTAGGAAGATGGGCATTAAAATCATTGAAGAAAATAAATTACAAGACACGAAGCACTAATATAGATACAGAGTGCAAGTCGAGACACTGGTCAAAGGGTAGATAGCTAGATTTTAAGGACTGGAGAACACCATTTACCATCTCATTCTAGAAGCTCCTGCGTTTTAAATAGTAAAATTCTCTCGAGTTTACATCGTTTTGGGTTCAAATTTTTTTTATGTGGAAGACATCGATAAAACCATGCAATAAGTAGTATTCTCTCGGGAGGGGGGGTCCCTATATGAGAAAAATAGCCAAATTTGATTGGCCAAGGGGCCATGATCCCCATAGCTCTGTCTATTTAACTTTAGTAACTCTATTTATATTTTTAAAATAAAATTAATACTTTTAATATGGGAGGGAGGAAGTACATGGAAAGGTAGACAAATTCCTTTGCATTATGAGTTTGTTCTTATGTCTCTCATACAACTAGTTGAACTGGTGAGTGTTGTACCGTGGCATCTGCATATCTTATGTTGTCGACAATTTGGCTCTTTGTCTAAATGGGAAGCATTTTTTATGCTCTCCATTGATATGTGCATAAAGAACGCAAGTGAAACATTTATTTTTGAGATTGACTGCGCATACACTAGTGCACATTAACATAAATAATACTTATACTATTGTGCGCTAACATGTATATCGTCAATTTCAAAAATAACTACTTCATATACATTCCCTACACTTAGTTCGTTGTCATAGCAAATCATGAAAAACATATCCATGTGAATAATAGTGATATTCTCACAATAAAAATACTTACAAAATCTTACACATTAATTTTAATTAGATTGGATAAGTGGGCCTCACACAAAGTTTATTTAGGCCTACTTATCTAGTGTAATCAAAACTAATGTGTGAGTATTTATGATGCATCTTTATATATAAATAGCACTTTTCTTGCCTGAATCAAATTATTACAATTGTACCCCCACTAAAAAAAGGTCGATTGCAAGTGTCTTGGCAGAATGGATATCGTGTGGTGCAGGTGCAGCCTCAGATTTCACATGTCTTCAATGTTAGAACGATGGAACTTGCATTCTTTCATATGGCAGCAATTCGTTCGCCCAAAACAAGCCAAGTAGGCCCAATAATCATCTCAAGTGCAAGCCTCCGGCCAATTCCTAAAGCCACGTCTAGGCCCAATAAATAAATCTCCTTCAAGCCCAGTAGCACCATGGTTCCCTTTCCTACCTTTTGATGAAGGAAGCATTTTTAATGATTAATTTTGATAACGAACCAAGAATCCGTCAAAACCTTTTTTCCATAAAATTGACGATATATATACTAAGCACATATTAGTGTTATTATTATATATTAATATATATATTATTATTACATAAAGCGTTTATTTTCCAAATCGACAATATATACACTAATATATATTAATACTCTAACATTAATATAGACTAGTATAAATATTTCACATATAATTTTAGACTGTGGGCTTAATGTAAACAAGGAACATAAAAAATACTTAAATAGGGAGTAAAAAAACTCTTCACTCAATGGAATGGATCGTGACGTCCTTTGGTGACAACGAACTGAAGTGAATCTGAGGTATGCCCACAAGCTACCTCCTCCCAAGTCCAACATTATTTAAATCCAAGGAAAATTTCATATAATCAATCAAAAGGCATCAGACACAGGTATCAAATCAAATATACCGTCAAAATTAAAATTGAAGACAGAGGCTAAAATAGAAGACGACACTTGCGGCACGTACGAGACAGGGAAGAGTGAGTGGACCACCGGCAGTGATCACTAGAAAGTGGAAAGGAGAAGAAAGGGAAGGGAGGAGAGGCGAAGGCGCACAACGTATTTATATAAAAAAGGGTTTCCGAAGCCAGCCCCAATCTCTTCGCCCTTTTCCCCTCTTTCGCAGCTGCCTCCAGCGCGAGAGAGAGAGAGAGAGAGAGAGGTTAGAGAGAGGCAGCGATCCTCCCTCTCCAATCTTCTCCTCCTCCACCTATACCCCTGCCTCGTCTCTCTATCATCCGCTTCCTCTATTATCTCTGCCGTCTATCGGGCCCTTCTTTGGCCGGCTTCGCTATCTCTCTCGCCGCCTCCCCTGCTCTTTCTATCCGATCTTCTCGCGGCCCACATCTTGCGACCGATAGAGGTATTATGCAGGCAGATCAGACAGTATTGAGCTTGCGGCCTGGTGGTGGAGCAAATCGAGGCACTCGATTCCTTGCCCCTCGCCTCGACGCTGCTTTCGGAAGCTCTGGCGCTGGCTCTTCCGATCTCCATGTCCTACGCCCCCATGGAGGCCTCCCGCACTCCTCCCTCAAGGTCTTGACCGACGTTCCTTGTTGGCTCTGCTGTGCTCGATCTTGATTTCTAGGGCTTTTCAATCTTTTTTTCATCTGTTATGATAAAAGCGCTGGTCTTTGATTTTTTTGCTGAGCGGGACTCGCGATTCAGGTATATGTGTCGGAGGATGCTTTTTTTTTTTTGGAGAGATAGAGCATGCTATGGTAAAAAAATTGGTTTGCTCCAATTCAAACAAATTAATTCAGCTTTGTTAACGGTGACGTTCATAGATATGTCTTCTTAACGATTTTGTTTTTGGCCGGCCTCGTGTCCTGTTCATATCGTTTGAACATTATTCTCGCTAACCTTTTTCTCCATGTTTCATCTGAATTATCTACTGAATGATCTCTGTTTGCCATTCCTCTGGATTGGCATATATCCTCGACAGATAATTGTATCAATATGCTTTACTTGTCATGAGCCAGAGTTATTTTATCAATGAAGTGTTCTTTGTTTCATCTGCTAGTTGTTGTTTTTGTTGCTAATTTATGAATACATAATTTATCTGTGTTGTCTGTGCCGTAAAAATAATGTTAGCTGATGGATTTAGCATGTCTTGTCTGTAAAATCCGGATTTTAATCGCTATAGACCATCTGTGGAAGTGATTTTTTTTGTAGTTGTGTCAGTGATGTGTTTGTTTATAGGACCTAAGATATGAGCGTTAATATGTTCTCATTCTGTTTATAGTGGTACTGCTTAACTTATATTTCTAGTTACTCCACATTCATAACACATTGGCAAATATTTATTCTCTTGCCTTTTATTTGTCTGACTTTGTAGACTGGTGACCTGCGGTTTGAGGGTCGTGAACGTGTTCGGTACACAAGGGACCAACTCTTACAGCTGAAGGAGGTATTTCATTGTACCTCTGTTGTTGTCTTTTTTTGGTTACCATAATGGTGTTACGTTACTTAATGAGTGTATTTTTTTTCAAATTTTGTTTTATTGTTATATTTCTTAACCTTGAAAGAGCTTCTGCTTCACGAATACGAGTATGTATGTAGTGTGATGTGATCTTATTGACTATGTCTTGTTATGTACTTTTTACTTGCCCTGGTCTTCTGGTTTTGTTTGTGAACATTGAGCTTCCTGTGGGCATCTCTTATTGTTCTGTGATTTGCCTTTTGTGGTTAATACTTCATTTGAGCTGTGGCTTCACATGTTCTCTAAAGTTGTGAAATTTTTTAACAAATTTATTTCTTGAATGCATTCATAAACAATAATCAGAAACTAGTTCTTGTTTACAAATCTGATTTATTTTGGACTTTATTTATTTTTAATGAAGTTTACTAATTTTGCAGGTTGGTGAGATTCCTGATGATATCTTGAAAGTAAAACAAGAAATCGAGGCTGAATTTTTAGGAGATGATCAAACTTGGGGTCGGAGTGATACGAATGTGAGATCCTAGGTTTAGATGTGACATTTACTGGCATATTCTTATGTAGAAGAAGCTTATCATACTTTCTGCTCATTTGTATAGTTCTTAGCATGTTGGGTTTTTATTTGTGAAATAATCATCATATTCTTTCGTTTTAATTTCTGTGTTTCTAATTCTTTCCCAGGTTCAAAGTCAATCCCAAAGCCGTTATACTGAACCAGATAACCGCGATTGGCGTGGTAGAGCAGGATTGCCTTCTTCTGGAGATGAGAGGTCTTGGGATAACCTTCGTGAAAACAAAGAGAACTCTAGCCGATTGGAATCCTACGGGACAAATACAAGACAACAAGAGCCTAATCGTCAAGAGCAATTAAGCTCCCAGTTTTCTTCAAAGGTTCAAGTTTCCTCTGGTCTAGGGGTATCAGCATAATCTATTTAAATGTGTTCCGAGTGTGATGCTTTGTCCTCTAAATTTGATTCACCAAAGATTCAAGGAATGATTTTAGTTGTGAGTCCAATCGTGTTTGGCATTTCGGTGAAGGATGTTTTTTGATATCCTGAGCTTTAACACTTCCCACTTGGAATTTTCGTGTTCCCTAATGATAACAGTGATCTGTCTATCTTGGACCAAATTTGAGTCTTGAGAAATCTATTAAAGTTATGATTAATAGCATTCGTGCGCTTAATAATCTGATATTTTTGAATTGGGAAAAAGTGGCACATCAGTAAAATTGGTGTCAAGAGTTCTTTCTCTTTGGGAGGAGGAGAAGGGGGATGGTTGTATTTAAACCTAGCCTTTGATATACATGCCAGCTTATCGTTTTCGCTTTTTATTGTTCCCTCAGGGAGGGCCAGCTGCTGCTCTTGTCAAGGCTGAAGTACCATGGTCTGCCCGGAGAGGCACTCTTTCAGATAAAGAGCGTGTTCTGAAGACAGTGAAAGGGTAAGATAATCTCTGCTTATACCCTAAACTTGGTTAATTTCCCCTCCAATTTTGGTTGAATTTTTAACGTAAATTGTATTTGATTATATATTCTCTGGCCTGCTGATTTCTTGTTGCTATTTCTGCAGTATCCTAAACAAGCTGACTCCAGAGAAATTTGATCTTCTCAAAGGGCAACTCATCGATTCTGGAATCACATCCCATGATATATTGAAGGTTTTCTTTGAATTTTTAATAAATGACGTGAGGTTTTCTAGCATAGAACTTGCTTTTCTATTGCTGGTTCTTACTCTGTTGGTTCCTTTTGGGTGTAGGGAGTTATCACATTGATATTTGAGAAGGCGGTGTTTGAACCTACATTTTGCCCTATGTATGCACTTCTTTGTTCAGATCTGAATGAGAAACTTCCTCCATTTCCTTCTGAAGAACCTGGTGGTAAAGAGACCACATTTAAGCGAATTCTCTTGAATAACTGTCAAGAGGCCTTTGAAGGATCAGACAGTCTGAGGGCTGAAATCAGACAAATGACGGCCCCAGAACAGGAAATGGAGCGCAGAGACAAGGAACGGATGGTAAAACTTCGAACTTTGGGGAATATCCGTCTGATTGGAGAGCTTTTGAAGCAGAAAATGGTTCCTGAGAAAATTGTCCATCATATTGTCCAAGTATGTAGGCTGTTTATGTATGTGTATCTTTTTCATCAAGCTAAAAGTGATATGTTCTGTGGTTAGCTAATCCTGCTTTTATTGAACAGGAACTTTTGGGACATGATCCCAAAATCTGTCCGGCTGAGGAAAATGTGGAAGCCATATGCCAGTTTTTTAATACTATAGGAAAGCAACTTGATGAGAGCCCTAAATCCAAACGTTTCAATGATGCTTATTTCAACAGGCTCAAGGAGCTAACAACAAACCCACAATTGGCACCACGATTAAGGTTTATGGTCCGAAATGTTCTTGATTTGCGGGCCAACAATTGGGTCCCTCGTCGTGAGGAGGTAATATCTTTCACTTTTTCACTTCTAATCACATATTTGGTGGTACTGAAATTGAATGTGGAACACCATGAATGTTTGGATGTGTTCTCTGATGGTTCATTTTACATATGTAAAAGAAAAGAAAAAGGAAAAAAAACTACCTGAACTCTATTGTGGGTTGGTAACAACATAAAGCACTCCATAGAATTGTAATCTTTTTGGAGAATTTTAATTATTTGGTCATCTTTTTGGTGAGGAAAATTCTGTGAGAATTAACATTGTTGGCATGTAAGCCATTTTGAACATGCGAGAGAGTTGACATTCTGAGCTCAAGCAATGCTCGAAGTAACCCACTCTATCCCTACTAAATTAGGAAATATTCGCCAAAACAAGAATTGGCTAGAATTACTATTTTTTGACTACTTTTCTCTTAAGCAAATGTGTTTATCATCTGCCCCTGGTAAAGATGAACAATTTTGCATTTTGGCTTTCAGATTAAAGCTAAGACAATAAATGAAATTCATTCGGAGGCTGAAAAGAATCTTGGTTTGAGGCCAGGGGCTACAGCAACAATGAGAAATGGACGTGGTATTTCTGGTGGTGTAGGGGGCATTGGTCCTGGTGGTTTCCCCATCAACCGACCTGGCGCTGGTGGCATGATGCCTGGAATGCCTGGAACCAGGAAGATGCCTGGCATGCCAGGACTTGATAATGATAACTGGGAGGTCGTTCCACGCACCAGATCCATGCCCAAGAATGAAGGGCAGGCTCCTCGTGTTCAAGCCCCCCTTCTTAGTAAACCTGTGGGACCCTTCAACTCCAAGCTGTTGCCACAGGGTAGTGCTGGTTTTATGGCCGGTAAGACTAGTGCCTTGTTGCAAGGAAGTGTTAGCCCGCAATCTCGCCCTTCCAATCTGGTTCCAGGTGTTGAATCCCAAAGTGCAGGATCTGTGAAGCCACTCACGCCTCCAGCACCATCAGTACTTCCTGTAACTGAGAAGCCAGTGGTGCATCCTGCTGCAAGAGCAAACCTGGCTGAGCTACGTAGAAAGACTGTTTCCCTTCTCGAGGAGTACTTTAATGTTCGTATTCTTGATGAAGCACTGCAGTGTGTTGAGGAGCTAAAAGCTCCCGAGTACTATCCAGAGTTCGTTAAAGAAGCGATATCTCTTGCACTTGAGAATAGCCCCCCTTGCGTAGAACCAGTTGTGAAGCTCTTGGAATTCTTGTTTGTTAAAAAGGTGCTTGTTGCTCGAGATATAGGTACTGGGTGTCTCCTCTATGGTTCAACGTTGGATGACATAGGGATTGATATTCCCAAAGCACCAAACAATTTTGGAGAGGTAATGGGTAAACTCATCGTGATTGGGGGGCTTGACTTCAAGGTTTTGAAAGAGGTTTTGAAGAAAATGGAGGATTCTCTGTTCCAGAGGACCATATTTGATGCTGCTATAAGGGCAGTGAGTGCGAGCACATCAGGACATAGCATCCTAGCTTCCCAAGGCGATGAAGTTAAGGCGATCGAGGGAATTCTTGCTTAAGAGCTTCCCATTGTAGCTACCATTGGTAGGCCAGCCGCATTTTAAATTTATGTAGTAGTGGTACTATCGGTTTCAATTCATTTTGCTGTTCTTTTTGTCGTTCTACCGGTGGTTCCCTCGTTTTCCATCTCGAGGTGAACAACTATCTTCCCATTTGTGGTAAGGAATTGCCAAGGACGGGTGCTTTTTTGAGTTGTATATTTTTTTGCGGTGATATGAGTGTTTTAAATTTATTTAAAGGACAATGTGGGAAAGAAAGAAGAAACTATGGGCATAATTTTCTCTTGACCATAAGGTAATATTTTTTTAGATGAATTCTTGACCATATTAGGCGGTATGATTGACTTTATTTTTTTGTCCTGTTAGTAAATGTTACGAAATTGTTCCTGCTTGTCGGATTAATTTGGTCACGGGTTATTGTCGGCTAGACCAGAAAGATCTTCCGCCGCCAAGAGCTTGGATTTTTCCTTCTTACTTGTATGATTTGATTATACTCTCTCCATACATTAATAGTTATATTTAGAAAATTTGTGGTTTTTATTGAACGGTAAAATCGAAAAATTAAGTTTATGATACTCGGTTTAAAGAACAATTTTTTTTATCTAATTTAGGATGGAGTATTATATGCAAGTTGAGCTTTGTAACCGTCTACTTTTCTGAGAATTTCGCTGTTTTTGTTCAAATGGAATTAGATATTACAGCATCATATAGAAACTTTTGTTATATTGTTCGGGATAAATTTACAATGGCGTCGTTCCATGCCAGCGGCGAAGAGTTTTTTACGTGTGCTTAATCTGGTCCGGAATTTTTCGTTCGACACAAGAATGTCTAGAGGTGTCCAAATCGTTTTATGTAAATCCATGCGGTGTTGTTATTCAAATGCAATCTACTAGAACTTGTAGAATTTGTTTGATTTATACGAGCGACGAAATGAAGATGTGAAAGAGCGAAGACCGTGAATGTGCTGTTGCATGGCATCAAGCTGGAGAGCTCTGAATTGTATAGCCAATGGTGTGCTGGTTGGAGTTGTCCCTATCGTGGGAGAGCTTCCAGTTAAGAATCCTCTGCATCATGTCTGTCATGGCAGCAGGAGTGGTCTTGTGCAACTCAATTCATTGATGTACTTTTTCTTTCCCTGAAATTGCCTTTTTTTTTCCTTTCAAGTGAATAATACAAAATTACATTAGAAAATAATGTAAAACCTAAATTGCTCTACAGAAAGAAAAAAATTAACTACAATCGATGAACCCTCTTGCAACCGACGCTCAGCACAAATTTACACTCGAGGCAGAAATACGTTTTCAATCTGCCAAATTCAAGATGGTAAGTTGTTTAGCTGCAGACTGTCACGCCAGGGGTTAGATATATTTAGTTGCAGTATAGCTCCCTTCCATGCACCGCTTAGTTCAGTTGTATGAGATGAGCTCTCAGACCCACTTCTTCTACCTGCTATTTTATATGAATGTTAAACCATCACCCTGAATCAATAACAATGAATGCAGTTTTTGTAGCAGTTGAATAGTCATTGAAATGAGAGTAGACATGCTAATGGAAAACCCAGCCAAACCTCACATTGCATACCATGCTCACAACATAAATTCGCTTCTTAAATTCTCTCCAACCTTGACATAAATTTGCAAATTATTTTCATAACGACTAGCATTTTTATTTTTTGAAAACAGACAAGCACATACACTTCTAGATCATTATTTCCATGGAAATCCATGAATTGTTAAAAAAACCCAAGAAAAAGATTGTGGTACAGAAAAAAAAGGATACTACGCCAAAGAGAACCAAATATTTTAAAATTCTATTATGATCCCTTGTCTCATACAAAACAACACTGTCAGCAACTTGATGTCTGAATAAGCATCACACAAGCAATATTTCCAGCTAAGCATTATCCTTCCATACCTTGTCATTTGTTGACATTTTTATAAATAAATAAATTAAAAAAACTAGCAAGTAATAATTCTTAATTTCTCTGGAAAATACAATAAAATTTTCACAATAAAAGTTAACATTTATAGTTTATTTTTTGCCTGCAGCAAAAAAAAAAAAAAAACCAAAACATGTTGTATGAGCTACATTAAAATTCATTTTTTTGTACTAAATGTCTAAATCTTGTATTTTCAACCTTCTATCTGATCAAATTAGTGTATTAGTTTTTTAAAAATAAACAATTTAATACTGAGCTTGTGTGAAAGCATGAAGCAGAGTCAACGAGCTCCAACAATCAGTTGTACAACTCAAGGCTTTGGTTGGAGTTGTGATCTTGTAGATGCAGTTAATTTCTTCCGTAACTGTGTGAAGCATGGTGATAAGTTAAACTAGCATCCATTTCAATCATGATCACCCCAGACCAGTGCAAGTTTATTAGCTTCCACTTTACTGCTAAGTTTAATATTATCATTGTAGAAAGCAGTATATGTTCCACTGGCACGCTCACAGACACACAAACCTCATGCGAAGCACCCCTGCCACGCAAGGTCTGGCTTATGAGAGCCAAAGAATGTGAGGCATAGACCTCTCTGCACACTATGCCTCAATTAAATTCTTCCTTACCTACTTATTTAGAACCGCCATGAAGCATGACTACAAGTGCGCCTTAAGTGATCTTCTACAAGTAATGAACAACAATTTCCCCACTAAGTTTTTGCTAAAACGAAATTTGAGTACAGCAGATGCAATTGCTAACAGAGAGTTTTAACCTACATCCTATTTTTATTTTGCTATGTACCTTTAACCCACATCATTATGTTCCTAAACCCAACCAGGCAGTTAAAATTCAACATTGGACATGCTTAATTTCTTGAAGAATCTGCTATACAAGCTTACCCATATTTCATGTCATGTAACACAATGATAAAGCTCAGATACCAGTTACCTGCATCATTTCCAAAGATGCTAATAGGTCGCTGCATTCAGCAAGCATGGCTCTTTCCTGTGCTACCACATTTGCAAGTTCAGTGATCAGGGAGTTCACTTCCTCCACCTAGATAAGCATAACACCACATTCGCCATTAAATTTTAAATTCATGCTAATGTGGCATCAGCATAAGGTCACATACTTCAGCAAACACCATCTATCAGATTGAGGTACGACATGCAATATATTAACAAAACTATCTCAGTTTAAAGAAATGGAAATCTTTCTATTTCAGATGAATTTTAAAGCCCCTAAGTTGTGTAAGATGCAAAAAAGGAGAAATCCTCAGGCATATGGTTTATTTTTGGGTTTTTTATGTTTTCGTGAACTAAAAAGTTCAGCGAACCTCTTACACGGAAAACCACATGTAAAATATATTAAATTGGTATTGATCATACAATGAGGATTCAATGCACGTGACCAAAATTTAGCTTCAAATTAATAATGATCCATGCTGAAAAAGGAAAAAAAAATAATATTACCTTTGGCAGTAACAAGCATATAGAGGAGCCCATGGCTTGCATTACATCCACGCCAGAACTAACCGCATCCTTCACATTCTGTACATTTGCCTGCAAAATGGTAAATCAGAATATCGTGATTTACCTAAATGGCAAAATTTATTGGCATGAGACCCCCTAAAACCCTACCAAAGCAATAACTGGAAATATTGATAAGCATATTATAAAAATTATCTTCAAAATATCAACACATACCCTAGCCCCACCCGTGACTGGAAGCCGAAGAGTGCAAGACTCCAATGCTTCATTTGCCCCAGCCAAAGAGAGGCAATGATCTCTATCCATGAGAACCCAATCGTCAAGGTAAGTCATCTGCATTAAATAAATATGTAAGATAAGCTTCACAAATAAATCAATCTGGTAGCAAATAATATTATACATAGCAAAGGAATTTTTAGACAAAACACATAAGCAGAATGTTTAATAGATCATACTAATAACTGCCAAATAATTTGATGCAACTATAAGACCAAAAATTATACAATGCTGTTAACAAAAGAAATTTTGATAATTGCATCTTACTTGTTCTTCAACAATCGAGGTCAACTTCATGACTTGCTTCCACTGTTGAAGACTGATCCTCTTGAGGCTGACGGAATCACGCAACTGTGAAGTAGTATTCCATGCGCTGCAGAGAAGATCCTGTTTCAACAAGAAACAAGCAAATACGTTATAAACCCACCAGGAATTAATAGTATATGTCCAATCAAATTTCAATTGCTCTAAGATAAAATATTAGTAAAAATATCTAACATGGACAATATACAAGATCACTATATAGTTTCTGTGAAGAACAAGACATCCAGAAAATTTGCTGGGCACTCATGGAGCAAATTCATTTTGTTTGCAATATTTAAGAAGATTTAGTTTGTAACTGAACATCCTGCTCAACCCTTTTGTAAAAATACAACTAACAGTTACTAAGCCTTTAATTATGGAAGATAACTTTACCTCTGCCATTATAGCCTGGATGGCCAATGTGGTCTCTGCTCGGGCATTCACAAACCGCCACTGCAAGTATCTATTATACAACAGCCTCAGCTGGTGTACATCATCTATGTGGTTTGCCTTCTTTCCTTTGCGAACATCAGAATAGCTCAAAATAGACGTTGAAGTGCCAGATCGACTAATCAAAGAATTGGCCAAAGAATTTGGTGGCCTCGACCTGGATGGACTCAACATCCTTCTTGAACTAGATGGAGATGTAAAAGTGTTCGTTGGCGAAGAAGGACGACATGATATTGGAAGAGGAGATGAGAGGGTCCTACTAGGCCGAGATATGGAAGAGGCACTTTCCAAAGATTTTGATGCAGCTAACTTATGAGGCCCCCTTGACCGAAGCGGTTTATCATCATTTACAGAGCTTCTGGAATCTGACCTGTCAATTCTGTCATTAGATGTTTGCTGTGAAACTTCACCATCTGGCCGTTGTGATCCTGCCTTCCTAATTGGTGAAGCACCTCGCGCTGGAAGCTGTGAAGAAACATTTTTCGAAAGTCTGTCAGTAAGATCAACACTTCTGGTTAAGGAACTAACTGAGAGCTTCCCGCCAGCTCTTCTGGGCCATCGGTGTTGATCCACCAATTTTGCATGTGAAGGATCACAAGGTTTAGAATTTTCTACTTGATCGGATGTATTCCTCCCCCTAAGTGGTGTCCTCCTCCTCTCCGGCGTCATCTTTCTAGCTGGGGTCTCCGCTTGAGCACGTGAAACATTTAATGATGATTTCAAAGCTTGGTCACTAACTGATCGCTCCTTCTTGATTGCAGGAAGAGAGAAAGTATCTGACTGGAAAGAAAGACTCATGCTACGCATTGAAGGCCACAGACCCTCTGGAGTTTGCCCATTGACTGATCGCTTTAAGGAATTTTGCATCTCCACAGCTGTGTCTTGAACTGGACTTGTCTGCCTTGAAGGGAAGGAAGGTGTGGAAGGCCTAGAAGTGGTAGATGGAGCTGTTGGCCTAGATGGAGGAGAAGGTGTAGAAGGCCGTCTCCGTTCAGCCGATTGAGACCTCTTAATGGCAGGCGTCCCAAGCATGGGGCCAGTCCGAGAAAAACTGGGAGATGGGCATCGTTGTGGAGTGGACTGTGAGGGAGACATAACTCCAGACAGATACCTTGAAGTGACTTCTTTTGTTCGCAACTTGCGAGAAATGACTGCATTGTGCTTCTCAGACTGTCCTGACGGTGGCTTCAGAGCCTCTTTAGATTCATGGACATCCATTCAATTTCACCCACATCGAATTATACTCAAAGCTCCATCCGGAAAAGGAAGCCTTCATTCAGAGATTAACAAAGATTATCAGCAACTCCAACATCAACTTCATAAGAAAATCCCTGTTAGCAGTATTAATCTAGAAGAGGTGATATAGGAAAATGAGTGTGCATTTTACACACGAACCCAAAAAATAGACCAAACTTACATGCATGAACAAACACATATAGAAAGCTAATTATTTGCTTTTCCAGATAAACGAAACTCACTTTTCAAGCCATGCATCTGCTGCCCTCAGTTTTATCAGGTCGTCTATCATAAGCAGTTATGATATACTCCCACCATCCCACATTAATAGCTCCATTTGGTTTTCAAAATCAATTAATTTTAGTTTATTATTTAAAAACCAAATGGAGCTATTAATGTGTGACAGGAGTATGGATCTACTTGGTAAAGTAAAATCGCAAAACAGGATAGAATTGGGCAAAGTTCATTTAATTTACGGCCTTGAATACTTCTAAAAGAGATACAAAGGATCTTTGAGGGATCATATTTCTTTTAAGTTTAAATGCCTCTCATCACATCGGTGAAAAAAGTGAAATTTATAACTAAAATAAACCAAAATTCAATAAGTAAAATTACTAACAAAAGACTTGTCCCAAAAAAAGTCCACTAACAAAAGGAAAAGCGCAAACAACCTTTTATTCTCGATGAATGGCTATATAAATTGAAAGCATTTTGTTTCGTTAATGGAAATTCGCTTGTTAGTTTGTTAAGAAAAAGCACATGCCTACCATACATGGCTTCGACAAGGCATAGAGAGCGACAATAAGAAGTTAAGCCAAGACGAAGACCATCCATACGAAAATGACGAATTGGATCAGTACATATCCAGAGGACAAACCAATCACTATATTAGCAGCAACATAGGAGAACAAAACACTCATCCCTCCGCACAAGCAGAGGAGATCGTCGTAAGAAAATTGACAGACACAAGTTATGAAATTTACAACAGTACACATCATAACACTAATCATTTTAAAGGGGGGGAAAGGACACTGGACAAACAGTGAATATCCAATCCAACATTGGTACTGTTCGATCTGGCCGACTAACCTGAAGCGTAAGAAGCACCTGGACGCTCACAGATCGAGATCATCCATATCCCATCTCAGCTATTCCGCAACATCGGAGAGAGACATTGCAATCCTCGGGCATCAGAGGAAGATAATTTCCGCGAACAAACTCACATAACGGCCTCCAACACCAGAATTTCCAAATTAAGCAGAAACAGCCGAAAGCATAAGAAAATCAGGACAAAAATTTGATCCAACCTTCACGCGCGATATATATAATAAATAAGAAAATGCCACTCTCGCATCGGAGTTCCAGACAGAAGAGAGAGGCAGCGGTTAAATGCAAAACAGAGCAGAGGTGGGTGTGTGGGAGAGATGGGAAAGCCAAGCAATCCAAAACCGAGTCAAGAATCGGTTAAGAGGGGGAGGAGAAGGAGTTGAGAAGGGAGGAGGAGGCGAGAGAGAGAGAGAGAGAGAGAGAGAAGGAGAGCGGGGCAGGGCGGGGGGGTTGGGAAGAAGGGGATGGATTCGCTGATTCAGTTACCTACCACCATTGCATTTCACCCAAAATGACAACGGCTTTTTCCTGATAACGAAACTGAACGACGGTCGCGCAAGTGGAACACGGCACGCTGTGATGCGCCTGGTCTATGTGGCGACTATTCTGCAAGGTGGACCGTGGACCCGATTGTAGTTTGGACAAATTAGACGGCTAAGATTTCGGCCAGGCGAGAGTGCGTGGGCCGTGGGATAACCGACTCCCGCCACCAGAAGCAGGACGTGTTCGCGGGTTCAGTGGGAACAAGCCCCGCGTCCAGTGGGAAGCACGGAGACGCGATCCCGTGATCCACGACTCGCCGTCGCCGTGGGGGAAATTAATTGGCTCAGCTGTGGCTGGGCTCGGCAGTGGAATGTGTGGGCCGGAGCGCTGAGCCGGTTTGCAAGAGCTCATGAGTGCGACGGCTGAACCACTCGAAACAAAATTTTGTTTCAGCTCTCGCTGGCGCGGCCTGGCCCCCCCAGGTGACGAACGAATAATAAGAAATCAATGAAGATCATGTGACGTCCGGTCGGAGAGAACAAATCCGGGGGCAAACAACTCTTGTCAGTAGTGCCCTTTTCGAGATTATAACTGTTTTTATTTGGAGTATATTATTCATCTTGCCAATGATTATTCACAATATTAATGTCTCAAATCTAGTCGATGAGAACAGAATGTACAGTGTTAGATATGAATCGAGGCGTATGGCCTCTAGCCACCCATCAAGACCAGTTTGTCTAGCTGTTTGGAAGCGCAGAGTACAATGCTCCACGGTGGAACACAGGGAACTCGTGTGAATTGAAAGAAGATGGGAGGGCAAATTGACGGTCATTTATCGAGGATAGGTGAACTGATAACCATGAATGGTTGGTTCGGTTGTGAAAGCTCTCTTCCGATTGCCTCTGCCTGCCAGTCGAAGTGATTGGTCGATCTGAGACAAAGACCGAGTTGATCTATGCCCACAGATTACAGAACCTCCTCGTTGCCCACGGAGCGGAGCTCGTGCACCTACAGTGTGGGAAGAGGTCACGTAACATTTTATTTTTTTTTTTGGCTCAAGGCGTAGACCCAATTGTTGCATTTAAAAAAAAAAAACACTAGTGCTACAGAAGCTTTGGAGCACTTGCTGTCGCAGTTTGGTCAACCGCTACGATCGACGGTGGTGTACGGAAGGGTAGTTTGGGATTATTCATAGTGTAACTTAAACCCCAATTAGTGAGGGTTTAAGTTGGAGAGTTATTTCTTTCTACTTTCTTCTTAAAATATTGCAAATTTGGTGTAAGCCCTTTAATGCAGCAAGATTGTTGAAGCACGATTTGTTGCTTGTTTATGTTCCTTCTTTCTCAATTGCGTGTATCTCGCCAGAAATAGAAATGCGTGTACGTAAACAATCCTATCGTTAGCCTTCTCCCAACAGGCCTCTTATCAAACACAGCCTCAGCCGCACTACAGCCTTTCCCATGCTACTATGGCAAAGATGCCAGAGATGCATAGACATGAAAATTGTGAACTCCTACTTGGTGGTTTCACGGAAACAATACATGTTTGGTAGGGGCCCTCATCGTCACAATTTACAACATTTACCGCTTTTAGTTGGTGATTTATGTTCTTTGTTCCATTAAAATCCAACACGGACGATTTGACGATACTTCTTGTCTTCAATCGACCTCGCTAATTGTTGTTTCCGTTCAGAGAAACAGGGAACACACCACACGCAGACTACTGGAATAAAGCCATAAATAATAATAATAATAATAAATAAATAGAACGAACTTATGCAAGTAAAGCTGACGTCAAAATACTAAAATTAAATGTAATTACACATCACCTTATTCTAAGAATGCCAGCGATGATGTAGCGGCTTAGGAATTTCTATCTCGTGCAAGAAGTTGCATTGCATTTCAACTCCTTTTGGTTTGCTTGATATAATCGGCTACCTTTTCACATAAAAATAGATACACAGGCGTTATCTAATCAGAATGGCATGTACACATCATTTCACAACAGAAAAATACATGAGGCCATTTTCATATGTGAACCATTATTAACATCCTACTTTGTGAAAGGAGAAAAACAAAGCCGGACAGTTGATGACCAGGCAGACACAGTACTGAGGGAGTGACATGAAGGCAGAAGTAAACTTAGATAAACAGTCAGCAGCGGGATTGTCAGATCATGGAATATGACGAATTTCCCCGGTAAAATATTACTTGGTAATGTTAAAAAATGGGCTTAATATGGATTGTGGTTCACTTAAAAGGAACCAATTTATTTATACTAGTTTATGCCCAAGCCCATTTTAACCTGAATAAGAAATTTTTCTATATGAAATTGGTTAAATAAGTGAATGTCACACATTCAAAAGTGTGGAGGAAATTAGATGACCATATTGGCTCTTAGCTACCCCATTTTGTGGATTAACTCGTACATAGTTAATCGGGCCGAGTTGGGTTATCAAAAAGATTAAATATTTTAGACAAATTACTTCGAGTCTTTGGGTCAAAAATTTTGTAATGCTTGTATCCGGACTAATGCTCCCACTTTGACGGGGTTTCTTCACGGTAACAATTTTCCACTTCACAGTCCATATGAAACAGAAAAAAGATTTTCCAAAAATATCATTACAAAATTTTTAGTGTGTGAACGGGCAGTTTTTAGGAATTCCTTCTACTCATTGAGATTACTGTATCACCGGAGAGTACTCCTCAGCACTGTATGCATGATATAAATCTAATGGTTGGAACAATAAATAGTAAACAATTGTCTTCTACCTCTTGAAATTGAACCAAAATTATTTTAAAATTTAAAAAAAAATTAAAACTTTATATATTTATGACCTAAGCCTAAAATATGATAGATATAATATTTTTATATTTAAATATATAAAAACTACATCAAATCATCTACTTTAAAAGAATTATCATAACTCATAAAAAAATCTTAAAGAATTTGATTCTACCCACATACATGCAAGAAAATTTCTTAGAATGAAAATTATTTACTTCTAATTAGATTGTAGGCCTCTTAAATAGCCTCCAAGCTCAAGAATCCTTACCTACAAATTATGTTTTTTATTAGTCCTAAGTAAAATTTAAGTTTTTTCTATTAAAATATACTCAAATCATTAAGTAGATGATAGATCTAAGATTCTATTGAGTTAAAAATAAAAATCACATAGTACAAGGATTTGAATCAAGATTAAAGATATACACTTGATGAAAATAAACTTATAATTCAAATAAAAAAAGTGAAACATAGGATTGTTAAAAAAAAATCTAAAAAATTAAAGAGTGATTAAAGAAATCATTACCTTAAGATAATATTTCCTCTTTGGGAACATGGGTAGAGCCCTAACCTTTTCCAATTCTCAACCCTTTCCCAAATAAGAATATATTAAAATTTATTATTTATAATAAGTGACTTATTATACTCTGAAATGAATTATTATGCTAAAAAATAGGCTAATTAGCCTTAAGCGAACTTATATGTATGCATTAGACCTTAAAAATAAAATTAATCAAATCTAAATATATTTAAATAAATTAAAAAAATATTAATGGCCGAAGGGGTTAGTACATCATCCGATATAAATGTAGGTCCTAAGGTGAGTCCCATTTCCTTGATTAAAAAATTTTAATGATAAAAAATAACATCAAATTGTAAAAATTAGTAGATTAAATTAGACATTAATATTTCTAAACTAAAAATAAAAAAAAACTCAAAAAATTTATAATTAAATGAACTTATTAAAAAAATCAAATTAAACAAAAAATAAATAATTTATATACTAATTAAAATTGGAAAATCTTACACTCCAAGCTAGGATGTTTCTATCATTTTATTATTACAACTATTTGAACTCTTTAAAGTGAGAAACGTGGTTTTTTCTAAACATATAGCCAGAGTGGTTACTAAGTTGTAAGAATAGGCAATCAGAAGTCGAAGATGAGCGGTCGAATGATTCTATTGCCACCTAATAAAAACTTATTACACCCCATTACTCACTTAATTAAATGGGGGTACTAGATTCATTCTTACTTGTCATGTGTTGTATTCAAATCTTAATTTTTACTTTTATCTCGGTAAATCTAATGCAAGTATTTTTTACCATAAGAAACCTTGTATATAGTAAGCACCTTGTAAATTACTAATATTTTAGCTTAACAGAGAAGCCCCACGTGGGCTCATGTCTTCCACTCCCCTGTCTCGTAAATCTTTTTTGCAGCTTCGAAGCCTTCTCCTCCTACTCTCTCCAGCAGAAAATGGCCTCAATTTCTTTCTCCCTTTCTCGTTTTCCCACTTCTTCTGTCTTTCAAGGTTTCCCGTCGGCGAAAGCCTCGCGTCCGTCGGATTCGTGCCCTGGAACTGCCCTCTCGGATCTCTGCTCCAAAATCCCAAGTGGGCTGCTGAAATTCTCATCTCTTGACCGTAGATTATTCCTCCACTCTTCGCAATTTCCAGGCTCTCTCTCAAGACGATCGAGGCCGGAGGGCGTCGCGTATGCGACTGCGGCGACAGAAAAGAGCGTTCATGAATTTTCAGTGAAGGTGATAACTCAAGTCCCCACTACTCTATTTCTTCTTTACTAATTAAGCTTCCATGGATTTTTGTCTTAAGCTATTGCTTGTTAGTGTTGGCAATTCGCAATGTATCGCGTTTATGAGTATGAAGCATGTAACCTCGCTATAGAAGTAATTCATGTTTAGTTGTTTCCTAGTTCTCATGACCCGTCAATGGATGATCATGACACTGAAAAGATAGATCGCTGAAGTTTTAGTTACTAGCAGTCTATCTAGTACCCTTTTATGTTTCCGGTTTTATCTGGGTTTTGGTCACTTGATGGGTGCCAAGCATTCAATTTCTGTTGCAATTGATTGAATTGTGCTTATAGCTGAGAGTCATGGTTTGCTCAGGATATTGACGGCAAGGATGTGTCGCTCAGCAAATTCAAGGGAAAAGCTCTCTTGATTGTTAATGTAGCATCAAAATGGTAATTGTGAACTTTTAGCTTTATCGCTCTCTCTCGTGAAATTTAATGCTCGGAAATCATCAACATACTCACCACGAAGGACCTGGTTCTGAATTCCAGTGGCTTGACAAATTCCAATTACACAGAACTCTCTCACATCTATGAGAAGTACAAATCTCAAGGTGAGTAAATTTTAGTCAAAAGATATTTTTATCCTTAGTCTTTCTCGTGCTTTGATCATGTTGTGGCCTATGCTTTAATGACAAATGAAGAGTGCCACTTTGGACTATCAAGAGTATCTAACCTAATCCTCTCGAAGTATATGTTGTTCAATGAAGTGAGGTGAACTGAGATTTTCCTCATAATATTATGTCATAATTTTAAAAAATAATTTGGCAAAATTAAAGCTGAGGAAGTTTTGTTAAGTTATTGAATGTACAATTGGTTTCAAAGGTTGGCAATAAGGCATTGTCACTTCTCCTTACATAGATGAAAATAAAGCTTTACTGCAAATGTGTGTGTTATGCTTTTCAGGTTTTGAGATTCTGGCTTTTCCTTGCAACCAGTTTGGTGGCCAAGAACCTGGAACCAATGCACAGATAAAGCAGCTTGCTTGTACAAGATTTAAAGCTGAATTCCCAATTTTTGATAAGGTAATCAGAATCTACCTTTCTCCTTCCTTCACCCTCCCCCCTCTCTCTCTGAGTGCACTGATTAATTATGTTTTGTGGTAGGTTGATGTTAATGGGCCAAACACAGCTCCAATTTATAAGTTTTTGAAATCGAGTGCTGGGGGGTTCCTGGGTGACGTAGTAAAGTGGAACTTTGAGAAATTCTTGGTTGATAAAAATGGGAAGGTTGTGGAGCGATACCCACCAACAACTTCTCCTTTCCAGATTGAGGTAAGTTTCTTTCACATTGAATCTAATAAATGAAATATTGGTGGAACTTGGCATTTAAGAAATGTACTTTAGTGGAAGAAAAGAAATATCTCTCTCTGAGAACTTATCGTGGTAAAATTCATTCTCAGCCTTTATATTGATAAGTTAGTCGAACTTCCTCTAGTGTTTATGTCAAATCTAATAAAAATACGACAGAACTTCACACCTTCAGTGGCCGAAAAAAATATTAGCTCGACTGCTCGAGCTTCTGGGGCCTCAAAAATCACATTTCCGTGGTCTGTAGACTGATTGCCCAAAGTAACAAACAGACACCGGCCCCATTTAGGCAGCCCACCCCCCTTCACACATACCGAGGATATTCATCGTCTTTTGTTTCTTGGTAATTAGCATTAAGGTCTTTTGTTTTTAGGTAATTAGCATTAAGATCTTTTTCTGTCTGGGAGAACAAGAAAGGCATTAAAGTCTTTTGCTAAGTTACTTCATGTGTTGTTTTTATTTTACAGAAGGACATCCAGAAGCTACTTGCGGCATGAGATACGTGCTGGCTGCTACTGAGATGACAGAACTATTATAAAATGTAAATGCTTACATACAAATTAATTTTGTGCAAATGTAACGTTTCATTTGTATTTTGGTTGGTTGGTTAGTTTGAAGCGATTTCAACTTACATCGACGTGTAGTATTATTAGCCGCAGAGCTGCAGCATTCGACAAATCATGTGCTTATAGATTTTTCCCACTTGCACAAGGCTGATGGAGTGGTTTTGTTAAAAAAATTACCATAGTAGCAGAATCGCTATGGGGTACCGTAAAGGTTGGACCCTGAAAAGGCAATTGTTGTGAAATACTGTACTCAACTTCTTCCGGAGCAATGCGCAGACTTACAAACCGATTAAGCTCAACAAATGGCATCCGCATATCGGGAAATATTTGACACCAGCATATGGTTTTGATCTTAATTCTCACACACTTGATTTGCCAAAAAAAATTCTCACACTCCCAAATGTGTCTTAGTGAACTGCTCCAAATTCACCGACAGAATATTCTGTGAGCCAAGCACTCGTCTGCAACTGCATTTAAATTTTGATGCTTCATGGCAGTGCATGTTATTTCGTCTGTATCGTAGGGCACCAAAGGCATGTATGCCACATTTCCATACGGATTTTAGAGTCGGCTGGTAAACCTTCACCAACGTAGCGGCTGGTGAAGGTTTGCCTGCCGTGGATCAGTCAGAATTGACAATGCATGTAATAATGCACAAGTCTCACATAAAATTTAATTTTTGTGACAATTTTGCTCACTAATATGTATGTGATCAACAGTTGACAAACCTTCACCAGCTGATCACTACTCCCAATAAAGAGTATTTCTATATTTATTTATTGATGGGCAATTTTATGTACAAATTGTTTTTTAAAACTGCATTTTATGTCAATTTATGCCCAAGAACTCTTTTTTTCAGAGAACCCTCGTCCTAATGAGCAGGGCACCCCAATCCATTTTCTAATTTAAATGTTGTGAAAAAAGATGTTACCCTTTATTCTCATTTTCTTATACATGTTATTTAGTTTTTTTTCTTATTTTATATACTAAAAGTATATTTTACTTTTAAAAATCATCAAAAGAGAAACTCAAATGCGACCCATCTTGATTTCCTTTGAAAAAAAACATTAAAAATATATTTGATTTTTTTTACAAAAAATCATCCAAACACCCCCCAAATTTATACACTATTATGATGTTTCCAACAAATATTTTTTTGTTGTCTAACAAAAGTCTTATTATTATTTTATCGTACAAAGTCGGTGATAAGTCGGTGTATCATTATCATTTTTTCCCAATAAAAAAAATTGTTAATTAATCGTAGAACCGACCCGTATTGCCACGCTAATCCTTCTTTAAAGTTAGCTGGTTTGTCAGCAAAATAAAAGCGACAGAGCGGGCTGGGCAACCATTTGGTAAGTAAAGAGTAGTAGTAAAAAAGTTTCCAAAAGGGAAAGCCAAGATTATCATTATTCTCTCGATCCAATCTTTTTCCAACAGGTAGTCGCACGCCTCTGCATGTGGGGTCCGTCGTACGCGGGAGATAGATTCATTTTATAGACGTTGGTCGGCCATAACTGAGTTTTTAAAATGATTAAACAAAAAAAAGGAGCAACGGACTAAACGAAAAAGAAGGATAAAAAAATGGCGTCCTAACTTCTCCGTGCAGATTTACAGAAATCAGAACTGGGATGTGGATTTTGTTGCCAAAAAAGAACTTGGATGTGGACCGGTGGTCGGATTTCTTCAGCCTTCGTTTTTTTAGTAACTCAGAAGAAAGAGTTGTTGGTCAGAATCTCTTGAACATAGTCTCTGATACAAGGTGAGCTTGCAAGGCACTAGTTCCCTACTTTTCTTTTGTTTTCTTCTCTTTATTGAGTATCTGTGTTTTGTCCTCTTCTCCTTCTCCTCAACATTGTGTCTTCTGTGATTCATGATTCTTAGTGTAGAATAAGAAAATATGCTCAACGAATGTGAAGTCTATAAGATTCTCACATACTTCATTGAAAAAGGAGCGGACCTATCTTCCTAGAAACACCTTGTAAGCTTCGTTATTGTGGATGCTTATGATCCATGCTTCATAATATTATCCATCTTCGTATATCAAGTTTTTGACTCTTTTCTTTCTCCTATTGGGATTGCGGTTTAAGTTTTGCGTGTTGGTTGGGGACATAGCTTCCGCATGAAGTTGAGAACCTTCAAATCAAAGAGTTGTAACCTTCCGATTGTCTTTCATTTCATCTCAGCTAGGGATTCATAACAGGACGAAGTGGTGCATCAAATGTCATTTTGATAAACCAGGAAACGGTCCGAGGATCAGCTGATTCTGACTGAGGTTGACCATTGTAGATCAGTATCTTGCCTGTCTTTCTTTGAAGTATGACTAAAGTTTATGCCTTTGGATTTATATGTTAACTGTTCTATGTGAATTTAAACTATGTAGTGATTTTTTTTTACTTTTATAATTCCATCCCTTGCTACTGAATAGGATTCACTAGATTAGAAGAGCTGCTAATGGTTTGCCATGACGATGCTGATTTCCTAATTTCATTTCATCAATAAATTAGATTTTTGAATGGACGAGAGCAGTCTAAGTTCTGATATTAGTGGCATCGAAGTGTCGGCTCTCAAAGAAGCCCTTTATGCACAACACGATGTCATGGAGAAGCTTCAGTTAGAGCTAGAAATGGAAAGAGAATCTGCAGGTACTGCAGTTAGTGAAGCTATGTCCATGATCTTGCGTCTACAAGGAGAGAAGGCTGCAGAGGAGATGGAAGCGAGGCAATATAAGAGAGTGACTGAAGAAAAGCTGTACCATGCTGAGAAATCTATGAATTTTTATGAGGAGCTGATGCACTGGAAGGAAATGCAGATTTCTTCTCTTGAACGTCAGCTTCAAGCTTGTCAACACAAATTATTTAGTATTGGTTACTATGATGTTGAAAATGGAGAAATGAATTTATTTGGAGGTTCTTCCTTCTGCATGAATGGGCCTCCACTGAATGATTTTGATCTTACTAGAATAGGGAGACGAGCCTCTTTGCCTCTTATGAGACTTGAACATTCAAAATCTGAGATCGATTCTGGTGAAAAAGAGAGCTTTATACGTTTATATAGAGCACATAACACAGAAATTGAAGCTCACTGTAAAAATGGATTTAAATCAACCAAGGATATGTTGACCGTGACAGAAGGCGGGGATATCGGAGACAATAATATTAGTTGGCAAAAGATAGAGCAAACTGATCAGCGGATGGAATCACAAGATAAAATCTGCAAAGGAACTTGCAATTGGGAACCATCAGGCAAGGGCCTAAATGCAACATCTGCTGCATATTCAAGGAGTTCAAAGTCTAAATATAAATCCTCTTTATTGTTGAAACCAGATGCTGATAGAACTTCAGCCTGCTCGAGTTATCAAGTGAGAGGTTCAGAAGATAGTTCCTTGGATTCTGATGCACACAGCAGTCCACTAGTCGAACATACAACTGCTTCAATGATTATTCATGATGTATATGAAATCCCCCAAGATCAAATGGAGGTGACACAAAATTTTCTCTTTTACGGGAAAAAAGCATCTCAAGATTCTGGTGAGATGTCACAACATGCTGCTATGAGCAGTTATACAGATGAAGACCATTCAATCGAGAATGTGGTGCAGAATGCAGAGAATGAGGATGAGGAATCAAGTAAGTGGCAATTTGCCTCCACCAGTTTTACTACAAATCATGTGGATCCTAAAGTGGGTTGTCCTCTGTGTCAATCTGATTATCTGAAAATTGATCAAAGGCTCCGTATATTGGAGGATGAAAGAACCAATATGGAGCGACAGGAATCTGAGGGACGGAAGAAAGAAATACAATTGCTATCGAAGATTTCTGATCAACTTAGATCAATACAAATGCAAAATGGAAATCTAAAACGTGACAGGCAGTCAATGCCAGTCGAGTATATGGACCATGTCATTGAGGTAATTTACTCCAAACTTGAAGTATACTGGCCGCAGAAAATTCTCAATGTTATGATGATTCCATACCCTGCAGCTTCTATAGGTGTTTAAGGGTCATCCCAAGGAGATAAAGCTATTATATGGCCTTGTATCCTTGGGGTCCCCTGCATCTTATAGTGCTTGTGAGTTATTTTAAATGGGACAAGTGGTCTGGTTAAGTCCCCTGCATCTTATAACTTGTGAACATATTGGCAGAAGTAGCTGGTTCGACTTCTCTACTGGAGTCTGAATCAGGCGTAGATTGGTGGTGTAATTTTTACAAGTTCATTATGTTCGTTATTATAGTAAATTGACATAATCTTTTTACGAACAGGTAATGCTGTCCGTTTCAATCTAGTTTTGGAGCTACTTGATATCTGAACTCCTCATCTCATAGCCACAGGGTTAGAGAAATACATAATTCACTGTTCAATATTTTGGTCTAAAACAGGTAACTCATTTGTGGAGTGTACAGCTCTTGTAAAGTGTGCAAAATGTGTTTGTATACTACATTTGATGATTATTCTTATTAACAAGTTTTGTACATGACATGGAACTTGATGATAAGTTTACAAGTAATGCAGAAAAGTTATAGAAAAAGCACATGGAATACTTATTTTGGTGTAATAAGGAATTATAATCAAATGGTCTTCTCTCAATGGTATGTTTTGTTGTATTTAGCCTGCTAGTTTGTTTTGTATTTTTTTTTTTAATGCAAAAGCCCCAAAGGGTGCTAGGACATAGGTGCGATTCTAGGGGGAAGGCACGACCAAATAGGTTGGCCACCAAAGTAGGTACAACAAAAGGAGGGGGGTCAGTGTTGCAAGAAAAAAATATAAGGCATAGGTAGCAAGCTGATTAAGGGGTTGTTTGGGTATTGGAATTTTTAGAAATAGAAGTGGAATATTTTAGAATTACTTCTAAATATTCACCATGGAATGTGAATTATGGTTGATAATAAAAATTTTTAGAATAAATTTGAATGTCGCATCAAACCGAATTTTAAAACTTTAAAATAATATAATTATCTCTCCCGAACTCGGATATGCATGTTCTTGATATTATTATGCTAAAAAATTTGAGTCCTATCAAATAAGATCCTACAAAAGTATATAATTTTGAACTTTTAAAGTGGTCCCTACCTATATGGTATACTTCTCAAGGCTCAAATCAATACTAGAGGTAACTATTGAATAATAACGGAATCAGTAATTTCAAAATGGGGATTGAGAGCTAGAATCGTTGAAATCACCTCATTCGGTGATTTGGTGATTCTGGCTTAAAAATTTTAAATTCCACTCACCTTCTATACACAAACATAATTTCGATAATTTGAACTGGGTGGAACGGAATCCATGGAATCTTATAAAAATTCCATATACAAATAGCCCCTAACAATGCAATTCTCCAACCTGTGGATATGCAAGGCAATTTGAAGCTCATAAATAATAAAAATATAAAATATATTTTTAAGAATTAGATGGTATTTGTAATATAAGGGATTTTCCTAGGTTTCGAAACCAAACCACGTAAAAAATAGTGTGCTTGACTCCTTGAACTTATCATTAAATAACTTCCTAAGTAGATGAAATTTAAGATTGAAACCTATAAGGTTAAAAATTAGATGGAAAAAGCTTCAAAACGCCACTAAGAACATGTAAATCAGAGCTTATATGCATGAAATATATCCGCTCAAAGTTAAACATCATGTGTATGGCCTGTTTCCCCGAATTAGACAACCAAATAAGCCATTTCATGTAGTGATGCAGCCGGGTAGGGTTTTGCCAAACCCGATACCACATAATAAAACTGTAACCCGAACCCGACCCGTTTGACCCGAATAGAATAAAAAAAATATTTTTTAAATAATTTTTTTTCAATTTTTTTTAAAAATAATATTAAGAAATATATAAATTTTATATTTATATTCGGGTCAGGTCGGGTCGGATCACCTAAAACCTGAACACAACCCAAATAAGCTATTTGGGTTTTTTAAAAAAACCAAACCCGACCCATTAGGGTCCGGTCCGGTCGGGTTTACCATTTACCCGACCCGAGTGGCATCCCTAGTTTCATGCGCTATTTGGGCCTAGTTAACTAAAGTGATGTGAATAGGTCTGGGAAGCCTAATTGGGTTGTCCAATGGAGGTTTAGTTGGCCCAAAGTCCTCGGGGGATTTGGAACCCGAATCTCCATTAATTATATATACTCGCCTAGGGCTAATTAGAAGGGAGATTTTCTCCTTAAGGGAAGAGAGAGGAGTCGCCAGAGGAGTTTCTAGCAAGTCAGGCCAACAACAGAAGTGGGGAGGAGAATTCATGAAGATCGGAGTCTTGACAAGGTGGGATCGCTTAACACTCAAGTTTACACGGTTAATTAATTAGAAGTGAATCATGCGGAGCCGCTGGCGGTCAAAGGGTCAGCTTGCCTTTAGTTGGCGTGTCACATGCTGCTAGAGCCCTAACTACCTCTAACTAACCTAGGGGATACAAAGGGAAAAGACTGGTTGCATGCCAAATCATCCTTTCCCCTTCTTTTGTTCCATCTTCGGCAACTAGAACAACTTCCCTGACTGCAATCTGATCAGAGGAAGAAAGGGACCATGGGTGGTCAGACACAAGTAGTCATATAAGGACCCTCATCTTTGAACCGGTTTTGGTTTTCTTTAATTATGGGTTATCGTGAGATTTACGCGTTTTCTGATCTTATTCGGTGATTTCGTAAATAAATAGTATTTGTGATAGTTTTAACCAAAATTAACTTCAATATTAGTGGTTTTGAGTGATTTTAAACCAAATGTAAATTTTTGAGATTTTTTGGAATTTTCACTATTTTCCCAACAGTTAGGGTTTTGGCGGGACCCCTGTGGGCCCCACCGTCGAAAATTTTATTTTTGTGTCAAATGAACCTAGACATATACTTAAGGCCCCACAAAAATTTTCAGAATTTTATTAGGCTTAAATTGTGCTTAAATTTGTAAAATACCCACTTTTAGCCTACTTTTCATATTTACACCCCAAAACTTACCTATGCCTACCCCAACCCTTACTATAAAAGGGCAAACCTGAGCCATTTCTATTTTTGGGAATAGGCTAAGGAAGGAGGGCTGGCCTAATCCCCACTTAGGCCCGAATTAGAAGCCGATTAAGGTAAGCTTGCTCTAATTAAGCACTAATCCATTGCTTTTCTCTTAATTTCTTCCAAATCTACCATTTTCCCCTTGATTCAATTCGTTTTTGACCATCAAAAGCTACTGATTTGTGTTTTACTACAAACCCTAACATTCAAAATTCGATTTTTACTACCAATAAGCCCTAGATCTAAGGTTTAATTAGGGATTTCTTGGGTAAATCGATTTCTATTAGAGTTTAATTCAAACTTATTGTGTTTTCAAGGATTTCAAGAAGGGTGACTCTTCAATCCGAGCTTAATCAAGTGCTGAGGTAATGGGTTTTCAAAATCTCTATTTATCCATGGTAAAACTCTCCATTTTTGGCTTATTTCGAAATAATTTGCTTGATTTAGTGTGATAATGGTAAGATTAGAAAATAGAATTATTTAATCCCGATTTCTTAGGGTTTTCCATTATTATGGTTTGGTTTGATATTCTGGAAGTCAAGGAGGACTTTTGATGATGTTTAGGGTGTTAGATGTGGATTTGAAGTGTTATCTATGGTGTTTCGGTTTGGATTTGCGAAAGGAAGAAGATGACTGTTCTGCCGTGTTGGCGATCGATCGGCCTTTCAGGGCGATCGATCGGCTGAACTGAAAATTTCAAATTTTTGCGTGTAACCGATCGAACGGCCTGAAGGGCGATCAATCGGCTACACAGGAAATTGTATGTTGTGTGTATGATGCCTATTTTGATGATTCCACTTTAGCTTGCCAATTTTATATGAATGTGGAGTATTTTAAGCTATGTTAGGCTACTGAAAATGCATGCTATTAAGTTTATGGAGTTGAAATATATGCTTAGAAATGGTGGAATGACTTATGTTTTGTGGCATGATGTTGGAATCGTTATCTTGAAATTATGAATGGTTGTTTCCCTTTGGTTAAACATGTTTTCAGTAGGACTACAATCATTGTTAGACTGATTTGTCATGATAAATTGTGATTAATGGTGTGTGAATGTTGGTGATTGCCATGACTCAATGATGAAATGAGTGATGTTATAGGTGTTTAGCCTTTGTGGTTGAGTTTTGAATCTAGCTATGATTTCAACGATTTTTCTACTATGATTTCCGCTTGAATTCATGTTTAGATAGAAATTCACATGTGTAGTGTGATAGTGAGTTGATTTTCAAGCATGTTGATATGCATTATGTGAAAGGCTTCTACTAGTTACACACACATGTGGGGGTTAAATGATGATGTTGAAGCTTAATATCGTGATTATGAATGATGCATTAGGGGCTGGTGAGAGCACTTATCATGATTAGGATTCATGTATGCTTTGCCCACGCATGTACCATGCTGCACGCATCATGAAAATGGATTTCCAATTGAGGCTTCATCGTGATTAATCGAATTTGACTGATTGGATGCAATGTGATGGAATTGTGTGCCGGGTTTATCGGTCGTGGATTAATCGCAAGTTGATTGGTCCGAAAGGACATATTTTAATTTGAAGTTCTTGTGTGGAACAATTTGGAGTTCCTGTGTGGAACGAGTGCACTCCCCGGGTTGAGTCTTGTTAAATGGAAGGATGTGGGGACGAGTTGTGTACTTGTCTTGCGGATATGTGAGAATGTTATTATGTGTGTCATCTGGACCCTGAGAATCCAGTGTGGTATGCCGTGTGCACCCCGCTACCACGTGTTATAGGGTTCTCTGTGTGAGAACTCGGGCTCTTCCCTCCGTAGGAGATGTCCCTGGGCGAACACCCCTGCTCTAGATTCTCTGTGTGAGAATGGGACATCCTTGGCCAGGATCGTCCAGGGTGAGCAGTATTAGGGATTGACAACCCCGATCTTTCTTGAATTCTTGTGTAGAATTTTGTACCATGACACGCCTTCGTGGCCTTGTCTATGCTCCCGTCTGTGTGACATTAACGTGTGATTACTCCTTGATGGAGGTGGATTGTGATGACATTATGCATGTGGGAATATGTATGTTAGAGATACATCCATGAATGTTGATTTTGATGTTATGCATGTGGAATATGTATGTTAGAGATACATCCATGCATGTTAATTTTGATGTTATGCATGTGGAATATGTATGTTAGAGATACATCCATGCATGTTGATTTTGATGTTATGCATGTGGAATATGTATGTTAGAGATACATCCATGCATGTTGATTTTGATGTTATGCATGTGGAATATGTATGTTAGAGATACATCCATGCATGTTGACCTTGATGATAAAATGCATGTGGAAATATGTATGTTAGAGATACATCCATGCGGGATTGGTTATGATGTGAATGCATGTGGGAATATGTATGCTAGAGATACATCCATGCAGGTTGAATTATGCATTATGATGCAGTGTTAGGTGATATGAATGTGTGATCAGAAAGTGATGCACCATGTAAATCTTTGATCTGAACGATCTCATTGCTAAGCTATCGTATTTTCTACGTTGACAGTGATATTAAAAACCATTGCTGAGTGTTAAAACTCACCCCTCTTTTGTGTTTTGATTTGGGGCTGCGTGGTGCGACACGCAGACGGACAGGATGCCTCTTTGAGGAAAGGTCAGAGGTAGCTTGGGTGTGATTATGGAGATCGTTGCGTGACTTACCTTCGTTTATTTCATGCTTTATGTTCGAACCTTTGTGTAGGGTTCTTGTTTTGGATTTATGTCATATACTACAGTTGTGATGATTATGACTTATTTTGAGCCGGTGTGGGCTTTACTTAACTAAGTTTGTGGGTTTGAGATTGTTGTTTACTTTGTGATAAGCAACACCTTTTTCTTCCCTTTTATTTACTCTTGCTCAAAGGATTGTGCGCACTCCGTGTTGCTGTTAATCGCCCGTGGTTAGGGTTAAGTCTTCCGCTAGATCATTTCTCAATTTTCACTTCGTCGCCCCCACGCGTTTGACCAGCCCCTAGACCGGGTTCGGCTCGGGTCGGGCATCGCCGGGGCGTGACAGGTCAAGTCATCCTCCTCCTCCTCCTCCTTATTTTATTTATCCCTGGTGGACCTGCAGAGGCCTTGCCAGTCACTACCATGCAGACTCTAAAAAAGTGGCAATGGGGATTCGGCCAGACTAGGACCTAACTCCCCCATGGCGGCTAGGGGTAGTGCAGCCTAGCATGCTGCGGGGAAGATGGCCTGCAAAGCAAGTCGCCATGTTCTGATTCAGGCCCATTTGGCCAAGACCCATGCCAGTTCACCCGATTGGTTTGGCCAAGACCCATGCCAGTTTAACTGACCCGAATCCACGCCAGTCTCAAAAAATAAAAAAAGATTTGAACTGAGTTCAATTCAAGGACTTTTATTTGCCAAAAAAGTTTGTGAAAATTATCATTGGACCCAAAGACTTTCATGAGTGTTCTTACCAAATTTTAGTCAGGGAAAATATCACAAAGGGTATGAAATGACTATTTTACCTTTATAAATGAACTATAGTAATATTTAATTACCTAACTTATGTTTCGATTTAAGGGCCTATGAGAGGAGTTAAAAATTGAGGAAAATCCCAGTAAGAGATGAGGGTGTACCTTAAATTTATACCAAGCTGAGTGATAGAAAAAAATCTAAGAAGTGGATACTTGACCATTTTACCCCTAGGGTAATGGGGAACCCCAAAAAATGTCAAGAAAATTACTACAGGTATATGAGATAAAGGAGTACTCTAATAACATCTTGGAATTTTCTAAATTTTTTAAGTTCACGTGAAAAATAGTGTGTTAACCGCTTGACCTTCTCAATTAAGTAACTTTTTCAATAGATGGAATTCATGGTTGAAACTATGTAGATAGAAAGTAGACATAAAGAGTTTCGAAATGCCACTAAGAATGCACGAATCAAAGTTCGGGTGAGGGAAATATCATTGCTCAAATTTGAACATGATGTGCATGGCCCGTTTACCTGAATTAGTCATGTATTTAAGCCTTTATGTCATTTTGCAGGTCTGAATAGTTGAAGTTACAAAACTTAATAAAAAATAGCCCAATCTAGTAGGGCATGTTTTGGCCCACGTCTTGGGGGATTAGGAACTGTAATCCCCATTTATATAAAAACTTAATGAAGGCTTCTTTGAGGAAAGTTTTTTGGACTTCCCCCCCCCCCCCCAAGAATGTCTAGTGAGTATAATTGGTGACGGAGCTCTGGCAATGGTGGATCGGCAAAAACCTAGCACTCGAGGTAGGATTGGAGGGGGGTAGAGCAAGGGAGAGGGGGGACCATAGCAGGTGGGGGTGGGGGTGGGGGGGGAGAGGCGGAGGACGGTGGGGGTGCAGGAGGAAGGCAGGTGGGAGGGGTGCTGGGGGGCCCTTTATAAGTAGGCAAAAATTCACCCACGCCTGAAATTTCCCCGCCCAGGCCGAATTTTGCCCGCTCAATCCTTTATTTTTTCAAAAAAATTATTATTAGCAACGCTCGTAACAAGTGTGGCTATTAGTATCCGTATTGGCGACGTATAATATATGTGTTGCTAATATATACTTTTTTAGCTACGCATATATGTATACTTCGCTCAAATATTAGGTAATAGCAACGTATAAACATGTGTTGCTACTACCAAGACTATTAGTGATGCATACTATTATGTGTCGCTGATAGTTTTTTTATTTTTTTTAAAATAATGTATAATTCTCTTCTCTCTCATCTCTATCTCTTCCTCTCTCCCTCTATCTCTCTCCCCCTCACTCTCTCTTCCTCTCTCTCCCTCTCTATCTCTTCTCTCTCTACCCAATCTCCCCTCTTTCTCTCTCCTCCTCTCTCCCCCTCTCTCTCTATCACACCCCAGCACTGCCCGACCCTAGCCAAACCTGGTCCAAGGGCCGGTCAAGTGCGTGGGGGTGACAGATTTGAAAGGGATTACTGGATAGTAGAAGACTTAATCCCTTATACGGGCAAATTAACTAGCGGAGCTACACACCACATAACCTTTAAGCAAGAGTAATAAGTAAAACAAAGAGGACTTGAACACAACACTAGTCCACAAGTCTTAAACCCACAACTTATAATCCAGAGCCGACACACAAGGCTCAGATCAAGATCTCAAATAGGTCTATAGTATGATATAAACACAAGTTTAAAAACAAGCACCACCATACGTGGTGTTCTAACATCACAACAGAGTAAATCAGAAAAACATAATAAAGTCTAGGCGGATCCATACCTACTCTCATGCCCTCTTTGAGCATTCCTCAAACAAAAGGTCCTACCCGACTGCATGTTGCATCATGCAGCCCCAAAACAAAAACAAAGAGTGGGGTGAGTAAAACTCAGTAAGCTTTTGAATACAACGACAATAATCAGAAAACCATCCTAGCATGGCATCATAGCAATTCAAATTGGTATACCTATTTCTGATCATTCCCTTGCTAAACCCCTATTTATCCATAAACATAAAAGTTAGCATGCATATGATATACCTATCAAAGTCAAGGCATAAATGATCAAGTTATAACCTAGCATCCATCCTGCATAGGTAATAGTTCACATCTAACCAATTCAAGCATAATATCACCATCAACCGCATAAGAAGTGTCTACTACACACTTTTTGATCATGCACCCATATCACATAAACCTGCATAATCATGTCTCAATCACACAATTCAGATCATGTATTCACATCATATAAACCCTGTATAATAGTGTCTCAATGATGCTATTTAGATCCTGCATTCATATCACATAAACCTATATAATAGCATCTCAACCACACTATTTAGATCATGCATTCATAGTACATAAACTTGTATAAAGAGTGTCCCAATCACATTAATCTAATATGCATATCCACAAATAGAGGACACAAGCATGCTCCTCTAGGCCGGAGCCATCGAGCAACCCCTTGTCAGATAAACATACTCTTCGAGGCCGAAGCCCTGGAGCAACACTTGCCCATCAAGCATAAACTCTTGAGCAACCCCTGCTCATCAGAGCCAAAGACCTCGAGCAACCCTACTTGTCAAGACCGCCATCCCAAGCAACACATATGGTAAGCCGGTGCACTTAGACATACCAACTGGATTCTCAAATTTCAGATAATCTCAATATATTGGTCTCCTTATAGCATTTCTGATCTTCTCAACCTGGGGAGGATCCATGTTCCAATTAGGAACTCAAATTGAAATTATGTCCTTTCAGACTAGCCAAGTTCCGATGAAGTTCATGATCGATTAATCCGGCACGCAATCTCACATCATTGCATACAATCAATCAATCATGGCTAGACATCAGTAAAGTCTCATTTATGAAATCCATTCATGATGCGTGCAACATGAAGCAAACATGAGCATTCTCTACATGAATTCCAACACATGGAATGTGCTCTCATTAGTCACCTCATGCATCATAATTGAATCATAAATAACCATGATTTCTTAGTAAATTCTCCACACGTGTGTGTTCATGCATTTCCACATGACCATTGCTATGATATAAGCTCATAAGGCAATACACGCATGCTTAAACACATTCAAATCATGATTACCAACAGAAATCTAGGGTGAACTCTACCATAAAACATAAATCCGTTTATGTGAAATCAAATGTTTAACTTCTACAAGCATGATTATTCTACACATTAAGCTATAACATAATAACATCATTCACCTACAATCCATTCTCATTATATGCTGCCATATCTTATCGTTTACCATATAATATCTCTACTGGAAATATGCTCCAATCATAAGAATTTCATCATCCATAGATTCAAGATAATTCAATGTTAACATTCATAACTATAACCATATATATAATTTTACATAACAAGTACCTAAGCATACTTCATAAATCTCCACCACTAATTCTACACCCTTCTAGTAGCTTAATTCCAGTATAAAACACTCCTCATAAATGTTAGAATCATTAATTAGGGTAAAAATACTGAAATAAACATAAAAACCAATAAAGGGCAAAACTATTGTGTGGCCAATCGATCGGCCTAGCAGGCCATTCAATCGGTTAGCCTTAAAATCAAAAAGTTTGTTGTGTGGCCAGTTAATCGGCCTGACAGACTGTTTGAATGGCCTAATCAATCGGCCTGTTGGCTCGATCGATCACCAACAAATGGTTCGAGCCTTATTCCTTTCAAAATTTAAAACCAAAACACCATTTTTGAACCATCAAACCTTCATCCTAAACCTCATACATCATCAAAATTAATCAAATATTCTAGAAAGCTAATTGAACTAATTCCAAGGTAAAACCCTAATGAATTAAGTAAGAGATTAACATTTCATAAATCTACCATTAAAACCATAATCAATAAAACCCATTCAAGTAAAACCCATAAAATTCGAGATTTTCACCCCACAAGGGTTATATTTGAAAACTTATTACCTCTCGCTTCATTTGAGTCGGATTATTCTTTCAATCACCTCCGAAACCTTCCAAAAGCATAATTTTTATGTTAAAACACACCTAAACTCGATTTAGACTTGAAAATCATAAAGCAAACCCTAGATCTAGATCTTAGGATACATAAAAACGAATTTTTGAAGGTTAGGGTTTGAAATAAGGAAGTAAAACATTAATGCTTTGAAATCGGATTGAATCAATGGAGGAAGATAGATTTAAGAGAGGATTACGAAAACTCTAATAATTAAGCATGGATTAAGGAAGAACATACCTTTAATCACTTACTTTTTGGGCCTAATTGGGAATTAGGCTCCAAATCTTCTGACTCAGCCCTTTCCCAAATAGGGAAGGGTAAGCCCATTTCCTTTTATAGGAAGAGTTGGGCTATACCTAATTAAAATGTAGGGTAGGAATAGAATCTTTAACTATAATTAAAAAATTTTATAATTTAACCCAAAATTAGGACCAAAAAAATTCTAAAATTTTTTATAATGTCTTCCTTTGTATTTTCTGAAAATCGTCAAAATTGATGAGAAAGGATTTAAACCACAAAAGTAATTAAACATAATGAATTAAAACCGGTTCAAAATCAAGGATCTTACACTCTCTCTCTCCCTCTCTCCCTCCCTCTCTCTTCCTATCTCTCTCCCCCTCTCTTTTCTATTAATTTATTTTAAATCAAAAACACTATTTGTAATGCATAACGCTATGTGTCGCTACTACATGATGTAGTAGTGATGCATAGTTAGATGCGTCGCTAATAATATTTGTTTAATATTTCAATTTTTTTTAAATAATTTATAATTAAAAAAATTTCTCTCTTTCTCCTCACTCTCTCTCAACCCTCTCTTCCCTCTTTCTCTCTCTGCTCTTTCCCTCTCCTCCTCTCTCCCTTCTCCTTTTTCTCTCTCTCTTCTCTCTATGTCTCTTCTCTCCTCCTCTCTCCCCTTTCCTCTCTCTCTCTTCTCTCTATGTCTCTCCTCTCCTCTCACTCCCCTCTCCTCTCTCTATCTCTGTTCCTCTCTGTCCTCACTCTCTCTCTCTTCCTCTCACTCCTCACCCTTGCCCTCTACCCTCTCTCCTCACCTTTTCTCTCTCTACCCACTTTCTCTCTCTCCTCACTCTCTCTCTACACTCTCTCCCTCGCTTCTCACTCTCTTTCTTCCTCTCTCTCCCTCACCCTCTCTCTCTTCCCTCTTCCTCCCTCTCTCCTCCTCTCTATCTCTATCTCTCTCTCTCCCTCCCTCTCTCTCTTTTATAAGAAAATTTAAGAAATAAAATATATTAAATATAAATAGTGAAAGTTTAATCTATTATTAAAACTATATTTTATTGAAATTTTAATATTTATTTATTATATATACAAATAGTAAATAATTAATAAAATATATTATATTTAAGAAGTTTCTTTTTACTTTTGTTTAATATTTATTTATTAAATGAAATTAATTAATAAAGCTAATAGCGACTTTTGTAGACAAGCGTTGCTATTATCAATACTATTTGCAACGCATATTTAAAGGCATCACTAATAGTTATAAATTTTTATTTTTATTATTTAAAATTTATGATTATTAGTGACGCTTTTATTAAGCATCACTAATCGTATAAGTATTAAGCATCGCTAATAGTTATGAATTTTTTTTCTTTTTTTTAATGTATATATTTTAACAATGTTTGGGCGTCGCTAATAGCATAATCATTAGTGACGCTTATTATAAAGCATTACTAATATGGTTCATATTAGTGATGCTTTCAGGTAAGTGTCGCTAATACATGGCTGTTAGCGACACATATGATTTTGCGTAGCTAATAATTTATTTTTTGGCGACAATTCTGTATACGTCGCAAGTAGTTATTTTTAGCTACGCTTGCGTATGCGTTGCCAATAGTATATTTTGTTATAGTGTTTCCATGCCCAATAGAATTCTCCTTGAAATTTGTCAAACTATCTACTACTGCAATGGCTACGGGAAGGCCCTCCACTTCCCTTCTTTGCAGCTTATTTTGTGACCATATTTATAAGCCCGACATGAAGTAGAATAACTTGTCATCCTCCATCATGTTAGTCACTCACAATATTAGTGACTGAAACTCCTTCACATAGTCTCAAACTACCCCTGTATGTTTGAGGTTGTAACGACCCATTTTCTAGTTATGCTTAACTCGGGGGGTTAAGGGTAATTTAGTAATTCAAGATCAGTGTTAGGGCATTTCATTAAGTAAAATCCCCATATCCGGTAAAGCTCGGAGTAACAAGTGTAATGAATTAAATAACGCACAAAACAGAGGTCGGGAACGAAAGCTATGGCCCCGGGAAGCATACCATATGGGCGGGACCTACATAAAAAGTGCTGGATAACCTACACATGTGTGGTCTTATTTCGAAGGGCTCGTCAACACGAGTCCATCGGTAACAAGAACATGCAATTCCAACATTAAGGTTGGAAGTCATCGTGTTTTGAGATCAGGATATTATTTGAATAAAATAATATCATTCTCGATAGGATCGACGATGCAGTGGATAGGGTTAACGACAAAGCGGATAGGGTTGCTGATAAAGCGGATAGGATTGCTGACGAATCAGATAGGATTGTTAACGAAGCAGATAGGATTGACACATGTCAACATCACATCTATCTAGTTTTTCTATAAATAGCATCTACAACATCTAGTTGGAAAGGGGGAATCCTCCCCCACATTTTTGTGTTCTCTCTCATATTTAGAAACTTATATTCTTCGTTTCTCACTCATTTTAAATCTGATTCGAGTCATTCTTGAGGCGTTCCTAGCTAATTCGAGGGTGATCTACGCAATGACATAGTTCATCCCTCAATTTGGCATCTCTAGAAGGGGAAACGGCATGGGGAAAGAGGAGGCTCTATCCGCCACCCTCCTGCCCCGAAGACAGAGCAGCGGCCCGGAGAGAAAGGGGGACTCCGTCCTCCGTCATGGGTTACATCGTGGGTCATCGCTCGAAGTAGGGAAGGATTTGCCCTTCACCTAAGGGCCATGCAGTGTGAGAAACGTCCCGGAGAAAGGGACGTTCTATCTGTCGCTTACGAGCGTAGAAAATGAGAAGTCTCCAAAAAAGGGGACAGTTGGTTAGTCGTCTTTTGGCGCAAGGCAAGGAACGTGCGGAGGTTAGAGGAGGCTCTGTTTGTTGTCTCCGGATCTGAAGGGGAGGACTCCCAGAAACGAGTACCCTGAATACCGCTACCTCGCTAGACATTAGGGGAGTAAGCGTTTCTGACCTCCTATTTTAATTATAGAATGCATGTACTAGATAGGGTATACGTTATGTCTTGATATGTTATGATCCTTTATATTATGATATGTTATGCTTATATGTCATGATGTGTGTCGTCTCACTCTAGGTTAGAGAGAGACATGTTGTGTATGTGTTCGGTCTCGGCTAAGTGATAGAGCAAGACGTGTGATGCATGTGGTCTCGGCTCAGTGATGGAGCGAGACATGTGAATGTGATGGATTTGCTCTGGGATAGAGCAAGGCATGTTGTGGTGGTCATGTGGTGCTCATCTCTATGATAGAGCGAGATACGTGTTGTCGGTATTTTATAGGTTTTCGTATAACCCCGATTAAATATTCGGGAATACATATGTGTTTTTGTATGGTTTGATGTATGTAGTAGCCAATAGGTAGAACTACGTACGGATCCGATCATATCAGAGTAACATCATGGATGTTATCCGATATGTACGTAGGCAACCAACAGCAAGACAATGTTGACCCGATCCAAATTAGTTATATAATTAGGTTTGTTCTGGCCTACGCGTAACGGAGCACTAAAGTTCCGAAGCTCGTAGAGGAACAAGAAGACTCTCGCACTCAAAGTTCGCCGCTCCCGATTCTGGGTTTTCATTTTCATCATTTTTGGGGCCCCGGCCCGGGTCAGTTTCTGGGTCGGGGCGTAACATAGGCTTTTCAACTCCTCTTGTGCAAGTCAAGCCACTTTTTTGGGAAGGAATTGCTCCTGCAACTCCTTCTTGAACATGTGCCATGCTTCAACCCTTGGCTGACCCACTGTCGCATCATCGTCCAATTGTGTCCCCCACCAATGCTTTGCATCCCCCTCATGATACATTGTGGTCACCGTGACTTTCTCCTTCTCTAGGGGTATGGATCAGCCTAAAATAGATTTCCATGTTCCAAAGGTAGTTGTCAATTTCTTTAGCACCTCGCATTCTAGAGTACGCCTTCGGCTCAGGCACTTTTGCCTTCTTCACCACTTGTTGAGATGTCCTTTCACCCTCCACTTCCCTTCTTCACAGCTTGTTTTGTGACCATATTTATAAGCCCAACATGAATTAGAATAACTTGTCATCCTGCATCATGTTAGTCACTCACAATATTAGTGACTGAAACTCCTTTACATAGTCCTAAACTACCCCCGTATGTTTGAGACTTTGCAACACCTCTCGTGCAAGTTAAGCCACATTTTTTGGAAGGAACTGCTCCTGCAACTCCTTCTTGAACATGTACCATGCTTCAACCCTTGGCTGACCCGTTGCCGCATCATCGTCCAACTGAGTCCCCCACCAAAGCTTTGCATCCCCCTCATGATACATTGCGGCCACCGTGACTTTCTCCTTCTCTAGGGTATGAATCAGCCTAAAATAGATTTCCATGTTCCAAAGGTAGTTATCAATTTCTTTAGCACCTCGCATTCTAGAGTACGCCTTCGGCTCGGGCACTTTTGCCTTCTTCACCACTTCTTCAATTTTTGACCTATACCGAAAATAATGATTTGAACTCCGAACCTCACCCACTTGTTTTCCCATATGGAGCTTTATTTTTTAAGAGAAGACAACACACTTATACCACCGACTAGTAATACATAATCACGACAATGCAAATTAGGAGGAAACTCCTCAAACCATGTCCTTGATAGAAGATCCACACAAGATTCACTGCAGCAAAAATATAAGTCTGGTCGAAGCTTTTCTTCTTCCAATTTCTGATCTATAATGTTTTCACCACAAAATTTTTGTACTTATAGATGCTCTACAACAAAATTTCCTGAAAACTTTGATGGTAAATAGTCAATGACTATAGGTTCATGTTCAAAATTTCCAAATTTTGTCAATAAGTTCACTGCTTCATTTTTCTTTCATTCTAACTCTTCAAGTCTCCTTTCAGCCAGCACATTGCATACTGGAATTTCTTCAAACAATTGGAGTGTCAATTGATGTCCTCCAGGTTCATATTGAACGTTGAGCAAACAATGACTTTCTTTTGACATATCTCCAAAAAAGATAGTTTCTCTTACTGACGCTGACTCATTTCCACCGGAATCATCTTGGAAAGATAATGGAGGAAAGTGTTTTGTTGGTCCTTGGTTGTCCTTCCACGTAGAGTCAATGAAACAGTGTCTTTGAATGTAACCTTTGTTGCTATAAGTGCTAACCGATATGGGTTTCGCAACCAACAAATTCACTACAACTTGAAGCTCTGAAACCACGTCTTTGTTTTCCTATTTCAATTCTCCAATGTCTCGTGGAGAAGAAAGTGCAACAAACTCCTTTTGGATAGACTTCAGATCATGGTCAATTGAGTTATCAACTCCTTGATTTTCATTTTTCTGCTATACCACTTCTTTAATTTCACCTTTTGATTTTGGATCCATGATTGTTGGACTCAACTCAGCTTTCAGATTTTCCTGGATGTCTTCTAATATGACTTTTGAATTATTGATTTTCAATGACTCTTCTTCAACTTCCACTTTCTCTGCTAAAATTGATTCCACATGCTGTGATTTATTCTTTGGCACTAAAGTTTGCTGTTGTCGATGGATGCGCTTCACTGATGTTTTCTTCAATTGTGAAACAAGATTATTCACACCTTGATTAAACTAATCAACATTTTGCTTTAAACACGGATCAAATTGTTCAAGTCGATTCACCATTTCAATCGGTTGGAAATCATCTTCTCATCTCTGCCATCTTCGATCTTCATGGTAATTGACTTCTTTAGCAAAATAACTCCAGAAATCATTTGCATCTTGTTTTACTTCTACTTGGACTGTTGCAGAAAGTTGCTAAAGCTTGATCAAAAATTGTTCCAATTGCGTGCTTGTAACCTAAAAGACTGGATCGTTGGTTGCCATGGAACAATTCAATTTCAATCATTCACAGTAGGGAATTCACCTAAACTGAAGAAATTCAAATAGACTTACAGAGAAAATTTTCTATATTTTCTATTTTTTTATACAGTACAAAAACTACAAAGCAAATGTGCTTTATTACATAAATATTTTTATAGCTTTTCCAATGATTTTTCTAAGTACAAAAGTGTAAATCGAAAATTACAGAATAGAGTATGAAAGTTTGTTTTGGAATCCACCAAAACACAATAGATTTTCAAACTAAGAGTAGAACTCTCTTCTGTGTTTTCATTTTCTTCAATGCACGAAAATTACAAATAGAAATGTACTCCAAATGTATCAATCAATGCAGTTTACCAAATGGCAATTTGGATTACATAAATCCATAAAAACAGAGTAAGAATATTACGTCCTGAAATCCATCAAAACATAACATCGATCCAACAAGCAAACAGTAGATCTTTCTACCTTGAATCTACGAAGAAGATGAGATCTGAAATACTGATCTTTCTCTCTCAAATCCACGAGGAAACTCAGATTGGAAAGAAACAGGGAAACTAGCTTGAGGTAGTTCAAATTTTGAATCAGCAAAAGTCCCCTCTGCCTCTTTTCATGCTCTGTTTGATCACCCCCCTGAGTTCAGCTTCCAGTTAATGTCCAAATTGACACTATCTTTATTTCAGTTTAAAACTAAACTAAGAAGGGTATTTTCGTCTGCATCAATTCAGCTCCGTAGGACTTTCCCGATGTCACCTCTTTGTTATATCGCACTTCTATTAAACGTCATTTAAACAGGAAAGGGCAATATCGGCGCCATCAAGAGCGCCATGGATCTCACTATGTGGCACATTCGACCACAGGTGACGCCGAAGAAGGTGTAGACGTGGGAGTAGCTGAGCCAATTCATGAGCGCTTGGTGCGGATCCAATACTAAGTTCTTGAAGGCCAGAAGCATGGCCTTGTTTGTGCGAAGTGAATGGTGGAGATGGCCGCCACCATGGCACTGACATCAATCGTTATAGAAAACAACAGAACTAGTACGAGGAGGCTTGTCTCCATTGCCGACTCAATTATCATCGTCACTTGACAAACACCTAAAGTGTTTTAATTGAAAGTCATGGTACTCAGCTTATTAGAGAGGAATGTGGACGTGGAGGAGGAAAGACAATAGAGGGAAAGAGTGAAAGAGATGGGAGGTGAAGGGAGTAGAGGAAATTTTTATAACAAATAATGTATCCGTATGCACCCCACTAATTATTTTAATATCCTATTTTACTCGTAAATTTATAAAGGGATTCATAGGATATATATAGACTCGTTTTTATTACAAAGTTTCTTTATGGGCATGATTGGGACTCCGATGGGCTTTAATGTGCGCGCACTACCTGACATTTCTGTAGCTTCTCTCGTCAGCTCATCGCCCATGCCCTTCGTCTATGACTCTATTGTCATCAGTTATAGACTCACCGTATATACCACAGCTCCACAATTGATAAGATTTTGGTGTCATTAAATTTTGAGGTCAGGACAAATAAAGTACTTAATAATCAGCAGAAATATAAAACAAAATTTTATATTGATCCGTGCTAAACTAAACACCGACGTGCGTGCTTATTAAGGTCCGTGCTAAACTAAATGCGACGTGCGTTCTTCTTAATGTTATATTGGTCAAATATAAAACCAAAGCCACGAAAAACTCCTTCATAATGGTGGCTAGTCAGTTGAAGTATATGTTCATTAGATCAAATTTGAAGACGAACGTCTAATTGGGCAGCTTATACATTGAGCTTTCTGCAGTGGTAATGAGATAGCTGATCATCTTTTTATGCCCGAGCACTATAACTTAACTGCTTTGGTGGATTTTTCATGAATTCGGAAACAGTGTTAAAAAATGACTTTGTTAAAGCCATAAATTACAAATGACCATTACGAGGGAATCGTTTTTTATGTTTCTAATTCAATGGGAGCCAAGTACTAGCATGTGTGCGATCGATATCGAAAATAGACACTTCCCAGACGTTCCTTAAGCTCGGCTCAGTATTGAACATAAAAAACGCTTCCTATTACAAGTGGGTAATACATCCTTAGTACCATCTAGGGGTGGCACTAGGACCCGTTTTGGGCCCGCTAGGTCTACTCTGCCTTTTTTTTAAAGAGAAAGAAAAAAGTTGGCTGCTGCAGGGAGGGGCCGCCGCCAGGATACATCTCTGCCGCGGCCAGCCAGGTGGCCGGTGGGGTGGGCCTTGAGGTCAAGGTGGCGGTGGCAGGAAATTCCAAATCAAAATTCAGCTGAAATAGGATTATGGGATTTAGATTTTGGAGGCTGCCTGAACTATTTGATCTTATCAAATTCCAAATCTAAATTTAACGTACCAATCATTTCATCATATTTATGTTCAGTGATCCTGCTCTGTCCATGAGACTGAAAATGACTGCATGTTACAGCAAATATGTTTTTATGTAATAAGTTATTATCCTACTGGCGATTGTTTTCAGCTAGGTTGTGCTGATGTCCATGTATGGAATATTGTGCTTGTAGGCAAGGGACATGGTAATTCCATACATGCCAATGTTGGTTCCCCCAAAGAAGTGGAAATATGTTGTATCTGATGCGACCTGGAATGCATTTTTTCTTTTTACTTCGGAAGAGTTTTTTATGTTCTCTAAGTCTAATTAAGGAATGCATATAAGTCTTTAATATTTCAAATACACTAATTTATATAGATGAAAGGCTTCCATCGGGCTTATTATGAAAGTGGAACATTAAAAACTACGCTAGCCATACGAGCTTTCATATATGATGACCATAAATTAGGCAATTTCTGCTGCCATAGTTCCATACCTTTTGAGGATATGTTTAAAGATAACTACAATACTATATTCAGATTCATTTATCATTCATGGGCTGCACTTTCATCGCATTGAGTTACATGGTTTGAATAAAAGTTAAAAATATTCATCATAAGGAAGACAAGATACGAATAAAACAAGAATGTAGTTATTAATGGCCCTGTTTTTTTCTCAATGTCCCCCAAAATAAATTAAAAATAGTAATTTATTTTTATTTTATTTTTTTCTATTTTTTCCTTTATTTTGCTCATACTTCCCCTACTTTATTAAACTCTTTTTTTTTTCTTTCGGCTTCGGTGATGGTGACGGTGATATGGACTTCGGCAACCACTCCGATGCTCCGAATCTGGCCTGCACAATAGATTAGCCGCACAGCTAATATAGGCTATAGCCAGATTTGGTCACGCCGTACATGGCCAATGTAGCGCAGCCAGATTTGGCCACGCCACCCGTTGGCCGCATAACACAGCCAGATCTGGTCACGATATGTGAAATCTAGCCATGGCCAGTCCATCAAATCTGGCCACACGCCGGATTGGTAGTGCACGGCCAGTCCGGTGTAGATCTAATACCGATGGCACCGGCACCAGTGACCAAAGCTTTGCCAGAGAAAAAAAAAAAGAAGAAGGGGGAGAAATAGGGTAATTTTTTTTAAAACATGAGGGATAAGTGAGAGATTGTAATAAAATAGATGAGAAATTTATTTAAATAATATTTTTTTAAAAAATATTTACCAATTTAGACCACTTTGGGAAATATTTCCCAAAGTAGTGTTATTTTTTGCCACGCAGGCGCCAACCAAGCAACTGGCACCTGCATGACTTTTTTTAAATTTTTTTTTATTTCGTCCTTTAGAAGGACAAAATCAGTACTGTGCACTGACAAAATTAGTACTATACACTGATTTTATCCTTTAGCATTTTATTAATTTTGTCCTTTAGAAAGACGAAGTTAGTACTGTGCACTGATTTCGTCCTTCTACCCTCTCTCCCCTCCCCTCCTCTCCACTCTCTCTCTTTACTCTCTCTCCTCTCTCTCTCCTCTCTCTCTTCTCTCTCTCTCTGCACTCTCTCTCCTCTCTCCTCTCTCTCTTCTCTATCTACTCTCTCTTTCTCTCTCTCCTCTCCTCTCTCTCTTCTCTCTCCTCTTTCTCTCGATTCACTCTCTCTTCTCTCTCTCCACTCTCTCTCCTCTTTCCCTTCTCTCTCTCCTCTTTCAGAGAATGAATAGAGAGAGAAAGAGGAGAGAGGGTGGCGTGAGAGAGGAGAGAGTGAAGAGAGAGAAAGAGGAGAGAAGAGAGAGAGAATGGAGAGATAGAAGAGATAGAGATTGTAGAAAGAAAGGGGAGAGAGAGGAGAGAGAGTGAAGAGAGAGTAAAGAGGAGAGAGGAGGGGAGGGGAGAGAGGGTACTGATTTCGTCATTTAGAAGGATGAAATTAAAAAAAATTCAAAAAAAAGTCACGTAGGCGCAAACTGCTTGGCTGGCGCCTGCTTGGCAAAAAATAACACTACTTTGGGAATCTAAATTAGTAAATATTTTTTTAAAAAAATTTATTTAAATAAATTTCCCAAAATAGATTGTGGTAAAGAAAAAATAGGAGACACAAAAGAAAAAAATGAGGTTTAAATATCATAAAAAAAAATGAGAGCAGAAGCACAAGAAGAATTCTTGGTTTTGCTTTTCCGGTGAAGATAACGATTTTCCGTTCTTTATATTTAGTGGGGGCCTATGTGTAGCCCACTTCAATGGTGTATGGCATAGTGCTACAAACGATCACTCTGCACTTCATGCTGTCAATATCGTGGAGGGCTATCACCACTCGTATGCTCGCATGCTCGGTGTATTCATCCTTAGTTTTGATGACAGAACCTTTTTTAGGCCAGGTCTGTTAAAGCATGTCTTGTTTATAATTTTATGACTTTCTTAATTAGCCGAGGATGAAGCACGACGCACTTGTTTTATTAGAACTGTAATGAAGATATTCCATGAACATAATGTCTATGACACTGACTCAGAGCACTTGGATTAACAGTCTCTTCCAAGTTCCACTGAGTGTTTTATATGATATTTCAGGAACCTGGTTCAAAACCCGACACAACTCGGACATGACTTCGAAGCCCTTTTTATTTATTTTTTTTCTTTCTTTTCTTCCTTTCTTTTCTATTTTAAAATAAGCTAAGCAAGGCCTTAATACGTTGTGCTTTGATGAATGATGAGGCTCTAATCTCATCATTCAATCTTAGAAAGGACTCATCTGCTTTCTTGAAAAGTACAAGACAATCTTTAGTATTACACACTGACTTCTTTATAAAGGAATTGGCTTGTTTTAAAAGGAACCTTCGATCAGTCTTCAAGTATAACCGTTGAAGAAGATAAACCGAGCGAAGAGGCAAAAGCTGAACTTGTATCGCCCGTGAGATACCTCTTAAGTCTATCCAATTCATCAGCAACATCCTGCATGGTAGGTCTAGTAGAAGGGGCCTCCTGGGTGCAGATTAAACCCAATTCAATGAGTTCACCTATGGCCACCTCCCACATATTTCTTTCCTCAGGTTCCAGATCTCTTGCATCTCTGATCAGGGCTCTATCTATCACCTTCTCCACCCTCCCATGATAGTGGCTCTTCACCCACTTGTTCAAGCTCAACCCACCAACAAACATATCATCTGTAGGTCTCTTTCCCGTCACCATTTCAAGCACCAAGACCCCATAGCTGTATACATCCCCCTTTGTTGACATGTTCGACCCCAACCCATATTCTGCAAAAGTGAACACTTCTGTTATCTTCACTTATAATAATATAATAAGAAAGTTGTGCAATAAGATCATTGTTATATTGGAATTAAAGGCATTAATACTTCTTTTTGTATATTGTTTTTATAACCAGTTGAGAAGACAGAAATGTTATACCTGGTGCCATGTAGCCAATAGATCCACATAGCATGTTGGCGGTAGAAGCGCCCATGCTATCATCCACATTATTCCCTCCTCCTATCATAACCAGTCTAGCATTCCCAAAATCAGACACCAAGGCGGTCATGTCATCATTGAGAAGAACATTGCTAGGCTTCAGATCGCAGTGTATTACTCGGACCGGAGAGTGGTGGTGCAAGTACGCCATTCCTTCAGCTATGTCGCTGCAAATGTTCACTCTCTGAATCAAGCTAAGATCTGACAATCCGGAATCCGAATCAGTCGGATAAAGGTGACTCTCTAGGCTTCCGTTTGCCATGAAAGGCAGAACCACAGCTTTAAAGTCGGGTAGGCTACATGCTGTGATGATTCTAATCAGATTCCGATGCCGGATTCTCTTCAGTACTTGGCATTCTTTGTTGAAGCTCTTTGTCGAGTTCCCTGTTTGCAGGCGCAACACTTTCACAGCAACCAATGTTCCATCCTTAAAGGTTCCTTTATAAACCTGGCCGAAGCCACCTGATCCGATCAATCTTCCCTGATCAAAACCTCCTGTTGCTTCTTCTAGCTGCTTATAAGTGATCCGGGGGAAGTTAAGCTTCAAAGCCGGAGCTGTTTTGTTGGCCTTGTCACGTTCCCTGAAAAAGATTTCCGCCTTCCTCCGTCTGATAATGCAACACAAGAGCAGTAGTAGCACGGAGAATGTTGCTACCGACGAAAAGACGATGGCCAACAACCGAATTTTGGAGCGTGTCCAGTACCGATGACTCCCCTTGCACGGCCGGATGCCTGCAGGAACGGATCCACATAGCCGAGGATTACCAAGAAATGAGAGGTTTGTGAGGGATAATGAGGTGACCAAACTCGGAGGAATAGTTCCATTGAAGTCGTTATATGATAGGTTCAACTGGGTGAGTTCGGTGCACACATTAAGGCTCAAGGGGATCGAACCGGTCAATTGGTTGTAAGAAACATCTAATAACTGGAGGCTGCTAACCCGTCCAAAAGAGTCTGGCAGCTTGCCTTCAAGATGGTTGTGTGACAAGTTCAACAGTTTCAAGCTGGCGCAGCTCTCCAATTGAGGAATGACGTTGCCAGTGAGATTGTTTGAGGAGAGATCGATTTCTGCGATACGCTCCATTGTGCTCAGCTCTAAAGGCACTGGGCCCTGTAGGTGATTGTGCGACAGGTTCAAGGACTCCATCGACCGAATGCGTGAGAGAGATGCGGGTATAAATCCTGTGAGGTTGTTGTAAGACAAGACGAGTTTCCTCAAGGATCCGCAGCTCCCAACAGCCGATGGTATCGCACCGGTGAGATTGTTCTCTTGGAGTAACAGGCATTCCAACCGACTGAGTTTTCCGAAACTAGCAGGGAGCTCTCCGGATAGTCTGTTTAGGGAAAGATCCATGAATCCCAGCGAGGTCATCCCCCCCACTGTCGAAGGAATGGCGCCAGATAACTGGTTGTTGGACAAGATTAGCTGCTCTAACCTCTGCAACAAAGTGATCCCTTCCGGAATTGTCCCCCTGAGAAGATTGCTAGACAAGTTCAACAGTGTGAGATTGGAGAGATCTCCTATGTCAGGAGGGATTGGCCCAGAGATCCAATTGTCCTCGAAGTGTATGATTGATATGTTGGTCCCAAGCAGAGGTGCAAAACTAGGCAACATCCCTCTCAGGCCATTGCCCGCCAGTTGCACACTTTTTAAGTGACTGCAGTTTGCAAGAGCTTCGAAGAAGGGTTTGAGATTCCTGTTGTGATCATGGCTCACAAAGAAGTTGCCGGACAATTGAAGTCTCACCAGATTTTTGAGCTTTGCCACTATAGGCGATGGGAGTTCACCCGAAAGGCTATTGTTCTCCACGTCCAACACCTCCAACTTAGACAAATTTGCCAAGGAGGTGGGGATGCTTCCGTTCAGTTCATTGGAATAGAGATTGAGGTAACTCAACTGGGTCAGGTAGTTTCCAATTCGAGGTGGGATTTCACCGGAGATAGCATTGCCGGCGAGATCAACGAAGGCCAAGGCAGAACAGTTGTATAAGAGTGAAGTAGGAATGCGACCACTTAACCGGTTGCTCCGAAGGTCTAGATAGACAAGGCCAGAGAGCAAACCCAGTGAGTCCGGGATGGAGCCATTGATCTCATTCTCGGAGAGCTCCAAGACGGTGAGGCGGCTGAGAGAGCCGAGCTCTCTGGGGATGGGACCTCGCAGATGGTTGCCGGCCAAGTCGAGGACCTTCAGGCGGGTGAGGTTGGCAAGCGACGGGTGGAGAGCGCCATAAATCTCTGCGCCGCCGAGCTGGAGCTTTTTCACACGGTGGCGTGTTCGACCGCAGGTGACGCCCAAGAAGGTGCAGACATGGGAGGAGGCTAGCCAGCTAGCGAGCGTTTGGTGCGGATCCAATATTACTGAGTTCTTGAAGGCCAGAAGCGCGGCTTGGTCCGTGAGAAGTGAATGGTGGAGATGGCCGCCGCCATGACACTGGGCCTCAATCGTTAGAGAGAAGAGCAGGACCAGTACGAGGAGGCTTGTCTCCATCGCCGCTCCCTTTCTGGCCGTTACTTGCCATTTAATTGCATGGACTGCAGGTCTGAACAACAACTAGAACTATCATCGTGTTGGTGGAGACACCTGAAGTGTTACGATCAATCTTTAAGTGCCACGGGATCCCAATCCTATAACTATCAGGGACAGCTAGCCACTTCCTGCAGATGTGCGTGTGAATCACAAGAGTACCATTCGATCCTGTAAAAGTCATGGTACTCAGCTTAATTATCAGAGAGGAATGTGGACCTGATGAGGTTTGGGATGTGGAGGAGGAAAAGCAGTGGAGGGGAAGAGTGAGAGAGGTCGGAGGTGGAGGAAGTGGACGAGGATTTTTATAACAAAAGTTTCTTTTTGGCCATGATTAGGAATCCGACGGGCTTTTATTGTGCGTACTAGCTACCCGACACTTCTGCAGCTTCTTTTCCCTTTCCAACAAGTCCCAACCGTAGTGATTATGCTAATTTATGCAACCCTCTGGCCTCTGCTCAATAATTATAATCTCTTCACGTTGATCATTATGAACTCCAAGGCTACTGAAATCCAATTAATGGCCTTTCGATCTTCAGATGAGAAGACTAGTGTTGCTAATTAATCTGTGAAAGTGCTTGCTAGCGTCAAAATTGACTTCCACAGTGGGAACCATCCTCAAGGTCTTCGCTCTGCAGTGCAAAGGGACTCTGAGGTGGGGGAGGGGAAGGAGAGAGATGTGTCATTATAACTTGTTATGAGGGATCCACTACCCATATTCTACAGCCGCCTTTCTCCTATTTTTCGCTTTGTGAATTGCTTTTATTTTTTTAATGATTTAGTCGTAAGTATTTTTATTTGAGTAATGCTAGCATGACATTAGGTTTTACAACACCAAACCCTACTCTATGGTATTTAGATGATAAAGTAAATGTTTGATATATATTTTTTATTTTAAATTAATATCTTTATTTAATAAAAATTTTATTCTATATTAATAGTTTTATTTAGTTCAATTTAAGTGGCTGGACACTTTAAAAAGAGTATCATAAGTTTTTTTTCTCTCTTAAATATAGGTTTCACTGTTCAATAAAAATTACTATTTTTTAAACATAATTATTAATATAAGACGAAGGAAATAAAATTCAAAGTTACTGAAGTATTTTTCTTTTTATTAATAGGTTTATTAGTATTTAAATTGTTGTAAACTATATGTATTTAGTTTCTAGTAGGATTCTTAATTTTATGCCTATAAATACATGCCAATGCACCCAATTAAAGATCAGTTTAGTAGCTAATTAGGAACAGTTTGAAGTTGTCGTCTCCTTTAATATTAACCTTCGTTTCTCTTCCCTCGTCAGTGCCATTACAATTATATTGTCATCAATTATTATAGACTTGCCGTATATATATACCACAACTCCACATACAGTTTTTCTTCTATTTTTTCACTAAGAATTATCAACTCCACATAATTGATAAGATTTTGGTGTCATAAATTGTGAGGTAAGGACAAATAAAGTATTTAATAATCAACAGAAATATATAGTTGCACTGTTAATCTAAGTAGAGAAGACCATGTTGGCGCTTTTTGTAAGTGTACTCCACCACTCAAGACATGACGCATCAGTATAGTGTGTACACGCCATAAGCATTGACGGTTTAGATAGAGGGTATACCATGCTTATGAGTGATTTAGTGAGTAGTACCATAATCTCTCACTAATAATAAGCCTAGCCCTAGCGTAAGTTATGCATAAGAATCTTTAATATTTAAGATCGATAGTGTATATGTTAACAAATAATAATAACTCTAACATGCATTAATATATGTACTATTAATTAATTTCTTAAATGAAGAGTTCATATACACAACTTACACTAGCTAAGCTTATTGTGAGTGGAAAACATGAAAAACGTTTCCCACCACCGAAGTGCGCCATCAAAGTTTGCAACACGCATCTAAAGTTCTCATCTAAACGAGACATGCTCATCAATGTTATATTGGTCAAATATAAAACGGGAGCAAAGAAAAACTCCTTCGTACTGGACAGCTAGTAAATTGCATAATATGTTCATTCAATCAAATATTAGCTCATGTACTAATTTGGGTCGGGGCCAAAGCTTTGGCGGACGTGTTGGACTTTAGTTGAAAATTAACAATTAGCACGCGGGGGGGCTTTTGGCCAAAGACCATGATATTCTTCTTTCTAAAAGACGCACTGTGGCGATCAATGCATAAAATATAGATAGTGATATTCCCACAATAATAACACCCACAAAAATTCATATAAGTATTTTGATTGGATTGGATAAGTAGGCCTCATACAAAGTTTACTTGGGCCATGTATCTAATCCAATCAAGACACATGTGTGAATTTTTATTGTGTATTTTTGATGTGAAAATATTATTTTCTATAAAATATTTATTTTTTTGTCTACTAAAAGAATAACTCAATTGAACGGTGGGTTAGATGAGAACGAATCAAATGCCCTAGAATTAAATAAACAAAACAAGCACACGCCACCTACAGTACTTAAAAAATGCCTTGGCGGCGATGATCTTCATCCGTGGCCTAAATCTTCTCTACAGTAGCTTCATCCACGGCGATGGTGGCATCTGGTTTAACGAGATACTCTTTGAGCCGGCCTATCTCCAGAGCAACGTCCATCATCGTGGGCCTCGTCGAAGGGGAGAGTTGCGTGCAAAGGAGGCCCAGCTCGATCAACTCCACGACAACGTCCCCCCAGAGCTTACGTGAGCATGGCGTCGACCATCTCTGCAAGGCCTGCTCGATCATCGGCTGCAGCCCGTGTGGGTAGTGGCTCTTTACCCATTCATGCAAGTTCGACCCTGCCTGAAAAATGACGTCTGTAGGCCTCTTTCCTGTTATTATCTCCAAAAGCATCACCCCATAGCTGTACACATCTCCTCGTGCAGAAGCCTGCCTTCCCATTCCATATTCTGCGTTGTGGAAAAAGATCTCATTAGCCCTGTTTGTGCATTTCTGATATGTATTTGACAAACCTAGCTAGCTACCTACCCATTATCACTAACCAAAGGATAAACAATTTTAAGTGTGTATAAAGTAAGATATTAAACAACATAATTAAAGGCCACGCTTTACTCAATGTGGATCATCCGTCATAGGCAGCAATAAGAATTGATCTGATTAATCTTATAGATACATACGTGTATATTATATTAGAGAGTTGCAACTGACGAGGACTACCATATATGACTGCTTTGCATGATGCTTTTCATATATATGACGAACGAGAAAGACACTGGGAAAATCTTTACTTACCCGGTGCAATATATCCAATGGACCCACACAGCAATCCTTGTGTCGAAGTGTAGGAAGATGAATCCATGTCGCCGCCGCTGCCCCCTGCGACCAGCCTTGCGATGCCGAAGTCGGACACAAGGGCCGTCAGATCGTCGTCGAGAAGAACGTTGCTTGGCTTCAGATCACAGTGAACAACCTGAACGGGGGAATGATGGTGCAAGTATGCCATTCCCTCAGCTATGTCACTGCAAATGTTCACGAGCTGAACCAAGCTCAAGCTCGACCCTGAGTCATGCCGAGGGTATAAATGGCTTTCCAGGCTCCCATTTGACATCAACGGCAGGACTACAGCCTTGAAGTCCGGCCTACTGCAAGCTGTGACGATCTTAATTAGATTTCTGTGCCGGGTCCTCTTCAGGACTTGGCATTCTCTCTTGAAGCTCCCCACAATCTCGACTTCGCCCTGCAAGTCCAACACCTTGACAGCGATTCTTGTCCCATCTCGGAGAGTTCCTTTGTAGACATGCCCGAACCTTCCAGATCCGATCAGCCTCGACTCGTCGAATCCACTCGTGGCTTCCACGAGTTGGCTATAAGATACTCGAGGAAACTTGCTTTCTCTCCGATGGCCTTGTTCTTCGTCTACCAATGCGCGAGGAAACGCCGCGACAGATCTTTTTGATCTTGACTTCAGCACATAAGGGTACCCGTAAAAGCACAGTATCAAGCAAGGCGTGCCGAACAATGTGAGAAGGATTGGCCAGATTATGAACCGGTGAGCTCGTTTCTTGCGGCAGCTTGGCATGCCAGAAATGGACCCACATAGGCCACTGTTGCCAAGGAATGCATCCATTGCTAGCGATGCGTACACTCCTTCTTTCGGTATGAAACCGGAGAAGTTGTTGAAGGAGAAATTCAGGTGTCTTAGGGTTGAGGAAGCCTGGATGGATACTGGCATTTGACCTGTCAATTGATTCATAGACAAGTCGAGGTCTTGAAGGTAGGGCAAGTTTCCAATGGAAAATGGTAGAGGGCCGTTGAAGCTGTTGCCAGAGAGGTTAAGGTGCTCCAGGGCTATGCAGCTGCCAAGTTGGGGAGGTAAGGCACCGGACAGGTTGTTTGATGACAAATCAATTGCCAGCACCATGTCCATCTTGCTCAACGTCAGAGGAAGTGGTCCTTGTAAGAGATTGCCAGAGAGGTTCAGATACAGCTTCAGACTACTTAGCCCTGCTACTTCATTTGGAATCAGCCCACGTATTTGGTTATGAGAGAGGTCTAATATTTCCAAGTTTATGCAGCTCCCTAGACTGGGAGGGATTGTTCCCGAAAGAAGATTGTCGTTAAGCCAAAGCCTTCTCAACTGAGTTAGGTTAGACAAAGCATCTGGGATCGTGCCCGAGAGCCTGTTCTTCGATAAATCCAGCAGACCCAAGTGGGGAATGTCTCCGCATGTGACAGGAATTTCGCCGGAAAGGAGGTTGGAAGACAAGTAGACCCTCTCAAGCTTACTCATTCGGCCTATTTCAGGTGGAATGGATCCATTGAAGAGATTGCTTGACAGGTTTAAGAGCGTGAGATTAAAGAGGTTGGATATGCTTGGAGGAATCGGACCATGGATAAGATTTTCTTCGAGGTGGAGCTCTAGAAGACTGGTAGAGAGGTCCCCAATAGTAGAAGGTAGCATGCCACTTAGCAAGTTTCCGGCCAATTCCAGCTCCTGAAAGTGAGATGCGTTCACTAAGCAAGAGAAAAATGGGCCAAGATTAGTATTACCGTCGGGGCTGACGAAGCTGTTGTAGGACAAATAGAGAAACTGCAGGTGCGGCATTCGGTGGAAAATGTCCGCAGGTAGTTCGCCGGTTAAAGAATTCGATTCCAGATCAAGCCATTCTAGTTTTGAGGAGTTGGAAAGAGACGAAGGAATGGTGCCCACCAACTGGTTCGACCACAGTAGTAGAAATCTTACATCTGAGAGCTTGCACTGGTCCCCTGAAGGTATGCTGCCGCTCAGAGAATTGTTGGAGAGATCTACGTACTGTAAAGGGGATGAGCTGTTGCAAAACAACGCTGTGGGAATCTGACCCCTGAGCCTGTTGCTGGCCAAATTGAGATAGATCAACTTACCGAGGAAGCCCAGTTCAGTAGGAACATTCCCGTCGAGAAGATTGGAAACAAAACTTAACTGCGTTAGGTGAGCAAGGCCTCCAATCTCTGCCGGGATCCGACCATGGAAGTAATTGCCAGACAAGTCGAGAATCGACAGATAAGAGATGTTGGACAATGCTGGCGAAATTGTACCACGGAGCGACCTCCAGCTGAGATCGAGCTTCACGACACGACCTTTAGAATGGTTGCACGAAACTCCCGTCCAGTTACACACATGCAACTGCGTGGAGTTCCAGCTCAGGAGGACCTTATCCGGATCCTCATCAACCTCGGACATGAAGGATAGCAAGGCAGCCCGGTCTCTCCATAATTGAAGCCGGTGACTATCTTCAGCCCTCGAACTCGCCCACATACGTGGAAATAGTGCCGAAAGGCACATAACAAGTACGAACAAAGCAATTGTGCCTGGTTCTGAGCGACAAGCCCTGCTAATGGCCATTAAAAATCCGACAGCAGGAGCATAAGGAAGAAAGGATAGAGAGGAAAGGACGATGACAAAGCACGATCGCAGAGGATGAAGTGGTGGCATGCACAGTGATGGGATGGAAAAATACAATGCTGCACTGTTGATCAGTTGGTTGTCCTTTTAAAGGAAGAAGGTGTAAGAAACTCAGGAGAAGCAGCAGGAACGCGCCTAACTACCGTTGACTCTGGCGTTTGGCGCACCGAATTTTTGACTGGCTGGGCCTCAAGGAGCTGGGCGGAAGTCTGAACACGTATATTGGATTGGGATTTGGGATGGAGTCGACACGTGAGCACCGTTAATTAACTAAACGGGGGAATTAGTGTTGGAGGTCGGTGCCAGGTCAGCAATGCCTACTTTGATGTCGGGTAGTGGCGAATGCCTAATTAAGCGGGGATAATGCGGGGTTAGTGACCTGTGAAGCCTAATTATCTGCACTTGCTTGAAGCGATTGGCTTGTCTCCAGCCGCATTTCCAAGGGAGGTTGTCTTGACGTGGCTGGCCTGGCGGCTCGCAGCAGCCAGCAGCCCTCCATTCTATCTGGTGTAATTAGTGACATTACGATGATCTCATTCCCCAAAAAGATAAATAATGATCACTTAAATATATTGTTTAAACAAGATAAATTATTAGATATTTCGGGAGTACGACGTAAATTTTTTTCTTGTTTTACACATGCCGAAGATCAACCGTGTATATATGTTAGTGCAATTAGGAGACTTTCCCTTGTCCACTTGTAATAATATACCCTAGCGTGTATAACTCGTGTAAGTGGAAGTAGCTCTCAAAAAATATTCTAAATATATTTAATAATTTTTAGTTTAATCAAATCCTTAAACTGTTTTGATTGCATAGAGTATGCAGGCCAGTAAACTTCATGTGACGAGGCTCAGATGTTCTATTTAAACCAAAACTAGTTTAAATAATTTTGTGAAACGGACTCATTGAGTGCATATCACTGTCAATGAAAAAAGAGAATCGACGCCGTCGTCTGGTCAGCAGCATGTTCGGGCGAGGTTCGTTGGTTTGTTTCGGAGACTTTTGTTTCAGCTTTTTCAGTTTTACACAGGTTATAGACATTTTGAAATGTGAGCATCTCTACTCTCTAGTCTCTACTAAGTTAAAATGTTGATGGGTCGTAAGATGTCAATAAATGTTTGTTCAATAGGTAAAATGTTGATGGGTCGTAAGATGTCAATAAATGTTTGTTCAATTTGAGTTGAAAGGTCGGGTTGGGTGCAATCAGAGATAGGGTCTCAATTAAGGTAGACCCGGTATATATGTGGGAAGGAAATGGTCTCTAATGCCAAAAAAAACAAAAAAAAGAAACAGAAGAAGAAGAAAGATAGCAAGTGCTTGTTCTGGTGAAGAGCCCAAGTAATTAAATTAGTACTTTTTGTATCAACCCTAGCGCGGACAAAATACAATAAGCGGCGTTGCTTAACTTTTTTAATGCACTCAATAAAATTTCAAACTACATATGTAGGTCGACATGTCAAGTTCATTATTAGCGAAACTATTTACAAAAAAGCTCAATATAATATTGCAAATGATTGACTACAAGTTGCACCAAGTAGCAGCCATTGGTATATATGCTTTAGAAATTTTCACTTTAATCAAATCAAATCTTCTGCTTTCAGACCTCACTTGATGGCTGTCGTCTAAAAATACATGTATGCCCTAATGCACTTACTACTAGTGGCCAGGGGTGTCCACATATGTCCATCATCTGTTTGTTTGTATGTGTTCGTGAACACTCTTTTTTTGTGTGGCGGACATGACTTGTACACGGACATGCATGAGGTTGTCCGTGCATGCAGATGTTTGTGTCCACCTCTCTTTAACCTACTATCTCTTTATAATTAAAAATCTAAGTAGGAAAAAAAAAGACAAAAAAAACAAACCTTTATATTCCCTCCATATTTTATTAAGAATTATATTTAAAAAATAATATTTTTTATTAAATAGTGAAACCCACATCCTTCTTTAAGTACCTAATTATTTAAATTTCACAAAATAAAGTTATTAATATGAAATAAGGTTTTTTCCCAAATGGAGTTATTAATTTATGAAGAGGGAGTACATAATGTACAACTATCCATTCATTGGGCTAGCTTAAGCAGAAGGTAAAAAAATTACTTTTCTAAGAGTTTATCAAGTACACAACTTTAAAATCCTATAAGTCTAAGTGGCACCGTTTGTTTGTGTATGCTGCGTGGACATGTTAAAAAAATGTATACATCACTTATAAGCACACGCAAATAATACTTGGTTGATATATATGCCTGTCTATGAACATCCATATCGCAAGAGGCAATTATTATTAAGATCAAATAATTATTTAAAATTTGATATTTTTTAATAAATAAGCATTACTCTCTCAATTCTAAATTAATAGATCTATTTAGCAAAAAAAATTATTTTAAAATAATAATTTTATTTTGTTAAATTTAAGTGACTGGGTACTTGAAAAAGAGTATCATAAACTTATTTTTCTTTTTTCTTAAAAATTGGTTTCACTATTCAATAAGAATTATTATTTTTAAATATAACTACTAATATAGGACAGATGAAGTATTTTATAAAAAAATATAAATAAGTTGGGTAACCCAATCCAATTGGGTCAAATTCGGAGTCGTGTTTAATTTTTTTTAATAGTACAAGAGTCAACTTTGGCCAAACCTAACCTAATTTACTTCAGAGATGGGACTAATGGGATGAGCAATAAATTATATGTTTGTGGCTATATTAATGCGATGTTAATTATTAGTAGCAAATACGTGATTACTATCCACTGAACACCATGTCATTGTGCGGTTACACCAATCATGTTCTAGTAAGTACTTCTCGTGTACAGGGTGAAGTGTGATTGTGTCAGTCACCTAGTCAAAAAACCTCCAACCAAGGGTGGATCCATATTATAGCCAAGAGAGTCAGTTGACCCCGATGGCTTATGAGATATTATAGTTTTACTTATACATTGAGTCTCATTGGTACCCACTAAAAAGTAAGTCTATTAAATAATCGTACCTAGAAGTGTCATGACTCTTATTAATAGGTAGACTTAGTTGTAGGAGGTTGTCACACCCCTAAGGTCCCCGTGCCCGTGTCACAGAGCCTATGGTTTGGACAATAGAGAGACATGATTATAAATTAGAACAAGAATAAAAACAACATTTAATGCACACTCTTGCTTTATTGTTATAGTAGTTATAATCACGTATGTTTTAAATTTTTCTTATAACATCTTTATTATAAATTTTATTAATTTATTTAAAAGAATATTTATTTTATATACATATATTTTTTGACCCCCTTGAGTAAAATTCTTACGTTTGCCAATGCCTCTAACCAAGATCATGATAGGGAAAGTGTGGTCCACCTGGAGTAGTAATTTTGGAAATAGCAAAACTATTCAAATGGTAACTATATTATTACAAGTGTGTCATCACGACATAATTATTAGAGTCATCCCAAAATAAAATGAGTTGTCTCTTACTAATAATTGTTTATTCACTAACGTTCTTGCTGCTCCCGACACTAAGCATATGCAAATTTTAAAATATTTATGCATACTATTATATACGGTAAAAAAACTATACAAAAGAATACAACTACCTATGAGCTTATTTCTAGTAAGATTATTTACACACAAATTTCACATGCATACAAATAAAATCATGCTTGATAAAAAAAACATTAACAATAATGAAACATGAAGGCATTCCACCTCTTATAATACATATATAAACCATAAAAAAATTTATAAAATTATCTAATATATTCTACCTCTTTAGAACAATTTTTTTATAAGGTAACAAGATTATGGACTGCATATATATACATACCAGCCCTAAAGGCTATACATACTATGCCTCCAAAGTCACCTAAATTGCTCACAATTATTTTTATACAATTAAAGCTTGTGGCACATCAACACATCTATGAGTTTTTATCTTATTAACCCAGCCTGCATGTACCTATTCTTATATATTAATTATACGAACAGTGAAAATGTGCTAGTTAAATGATAGTGCAAATGGTAAAATCAATCAACGTGCTAGTTAAATAACACTCCAAAAAGTAAAATCAATCAATCAAACTAAATCAATGTAGAAGTCAAATTCCCCAACATTGTATAAAAGCTTGTGAAATAGGAGTTCATACTATGGTTTATTATGATTTATTTAAAAATACTTAACGACCTCACATTGTAATGAAATTTTGGTGCAAGCAATATGGAGGTGTTAAGAACTCAAAATTAAATTTGTAGATCAAGACGGCCTTAGAAAATTTAGATTTATGAAAAATATTACACGTTAAAAAACTTTCTATGCAGTTTAAATCTATCATAACTCAACAAAAAGTGACTCAAAAGGAGTAGGGACTTTTACCGTGAACAAAAAAAACCTTGAAATTAAATTCACACAAATTTTAGAAAAAAAAAGCACAAATTGGGTACTGAAAATTAACCTCCTCTTGATGTCTAACATAAAACTTGCCCTTTGTTAATATAACACACAAAATATATATGTAAAATAATAATTAACATTTATTTAAATTATACTTAACTTTATGATCTGGTTTATGAAGATATTAATAATATGGGACATAGTCACGAAGAAAGTAACATTTAGGTAAGTTTTAAAAATTGTTAGTAACAAACCTACATACAGAGGTGTTAAAGTAAGCTCAATTTGTGTTCGAGTTTAAACTTGAAGTTGGTCAAGCAAAGCTCAAACATACCTTTATTCATCTCCGCATGGCTCAAAGATTGATAAAAACTTAAACTTACATTAAGTATATTATTATTATTATTATTATTATTATATATATATATATATATATATATATATATATATATATATATATATATATATATATATATATATATATATATATATACATATATATTATGTCTTCCAAACTTAAACTCTTTCTATAAAAATTATCATTTTTACCTTTTTCATGTACAATTATGTAAGGCTTTTTATTAGAATAATTGTGTGTGAATTATGTTTTTGTGAAGATTTCATCATTTAGAAGATGATTTCGTCATTCCAAATGACGACATTAGTTACTTCTTTTAAAAAAAATATCACGCAAGCACCAGCACCAGTGCTGTCACGCCACTTTTAAAAAATATTTCTCAAAGTAGGTTAGTTTAATAATTAATTTTTTAAATTATTATTTAAATAATTTTCTCATAATTATATAATATGTATTATGAGATTTATAATTATTTTTTAGGAAAAATTATATAAATAATAACTAATTTTTTTTTACCAAAATAAAATACATTGGGAAATATTTTCAAAAGTGGTGTTCTTTTTTGCCAGGCTGACACTTACGTGTTTTTTTTTAAAGTTGATTTCGTCGTTTAGCAGGACAAAATTGATTTTAAGCCGATTTCGTCATTCTAAATGACGAAACCGTTTTAAGTTGACTCGGTTTTGTCGTTCTGAACGACGAAATTGCCACACTTGCCCATTTCGGCGTTCATTCAGCAACAATGTTGATTTCATCATTTAGAATGATGAAATCAAAATAATTTTTTTTAAAAAAAACTATTTGAACCTAACTTTATCACCTGTCCCTGTTCATTCATTTAAAACATATACAATTGCATTCATTCCACCCATTCCATGCATAACAAATATAACATTAAAGTACATCATAGACGAGTATCAAATATATTACATTATAAGTCAAAAAAATGTTTAGATTAAAATAAACATAAAAAAAAAGTAATGTCATAATCTCCTACGTCCTCGACAGTGGTGTACGAGCTCCTCATGATCTGCCTCTAACTCTGGCTCCGGCTTGGGCTGCTACTCTAGGTCCAGCTATGACTCCAGCTCCGGCTCCAGCTCCAGCTCCAGCTCAGCATAAGTAATAGATGGTACAACACGAGCTGACCGATGTCGTCTATAATATAAAATCAGATCTGGCTGAGCTACATGCGTAGTGTCCGAAAATGATGAACTTAGAGGAGAGCTATACGTTGTTGATGATGATGGAATATCAGGGAATGAAAAGTGCATTGGCTGCATCTGAGCGGCCTCGTCGATAGGATAATCTCTATGAACATTCGTGATCACCGAATGAAGCAGTGGCAAGCTATGAAGGACATCATCAGATTCTCTAATCATCGATTGACATGTTGTTGATAAGTCCTCGCACGAAGTACAAGTGATAAGTACATCAGTCAAATGCGCATGCATACGTCAAACTAGACGAAGCTATAAAAAAATAAATTAAATATTAGATAAATAATTAAAATAAAATAAGAAAATAGTATATGCCTTAATTAACAAAGTTGTACTTATTAGAGCTGCCTCAGACGCTCCCCTAGGCTGATATTTCATCTCCTCTACATCATCATGTGGTAAAATATATCATCGTGTAATCGGTAAATACTATTGCATATAAGCACTACGAACATCTCGCAATGTTGTAGCCATCTCCCCTCTAATAATAGTGGCTCTCCTATCCTCCCATTGAGCAATATACGACGCATGATGTATAGCCCAATCAGTAATATGGCAGCCCTGTCGAGTGGTGCGATGGACAAACTCGACGATAGAAGGTAAGACCCCTTGCTCTAGGTTAAAATGGAGCATTACACGATCCGGCACATACATCTCTATAATCTCGTAACATATTAACGGAGTTCGAGATAGCCACACCTCTCGACCGTCCGTGCATAGGGGAGGTAACGTAGCCAACACATCCTCTGAGTACGACTGCCAAATAATCTATACAATATATAAATATAATTTAGTTTAAATAACGATGAAATTTTTTAAAATCATTACATAAAAAAGTTCAACATGACAATAAAATTACCTGGTATGGTGCTGGTGATCTAACTCTCCTCTGTATAATCGGGGTACTCCTTGTGGATTTTCGGTTCTCTTTTCCGAACATTCCACCTTAAGGAGTTAAATTTAAAAATAAGTTCAACATATGTATATAAAACGTTGCTAAAATATGTAAGTGTTAAACATAAATACAGCTTACCTCGCCCCTAATGGAGCACCCTCGACCAAGAGACCCATCTCAGCACTTGGTCGTCCAACGTGTAAGTGCTCCCACAACCATAACTATGTTAGAAAATATGATAACAAATATTACAATTAAAGAATTATACTTTACTAAAACACCAAGTAAAGTTACACAATTAATTACCTGAAGAAGGGTCAGACAGCCCGCAATCCCAGAAGTCATGGCCTAACATGATTTCCCTAACTCTCGGTATAAAAATGTGAGTGTAGCACTGCCTCATGAATAAGTACTAGCCATGTCAAAGTCGGTAAGGAGGGAGAGATATGAAACATGCACGTGGCTGCTCGTGGTATCCGCAAATATCGTGGCTCCAAGAAAATGTAATAGATAGGCTCGTGCATGTTGCTCAATAACTATCTCTGTAGCATCAGCTGGGAGCTCGCGAAACTCCTGTAAGAGCCATTGTAGGCTCACTCGGCTACCACGCATCACTATAGTAGGAGGAGCTCTACCAAGAAGTCTAACTAATATATCCACATGAGCTCCTCCTGTCGTGCCTGTCACAAGACGTCCATCGATACGAAGTCCTCATAGAGCTGCCACATCCATGAGAGTGATGGACATCTCTCCATTTCACAAATGAAACGTCTGAGTCTCCCTCCTCCATCTCTCAACGAGAGCTATCAATAGAGGCCGATCGAGATAGACATACTGTAGATGAATGAAATGGCTAAATCCCACTTGCTCGATATAAGGTAAAATACACTCATCTATGGGCCAATGGCGGAGATATTTAAAATGTTTAGTGCACTCAAGGCACCCGGGGTCCTATAATAAATTTTAAAATTATAACATAGTGTATTATATCATCCAAAAAAATGAAACAAATTTTAAAAAAAAGTTATCATACCTCTCCTCTCCAAATAGAAGCAGACCTATGTGACTCATGTTGTACGAGTATGGAAGTGTCACTTGGGCCTGACCTGTAACAAGGCTCTACATGATCCATATTATCTACGAAAAATTAAGATCATATCATTAATCGAAAGGAACACATGCGTATGTGACTAAAATAAAGAATAAATAAAGAGATTGATTATATGTTTACCAATCAACAGGAGGGTTTCTACATGATTTACTATTATGCCCACTTTGTTTACACCTCCCGCATTTATATCCTCCTCTACTATCTTTCTCCATTGTTCTACGGTCCATTGTATTCCTAATGCGAACAGATTGTGGGCGACCGGGTTGCCTTGTTGCTATCGGAGGGTATAATACAAAAGGTATATCCTTCTCCCAATACTCCCAACCACGAGGAGAATAAAATTTTGCGGAGTACACATTTTTATAAGTAGAAGATGTGTAAAATAGTGATGCCCGGATTGGCTCCCGCCACTTTGCCCACACGGTGATAAGGTGCGAGTAAGGATAACCATAAACCTGAGGGATGTTGCATGTACAAGTATGCATCACAGCATTTGCCATAACATTTTAGGCACGAATTGATGTCACTTCGTACTGACCCCTGTTGATCCTATTAACTATATACTCCCCAATTTTTCTTGTTTGCTCTCTCAATATAGCTTCCACTCTGAGAGTATACGGGGTGGCTATGGCAAAGGCGGCAAAAGATCGTTTAACAAAAAATTTTATGAGCTGATAAAAGATAGCTGACACTAAAGCCTACATGGGTAAACCTCGTGCCCCCATCAAGACGTTATTCAAACTTTCAACCATATTTGTAGTTGTCATACCAAATGTCATAAAACCACCGTGAGTAAGGGACCACTGTGCAGGATGCAATTCTCCTCCTAAGAGGAGATGTTTTGCCCTATCACTCTCTTGACCAATCAAGTCCATTTTAGCATCAAACTTTTCTACTGTAAGTGCATAAGCTGCTGCCCCAATCAAGTCTGTCAGTGTATCATTTTTGAACTCCTTCTTAAAATTTATTTTTATGTGACGGATGCAATAACGATGGTGGTACTTTGTCTTGGGAAGAACCTCAGGCACGGCCTTCTAAAGCCTCTTATGTCAATCTGAAATAATAACGATGTTCGTCGTGCCCATTAGTACATGATCCCTCAGTTCCATTAGAAGCCATTTCCAATTGTCTCTAACTTCCTTCCCAACAAGCCCGAATGCAAGAGGAAATAACCCATTGTTTCCATCTGTAGCCGTTGCAGCCATAAGAGCACCAAGGTATTTGCCATACAAGTGAGTGACATCAACACAAATCACAGGGATGCAATGTGAAATTGTAACGCTCCTCGTATTTTCGAATAAAAGAAAACAATTTTTGAAAACGTAACAAAATTTAATTACAATTGCCAAGGATCACCGTGTACTAAAACAGTAATTACAACATACTTTGTATTATACAAAGATTGTCCAAAATTAGGCATCACGTGCCTTTGTACATTGGTCAATACAATAATTTACATAAATACAAAAACAGTAATACAAAACTTGTAATTTAAGGAAACCCTTCGTCGACTCCTTCAGAATTGAGTGAAACACCTGCAGAGTCTAAGGGTGGGTGAGTAAATTTATACTCAGTAGGTCGAATTAAGTTCTAAGAATATGCTTCGTGCACATGCCATTTTTCTTTTTGGAAATCCTTCGAAAAACCTGAAAACACGATCACAGAACGTCGCGATACCAGACGACTTACACCCGCGCCCATGGGGCGACGCGAGACTGAAAGGAAGGGATTTACCCATGACATCCCAATCCTGTGCGCGCCAGATGCCAAATTTGGTGGTATCCAAAATCATAATAATTCTTAGCTCCGAAGAACCGAGAACTATCCAGACGGCACGATTGCCCAAAATTCGGAGAAATTTTCGAAAGGAGGAGATGATTTTGAAGTCAGAGCTTTTATTTTCATAAAGTAACAGAAAAACTTTTAGTAAGACTTTAGCGAGTCAAAATCTCGGCATACGATTAGAATTTAAAACTACCTACCTATAACACGTGCGAAATCTCCTCGTAGCGTAAAGAGAATCCCGCCTTAATATATCAGCCTTTGAGCAAGAATTTCAGCAGAATAACCACTCCAACGCGTAGACGCCCTTGATTTACTAGGGTAGGGCTTTGGAACGGGTTAAAAAGGTTTAGGAATGACCCAGAAACAGTAAAAAGATGAAAAAAAAAAGATTAGGGAAGGGGCACGTTTTTCGAGGTCTTAGAGGGGTCGTCTCGAGAAAGTAATGCTTCCGGTGTGTAGAGCACCCTTGAATTAGTAGGAAACGAGTCTTGAAACGTGAAAATCGGACTTAAAACGGGTCGGGAATGGTGAAAACAGTGAAGGGGGCTGAAAATCGGATGTGGGTGAAGAAGTGGCCGGAAAGGGTATAAATAGGCGGTGGAGGGGAATATTCCGGTGGGCGCCGCCGCCGGACCAGGCGGCCCCCCCCCGGCGCCGCCACAAAAACCGGCCGGCGCCCACTGGAGCCGGCGAAACCATGTTCGCGCGTGACGAACGCGCGTTCGTCACGCGCGCGGTGACGAACGCGCGTTCGGCACGCGCCGCGCGGCACACGCCGCGCGTTGCGCTGCGCCGAGCCGCGCCGCGCCGAAAAAAATAAAATATTATTTTTAATTAAAAAAATCCAAAAATTCCAAAAATCGTAACTTCCTATCCCGAACTCCGATTTGCGCGTTCTTGGTACCGTTGAGTTCGTATTCACGAGCCCTACGATACAAGACTATTTAAGAACCAATCCACTTAAATTTCGAAAGTGGGTCCCGCCGGTCGACCACGTTCCCCGAGGTCGTAACTTTTGCTCCCGACCTCTGATCTTCGCGTTTTAAGACTCGTTACGCTCGTCTTCACGAGCTCTAACTAAAACTTAAGAAAATTATAAACAAAATATGTAAGAAGATCGTGTTAGAAATTAGGGTCATTACAATCTACCCCCCTTAAAGAAATTTCGTCCTCGAAATTTGAATTATCCACTAAATGAATAACTCAGGGTACTTCTTTTGCATTTCGTTCTCCAGCTCCCAAGTAGCTTCTTCCGAGGAATGATATTGCCATAGCACTTTGACTAAGGGGATCCTTTTAGTCCTCAAGATTTGTTCCTTGTGATCCAGAATTTTAAGTGGCTTTTCTTCGAATGATAGGTCGGGCTGGAGAGTAATTAAACTCTGATCAAGAACATGAGAGGAGTCTTGGACGTATTTCCTAAGCATAGACACGTGAAATACGTCGAGGACATTGCTGAGTTGTGGAGGCAAGGCTAATCAGAAGCCACAGCTCCTATTTTGTCCAAAATTTCAAACGGTCCTACAAAGCGAGGACTTAGTTTGCCTTTAATTCCAAATCTCATGACTCCTCGGGTTGGCGAAACTTTTAGTAATACATGATCTCCCACGCTAAAGTCGATATCCTTCCGTCTTTGATCTGCATAGCTCTTTTGACGACTATGGGATGCCATTAGACGATGCTTAACAAGTTTCACCTTATCTCGCACACTTGTTGCGAAGTTCGTACTTAATCAATTTTCGTTCGCCCACTTCATTCCAACACGTCGGTGATCGACAAGGTCGTCCGTATAATGCCTCATAAGGTGCCATACCTATGCCGCTATGGTAGCTGTTGTTGTAGGCAAACTCGACCAATGGTAAATATTCGTCCCGATTACCTTTCCAATCCATGGTGCAAGCGCGCAACATATCCTCCAAAGTTTGGATAGTTCTTTCGATTGACCATCCGTACGTGGGTGGAAAGCGAGTGCTGAACTTGAGAGTTGTACCCAATTCTTCTTGAAATCCTTGCCAAAATTTGGAGGTAAATCGACTATCCCGATCCGAGATGATCGATAGCGGTATCCCATGCCGACTCACAATTTCCTTCACGTACAATTTTGCCAAAGAACTTAAAGATTGCTTCTTGCTTAATGGCAGAAAGTGTGCACTCTTTGTGAGCCGATCCACGATCACCCAAATGGATTCATGGCCTTGTGAAGTTCTGGGTAGTGCCGAGACGAAATCCATAGTAATGTGTTCCCACTTCCACTCGGGGATTTCAATCGTTTGCAGGTACCCTGAAGGTTTTTGGTGTTCGGCTTTAATTTGCCGACAAGTTAAGCATCTCGAAATATATTCTCCTATATCCTTCTTCATCCCGTTCCACCAAAAACTTCTCTTTAAATCTTGATACATCTTCGTTCCTCCTGGGTGGATGGTATATCGAGAACGATGTGCTTCATGTAATAGGTCTTCCCTTAGCTCCGGAATTTCGGGTATTACCAACCGTCCTCGAAATCGAATACCTCCATCAGAGCCTTGGGTAAAGTCAGGTCTTCCGAGCAAAGTTTGCATTAATTCGTTACCTTTTTGACCTTCAAGAATACGCTCGACTAGTACTGATTTTACTTTTAGGGTGGCAATGAAAGATTTCTTGTTTCCAGCTTGTAGCTCGGGTCGTAAACTTATAGTTTCTTCCAATAATTTCCATTCTTTAACAAGCATGGAAGTTAATCCTCCGGATTTGCGACTTAAAGCATCAGCCACCACGTTGGCTTTTCCGGGATGGTACTTGATGGAAAAGTCATAATCCTTAAGATATTCAATCCACCGTCTTTGCCTCATATTAAGATCACTTTGGGAAAAGATGTATTTTAAACTTTGGTGATCGGTGAAAACTTCAAACATCTCCCCGTATAGATAATGTCTCCAAATTTTTAAAGCAAAAACTACCGCTGCTAACTCCAAATCATGAGCAGGGTAGTTACCTTCATGTTTCTTTAATTGTCGTGAAGCGTATGCTATCACTTTTCCGTCTTGCATTAATACGCATCCTAATCCTCTTTTAGAAGCATCGTTGTACACGACAAAACCTCCACTGCCAGTTGGCAATGCCAGAACGGGTGCAGTTGTTAATTTCTCCTTTAGCTCTTGGAAACTTCGTTCACAAGTTTCGTCCCAAACAAATTTAACTCCTTTCCTTGTTAATTTTGTCAGGGGTAGGGCAATGCTTGAAAATCCATGGATGAATCTTCGGTAATAACCCGCAAGGCCTAAGAAGCTCCGAATTTCCGTTCTTGTTTTTGGCCTTTCCCATTTGATGACAGCTTCAATCTTGGTTGGGTCCACCGATACTCCGTTCTTTGAAACGACGTGTCCTAAGAACACCACTTGTTCCATCCAGAATTCACACTTGCTAAACTTGGCGTAAAGCTTATGATCCCTTAGTGTCTCAGAACAACTTGTAAATGCACTCGGTGATCTTCTAAACTACTAGAGTAGATGAGGATGTCATCGACGAACACGATTACAAACTTGTCTAAAAAGGGCCAAAAAATTCTATTCATGAGATCCATGAAAGCGGCCGGGGCATTTGTTAAACCAAATGGCATCACTAAAAACTCATAGTGGCCATACCGGGTACGGAAAGCTGTCTTAGAGATATCCTCATCTCGAATCCTTAGCTGATGATAACCTGACCGTAGATCTATTTTGGAGAAAACTTTAGCCGTCTGCAATTGATCGAATAGGTCATCTATACGAGGCAAGGGGTACTTGTTCTTTACAGTGATGGCGTTGAGAAGTCGGTAGTCAATGCACAACCTTAACGACCCGTCTTTTTTTTTCACAAATAAGACCGGTGCTCCCCAAGGTGAGACACTGGGTCGTATGAATCCTTTCTCAAGCAATTCCTGCAATTGACTTTTTAACTCTTTTAATTCTGCAGGAGCCATGCGGTAAGGTGCTTTAGAGATAGGGCTTGCTCCTGGCATCAACTCGATAGTGAAATCTATCTCTCTTTTTGGTGGCAGACCAGAGAGATCATCAGGAAAAACATCAGAGAAATCTTGTACTACGTCAATGCTCTTCAAATTAAACGTAGTAGTCTCATTAGTTTCCACACTAGCAAGATAAGCCCAACATCCTTTACTTAAAAGCCGATGAGCTTTGACTGCTGAGATGACACATGGTTTAGAATGATCCTTAAGCCCATAAAAAGTGAAACTCCTTTCACCTTGTTCAAAGATCACCTTCTTCTGTTTACAGTCCACTAATGGCCCGTTATTGGCTAACCAATCCATACCTAATATGACGTCAAAGTCGGTCATATTTAGGAGAATAAGGTCGGCCTCCCACTGGCATTTCTCTAAGGAAATAGGTACTCTTCGAAGAAATTTACGGGCTAGAAACATTTTTTCCATTGGGGTGGACACTTCTAAGACATATCCTAAATTTAAAATCGGATAGCCGAGACTTGAAGCAAAATCGAACGATATGAAAGAATGCGTCGACCCTGGATCTATCAAAATTTTTGCTAATTTATCCAAGACCGAAGTGTACCTTGAATGACCGCGGTCGACGCTTGAGCTTCCTCAGCAGTAATTGCGAAGACCCGCCCTTGAGCCCTTGGTTTCTGCTCCGATTTTGATTCTTCTTGCATTTTCCTCTTTGGGCAGTCTTTAATCGATGGCCTTGTTCACCACGAGAAAAAGCATTTTCTTTCGGTACGATAACACGATCCAAGAGGATGGATTTTACTGCACTGTGGACATTTTTCTAGCTTCCTTTCTCCCCTTGGCTGTGAAGGTGATTCTGAGGGTTTTTGAAACTTGCGATTATTCTGATTGTTAAACGTCGGTCTCCTTTTCCTCTCATCGGGTCGGAAACCATTATTTTGTCCTCGATCCTTACGTCCGACCACAAATTCCATATAATCTTGTTCTAGGATGGAGGCTAGTTCAACCGCTTTGGCAAAAGTCGTGGGTTGATGGCCAATAATTCTTCCTCTTAATACATTGTTTAGGCCCCTCACGAACTTCCGAGCTTTCTTTAATTCTCGTCGTACAATAATGCGGGAGCGAAACGTTGTAATTGTACGAATTTATTCTCGTCTTGAGTCACCGTTAACCCTCCTTGTTGTAGATCTAAAAACTCCTTTTCTTTTCTTTCTTGGACGTGAGGAGGAAAATATTTATCGTATAAAACTTCCTTAAATTCTTCCCACTTAATATGATCACCAACCGTGAAGAAATTCCTTTCTGCTGTAGGCCACGAGAAAGCAGCTTCGCCGATCATAGAGAAAGTGGCTAGCGGCACCTTACGATCATCGGGGATCTTCATTGCTTTAAAGATCCGTTCAACTTCAAAGGTCCACCTTTCAGCGGCCTCAGGGCCTTCTTCCCCGTAAATCTTTGGCGCAAGCTTCTTAAAACGCTCTAACAGATTATCCTTTTCACTTTGTGGATAAAATCTCCCGAACTAGTTGAATGATTGGAATGATTCGATTGGAAACCTTGAGTCATTCTTTGCATTAATAAATCCACGAAATGCATCATAGGATCTCCCGTTGTCAAAGTGACCGGCGTAGTAACATCGGGTGGAGTTGAGCTACTTGCCGGTTGAGCATCGTTACCACTAACGTTCGTCATCTAAACATAGATTAGTAACATCAAGATCTATAGAAACAAACTTACTTTATAACAACCTTGAAGTGTCATTACATCACTCAAAAGTTACGTTAGCTATTTACATAATAAAACTATTCTTAGTACACATCAAAATTGTTCCCACGGAACTATTTACTCGAAATTTTTACAGGCTTTCTTCTCTAAGACTTTAGAGAGGAAAGGTTCTAGCTTTAGGGCATTCAAAGAAAAAGTGGGTTAAGAGTCCACAAAACATGCACCGCTCGGGCATTCCATGCCTTCCGGTTTCTTTCCCCTTGAGGAGACGTTGGACGCCTGGCTCTTCCACCCATTCGACTTCAGGTGGGGGCAGTTCGTTCAGGTCAAAATCCATTTTATACTCAAGGTTATCCTCGTTAGAATTTTCACTTTCTTCCACTTCCAAGGAGGGATCTTCTTCAGACTCTTCTCCTAGAGTAGGCGAGTCCGGGATAATTATTATTTCGTTCACGTCATTATTTGTGGGTGAACCAGGGGTGTAAAAGATCTCAGAATCTTCTGAGTCAGAAATTTCGATGGGTGTCTTATCTTCATTGTACATACTCTTGCTACAGCTTCCTTTCATTGGAAGTGGCAATTTGCGAGCAGTAGAATGATAAAGATTGCTTGACAGATATGTCTTATGCCTGAGCATCGACATCTGTTTTAGCTTCACATAAAAATTCATTAAGAAATTTCAAATAGGAAAACATACGATAAAATATAAATAATTGTATTGACTGATTTAATTACTTTTTAGTAGATAGTAGAACCTTGGCTCCGATACCAACTGTAACGCTCCTCGTATTTTCGAATAAAAGAAAATAATTTTTGAAAACGTAACAAAATTTAATTACAATTGCCAAGGATCACCGTGTACTAAAACAGTAATTACAACATACTTTGTATTATACAAAGATTGTCCAAAATTAGGCATCACGTGCCTTTGTACATTGGTCAATACAATAATTTACATAAATACAAAAACAGTAATACAAAACTTGTAATTTAAGGAAACCCTTCGTCGACTCCTTCAGAATTGAGTGAAACACCTGCAGAGTCTGAGGGTGGGTGAGTAAATTTATACTCAGTAGGTCGAATTAAGTTCTAAGAATATGCTTCGTGCACATGCCATTTTTCTTTTTGGAAATCCTTCGGAAAACCTGAAAACACGATCACAGAACGTCGCAATACCAGACGACTTACACCCGCGCCCATGGGGCGATGCGAGACTGAAAGGAAGGGATTTACCCATGACATCCCAATCCTGTGCGCGCCAGATGCCAAATTTGGCGGTATCCAAAATCATAATAATTCTTAGCTCCGAAGAACCGAGAACTATCCAGACGGCACGATTGCCCAAAACTCGGAGAAATTTTCGAAAGGAGGAGATGATTTTGAAGTCAGAGCTTTTATTTTCATAAAGTAACAGAAAAACTTTTAGTAAGACTTTAGCGAGTCAAAATCTCGGCATACGATTAGAATTTAAAACTACCTACCTATAACACGTGCGAAATCTCCTCGTAGCGTAAAGAGAATCCCGCCTTAATATATTAGCCTTTGAGTAAGAATTTCAGCAGAATAACCACTCCAACGCGTAGACGCCCTTGATTTACTAGGGTAGGGCTTTGGAACGGGTTAAAAAGGTTTAGGAATGACCCAGAAACAGTAAAAAGATGAAAAAAAAAAGATTAGGGAAGGGGCACATTTTTCGAGGTCTTAGAGGGGTCGTCTTGAGAAAGTAATGCTTCCAGTGCGTAGAGCACCCTTGAATTAGTAGGAAACGAGTCTTGAAACATGAAAATCGGACTTAAAACGGGTCGGGAATGGTGAAAACAGTGAAGGGGGCTGAAAATCGGATGTGGGTGAAGAAGTGGCCGGAAAGGGTATAAATAGGCAGTGGAGGGGAATATTCCGGTGGGCGCCGCCGCCGGAACAGGCGGACGCCCACAGGCGCTGCCACAAAAACCGGCCGGCGCCACTGGAGCCGGCGAAACCATGTTCGCGCGTGACGAACGCGCGTTCGTCACGCGCGCGGTGACGAACGCGCGTTCGACGCGCGCGGTGACGAACGCGCGTTCGTCACCACGAACGCGCGGTTCGTCGCGCGTTCAACGCGCGCGACGCGCGCGTTCGGCGCGCACCGCGCGGCACACACCGCGCGTTGCGCTGCGCCGAGCCGCGCCGAAAAAAATAAAATATTATTTTTAATTAAAAAAATCCAAAAATTCCAAAAATCGTAACTTCCTATCCCGAACTCCGATTTGCGCGTTCTTGGTACCGTTGAGTTCGTATTCACGAGCCCTACGATACAAGACTATTTAAGAACCAATCCACTTAAATTTCGAAAGTGGGTCCCGCCGGTCGACCACGTTCCCCGAGGTCGTAACTTTTGCTCCCGACCTCTGATCTTCGCGTTTTAAGACTCGTTACGCTCGTCTTCACGAGCTCTAACTAAAACTTAAGAAAATTATAAACAAAATATGTAAGAAGATCGTGTTAGAAATTAGGGTCATTACAGAAACCCTGCTATAGACGGCCAAAATGCTGAAAACAATTGCTTAAATCTCCTACATATGCCACCATATGCACGATGAACTTCATCATCCTCTAAGTAGTAGTAGGTGTCAGGATTTGCTTCTTGCACCGCCCTTAGGTACATTGACAACAATTTATATGATTCTACCCAATCTCCATAAATAGCCTTGATCGCTATATTCTTTGTTGCCCATGCTTTCTTATAAGATATGTCAATATGATACTTCTTCTTCATTCTTTAAATAATATCCCCTGGTGTGAGAGTTAATTCAGCTTGGATAGCAGACATTATGACCTTTGAAATAAAGGAAGTACTGCACTGCCTATGATTTGTGCTAAGTTGGGCATTCTAACATGTGTAGTCACCTTTGTACGTTTTCAATTTAAAGTACCCACCACCCCTTTTTATTGAGCCATGCACTCTCCAAGGCCAAGTGTTATCAATGCACTTCACTGTATACTCTAACAAATTTGTTCGTACAACCTTTGTATTCGACATAATTTTGAATGAAAAACTCTTGCAAGGCTGTAACAAGTGCTTCTTTATTCTCAAAGATGCGGCCAACATATAACTTATCTCCGTTTTGTGGGTCCATATCCATTGTAGAATTAACTGCTGCTTCTATCTCCTTCTATGTGATGTGTACATAAAATGGCTCCACTTCATAGTATAGCGGCTCTTCATCATCTACATTCATATAATTTCCAGCAATAGCATTGTCTACCGCATCATCCCCCTCGTCGCCAACCATCTGTTGAACACTTTCTTCACCTCTAACCCCTTCTATATTCATGTCTGAATCTTCTCCACTTACTTCGTCAATATTATCTTCACCTTCATTAGCCTCATTTTCATCAATATCTTCACCGTGAACATATCCCCCCTACATATAAACATCACATATGTATTAAATTTCATATGCCTAAAAAAATTATATTCATTTATAAATATATATTTCACCTTTGATTGGATGGTCCAAGATCAGTATGACCAACATACGTATAGGGGTAATGAATGTCCATCGAACTTTGAGTTTCATACCATGTATCGCCTTGAGACATTTAAACGCTAAATGGCTAGTGTGCATGCGTCGTGGACCTTCCATATTACACACAAAATCTCAAAATTTAGCTAAACGTATTTTCATTAATAATCATAAAATTCAAAGCATATTTACAACTAAATCAACCTTACCTCCAATTACATCCACTTCCATCGTAAATAAGGGCAGATGACCTATGACATTCATTTGAAGCTACTATCATAGATAAATTTCCTTCTTCTTCGTCATCCATTGGCATTTGCATATGACTTTCATTGTTCACATTTCTATCCGAGCTCCTGTGTGAGCTCCTATGTGAACTACTTCGCCTTTCACTAGGCACTCGGGCCTCTTTTTCGAGAAATAACTCGAAAAAAATTACGTGGCACTAGTGGTGAAACATAAAACCCATTGATGCATCATCATTTATGCATATTAATGTCATTCTCGATCTATACGAGAGAATATTACATTTGATAGTAATTTTCTATCTTCTTCAATCCCACCCAACCTTGTTTGCTACTTGCATCTCAAATTCATCATACGTCGACGATTTCTTAATTAATAATCCTTCCGTGCATCCGTCATAGGTAAGTGAAAAACTAACCATATCTTCTGTCATTTCTATTCAATTAATTCATAAATAATAAATTAAATTAATATTAGATTAAGCAAACTAATACTAACATCTACCCTAACCAAACTATTGCTAACTCATATTCTCTATTAAATTAGGCTTTAATTTTAAATAAAAATATCAATCAATAGAGGCATAAAATACCACAACAATATTTAAATAAAACCAAGAGATTTCCAAATATATAAGCATGGTAACCAACATATTTTCAAAATATATATGCATATAAACCAATAGATTTACCAAGTATATAAGCATATCATGAAGACTTTAAATTAATGACAAATTTCTTAATCAATGAAATTAAAATCGTTGTAAATCAATACAGTTTTAAAACAATTATCTAAAACAATGAAGATTTAGGGTACCATAGAATGGGGGCAAAATTGGCGTGGTTAGAATAGGGGCCGACGGCAAAGCCGACCGGGGGGGGGGGGGAGGAGGCAGGTTCGGTGGCAGGCCGGATGATGGCAGCAACGGCGGAGTGGAACGCTGGATCGGTAGGAAGAAATGACTAGAAATGCGACTGGAGGCAGAGCGGAATCGTGACCAAAACAACAATGATTTTGTCGCTCTGAACGATGAAATCAACTTAAGCTGATTTTGTCGTGACCGAATACTGAAATGGGCAAGTGTGGTAATTTTGTCGCTCAGAACGATGAAATCAGCAATTGATTTCATCATTCAGAATGACGAAATTGGGTCAACTTAAAACGGTTTCATCATTTAGAAGGATGAAAGCGGCTTAAAACCAATTTTGTCCTTCTAAACGACAAAATTAACTTAAAATTTTTTAATTATTATTTATATAATTTTTTTTATTTTTTATAAAACTTTATTTTATTTATGTATTAATAATTTATATTAAAAAATTAAAATCAACAAAGACTAATTTATTTAATTTTTAATTTAACATATTAAACTACTTATTAATTATATTTATTTTAATAATTTTTTAAATACTTTGAGGTCATTAATTATAAAATTAAGTTATAATTACAGGACACGGTTTAAATTCGACTCTAACTCGAACTCAAGCTCGAATTCGTTAACTAAAATTTTAAATTAAGATTTTAAACTCAAACTTAAGACTTTAAATCGACGATAAATGTATTTGGGTGACTCCGAAAGAAAGAAGCGAAGCGCGCCTCGCTCGTTCGATGTAAAAATATCATAACGCTGATGATAAATGTATTTGGGTGACTCCATCGTCCACGACACGCACCACGCTATCTTTGCAAATCCTCCTGCAAAGGGTTTATCTGAGGTTTTAAGCTGAAGCATCTCTCTCGCGTTCGTCTTCTATGCTTCCCCACCTGCGAGCTCTACTGAAGTCTGAACTATCACGAGGTGTCTGAATCTGGCTTCCACAACGGCCTCCTACTCCGTTCCAACGACCCGTCGGGTCTGGCCGAGAAGCGGTAACTACTCGGCCCGGAAACACCATCTTCATCCGCTTCAGAGTCTGTGCTTGCGCACCCAATTCTGCAAATGGGTATGCCACGGCTCATCCGCCTCGTCATCATCGTCGTTTGGGTTTGACCTGCCGGAGCAGAAGAGAGAATCTCTGATTCCTTTCTCTCAGCTCACGTCGCTTCAGTTCCCGCTCTTGATTGACCCACTGGAGCAAAATCGCATGGAGCTCCCAGTCCTAATTAACCCACTAAATTTGACTTCGTCCGGTAACAAAATTTACCATTTTTCTGAGGATAGCATGACCAGGATTTTCACTGATATTGGAGATCCACCTTGGATTTCGAGTTTTCTTTTGACGGACTTCCATGAGCATTCTAGAAAAGCAGAAAAATTGAAGTACAACAGGCTCCGCCGAAGGCAAGTGAAGGTGGAGACGGAGGCTTGGGAGGCTGCGGCTGAGGAATATCGACAGTTGGAAAGAGAAATGTGCGAAAAGAAATTGGCTCCCAATCTTCCATATGTGAAGTCACTGTTTCTGGGTTGGTTTGAACCGTTAAGAGATGCCATTGAGAATGAGCAGAAGATGCAGGAGGCGAGAAAGCAAAAAGCATCTTATGCTCCGTACATTAAGCTCTTGCCGGCCGATAAAATGGCGGTTATAGTTATGCACAAAGTGATGGGGCTTTTGATGACAAATCAGGATGAAGGTTGCTGTAAAGTGGTTCAGGCGGCAGTTCACATTGGCGAGGCCATTGAGCAGGAGGTAATGTCTGTGACGTTTGTTAATTCTACAATAGAGTACTGTCGTTAATTTCACCTTTTTCCGTACTGATTATGTACTCCCTTTGTCCCACATTAATAGCTCCATATGGTTTTTCAATGTGGTACGGAGGGAGTATTAGTTTGGCAATTTACTGCTATATTAGTTGTGTATTTATTTGCATGTCCCTAATGATGTCAACTTCTGACCTAGCAGGATTAGGAATGAACGTTTTAAAGATGTGCAAGCTACTAAGTGGTGTACTGTGTTGTTTATGCACTCCCTCCATCCCATATTAGTTTTCTTTATTTGAAAAAAAAACCTTGTTCCATCTTAATGGTCCTATTTTCATGTTTTTCTTCTCTTAGGAATACGTGGATGGAGTAAATAGGGTTAGTGGATGGAGTAAAAAGGTCAATAAATTGGCTTGCTTGAAGATCATTTTTTCTCAAATGTGGACAAATAATATGGGACGGAAGGAGTATAAAAGCTGTTGGTGCTTTCCTAGCATCAAACTTACCTTTTTGCCTTTCTGAATGTGAATTAATTTTGCAATATCTCATGTGTCCATTTATAGTTTCCAACTGATCAGGATTATGGGTGAATTAGATTTTTATGCGCATTATCAGCTGATAGATACTGTTTTTTATGCATAAAAAGTGGCAGCAATGGTGCTCAATTATTTGTAGAAGTATTCAAATTGCTTTGCAATTGCTGATGAAAATAAATGTATTTTACAGCTTTTTTTCCAACCTAATTAGTGTTCATCACATGATATAATTTCTTTCTAATAGCTTTAATATTTTCTAAACTCTTTTTTGTTTAGAAACAAGTGCGTTCATTCCCAATTTTTTTCCTTTTAAGTTGTTTTATAATGTTTGTATCCTTTCTGTAGGTTAGAATTCTGAGCTTTTTGGAGAAAACTAAGAAACCAAGGAGATCAAATAAAACTGAAGGGGATAACTATTCTTCTATAACTGAAGATCAAGTTAACAAGCGAAGACGTTTAGTGCGTCTGATAAAAGACCAAAAGTGTGTTGAGGCACAAAAGTTGCTGAAGAAAGAGGATTACATAAAGTCGTGGGGACGAGATAACCAGGCAAAGGTATGAGAACCTTTTGACTTCATTGGTCTTGATGTGGTTTCTTAGTTGCTATTTGAGGCTTAATGACCATGTATTTGTAGTTGGGGAGTCTTCTTGTGGAGTTACTGATAGCAACAGCATTTGTGCAATCTCCATCCAGTCAACTAGCAGAAATTCCCCCTGAAGTACGACCTGCATTTCTTCACGTAATGAAAAATGTTGGGAAGGAACCCGGGTATTCTTATTTATATATGTGGAAATTGTTGAAGTTTGAGAGACTTTGTTGAAATTTCGTGAAAAACTGAATGTTGGTAAACCAAATAGATAACTTAGAATGTTTTCTCTTTTGTATCATGAAAATTTGCAGCCGGAAGTTTGGTAAGAGGTATGGGGTTATAGAATGCGATCCACTGGTTCGTAAAGGACTTGATAGAACTGTAAGTATTCAAATGCTATCTACTACATCCAAGACTATGACTTGCTTGGATAATTTTTGGAATTCTGTTATTTTTTGTATTTTGTTTGTTGCTTTTGGAAGTTATTGTATATCTTTTCTTATGCATTATTTTTTTAATTATACATCTCATATGAGTGAAATAATTATGTTTTCTTAATACCGTTAGCAGGAATTTACTGAAGTGAAATTGGTTTATTGTCCAGTGTATTCTTCTAATGGATATCAATGAAATTAAACAATTTTATGATTTGGTATTATTGAATAAAAAGATAAAGGCTCTCTTGAAATTAGGATCATAATTTTGATGTTGACTTTAACTTTAAATTGTGGAAGAAAGTTTCTAATAATTAGTAGATTATGTTGGATGCTTACAAAATTTGACATGGTTCAGTGATTTTACTGCTAAGATAACATTAAAACAATCATCTCTTTAGCATTGCCGTCTTACCTCATAATTTCAAAAGAAGGTTCTTCTCTATAGAAAGTGATAAGTACCACTTTCCATCAATGGGTTACATTACTGATACGGTCGCAACATCCAGTGTACACTAGTGAATTCCAAAAGTTACCTTGGTTGACAGCAAAGAGAATTTATGAAAAGGGTACTCTTTTGGAAGTGGCCCCAATTGATGATAAAGAGAGGTTAGCGTTCTTTTAAGGAGTCTACAGTCTAGGTTCTTATTGGGAAATTTGGGCAATTGCAGATTGATGATCTAACAGGAGATGAAAACTTAGGACTTGGATTGACTTCATCAGGTAGAAATCTCTTTATAAACTGTAGTAGAAGGTACTTCAGAGAGGATCCACGTGCCAACTTAAGTAGATGGGGATAAGATGTGTGATGGTAAATATGGTGATGAAGACAGTCTAATAGGGTTACCAATAATACATTTTTACCCTCAAAGGCAAAAACAGGGAGAAGAAAAGGCAACACAGGAGCACTGATTTCTGGAAGTGTCCAAGCTCGTAAACTAAATTCTACCTCTACCCTCGAAATTTGACAATGGACATCTAGGGAAGCTTATACATTGAGCTTAAATCTGCAGTGGTAATGAGATAGATGATCATCTTTTTTAAAGTTGTAACTATGCCCGACCACTATGGTTAACTGCTTTGGTGGATTTTTACACAAATTCAGAAGCAGTGTTAAAACTGCTTTTGTTGAAGCCATAAATTACAAAGGACCATTACGAGTGGGTATGACATCCCTAGTATCATCCATGGCAAATTTCTGTTGGGTAATATGGTTAAGAAGGAACCAAGTGATATTAAAAAAATTCTACAATTGACATAAACATAGACTCACAGTTCCTTTCCTTCATTGGCAATATCTAGATGACCACTAACTCCAAAGTCCATAATATCAATGTAGAGTAATGCTACAACTGCTTGTGCACAAGATGCATGTGCCCCATGCCTAAATGCAGGCCCCATCATCATGATGCGCAGGCTGCAAGCATTTCTAGGTGCAAGTGGTCATAGCAATTCATGTATGGAGATGCATAGCTTTATATTTTAACATCTTATTTTATGAGATCATAGGCATATATGTACATTGAGACCCTCATTTTGTATTCTTTAGCTGAAATTGGATTACGGGATTTTGATTTTGGAGATTCTAAAGAAAAATCTTGGCAGGAAATTCCAAATCTAAATTTAGCTGAAATTAGATTACGGGATTTGGATTTTGGTGGCTGCCTGAATTATTTGATCTTATCAAATTCCAAATCTAAATTTAAACCAAACATTTCATCATATTTATGTACAGTAATCCTGCTTTGTCCATGAGTGCTACTGAAAGTGAGCAGCATGTTGCAGCAGATATTTTCTTATGTAATAAGTTATCATTGGCGATTGTTTTTTGTTAGGTTGTGCTGATGTTCGTGTTGAATTTTGTGCTTGTAGGCAAGGCACATGGTAATTCCATACATGCCAATGTTGGTGCCACCAAAGAAGTGGAAAGGGTATGTTGTGTCTGATTCACTTGGAGTTTCCGAGTGGACTTTCCTCTTTTCCTGTGGTCAGTTTAAAGTTATATCTGTTTACTCTCTTGGTTTTTTGGTTACAAAGGTACAAGAAACTTGTATTGTATGTTGCCATTATACTGCCACTATCAACACCACCACTTTTAAACTAAAGATCATTTCTTAATAGACATCAGAAAATTTGATGCTCAAAGACTCATATCTACTGTATTAATAGTCCCTAATTGGGCTTTCCTAGGATGCATTTGGCATTAATCATGGCTACTGAAATGATAACACAACTCTAGCGACCTTCTTGCACAAATGGAGATCACTAGTTACTGGCGTTTGGTGTAACAAGTCATAAGGTGCTTTTCATATGTAGAGTAGAATGATGTCATTTCCAGAACATTTGAACTTTCAATCATGAAAAGCTGCTTTAGCATTCGTGAGATACCTTTTTTCTGCTCTCAGGTTTGTCCATGTTCTCAGTGTGTAACAAATAAACCAATTTCTCTAAAACTTTGAGCAGCTTGTGCAACTGATCACCTTCTTCTGCACATTGCCTTTGTACAGGTCAGTAGCCACATAAGCTACTCCTAAGAGTAGCAGTAAATGCTGATGACCAGCAATTTGTCTCTCCAATATCATTACTACTTTGGAATTGTGTGTGATTCCTATCTGCCTCCTGGTGTTGAGTTCTTCTTGCTGGTTCTTTCTCATGCAGTTATGACAAGGGTGGTCACTTGTTCTTGCCTTCATATGTTATGCGTACTCATGGAGCGAGGCAACAACAGGATGCACTGAGAAATGTTCCCAGAAAACAACTATATAAAGTGTTTGAGGTGAAGTTTGTTTTATATTGCTTCACTTGATTTTTCTTCTTTTTTGTTTTTTTTGGTATTAAGGTTAGTGGCTAGTACGGGAACTGCAGACATGGTGACTTAAACATCTGACCTCCCAAGACACCTCAAAAAAATAAAAAAAAATGTATGCAGTAGCAGCAGGATAAAGCTTGGGTTGTTTGTGACTTATATGTCTTTTTCCTTGTTTTTCTGGTGGGGCAATTTGATATTTTTTGCAGGAGCTTCTTTGGTTATGACATAATATACCAATTTTTCAGGCCTTAGATACACTTGGCAGTACCAAATGGAGGATAAATAAAAGAATACTTAATGTGATTGACAGTATTTGGGCAAGAGGGGGTGGTGTTGCTGGCCTCATTGATCGTGAAGATGTAAGTTGTCTCAGGGTTTAGGGGATAAATACTTCTTTTTGTCAATTCCTCAGTTTGTTTCAAACTTCGTTTTATCACTCTTTTTTTTGCCTGATAGCTTCCTATGTCCGAAAAGCCCAACTTGGAGGATCCAGTTGAAATTGATAAGTGGAGATGGAGTTTGAGAAAAGTGAAAAAGATTAATTCTGAGATGCATGCCCAACGATGTGATATAGAACTTAAACTATCGGTATCTCTTTAATCATTTCATGTCATCTGATTAATGTTTGTGCATATCAGAAACATGTATTGTTTTGATAGCTCCTAAAGTCCTTTTCACGATATGGAAGCAGGTTGCACATAAGATGAAAGAAGAGGAAGGATTTTACTATCCCCACAATCTTGACTTTCGTGGGAGAGCCTATCCTATGCATCCACACTTGAATCATTTGAGTTCAGATCTTTGTCGTGGGATTTTGGAATTTGCAGAAGGGAGGCCACTCGGAAGGTCGGGGTTGAGGTGGTTGAAGATTCATTTGGCAAACCTTTATGGGACTGGAGTTGAAAAGCTCTCTTATGATGGACGTCTAGGTTTTGTGGAGAACCATTTGCATGATATATTTGATTCAGCAGAAAGACCTGTTGATGGGAAACGCTGGTGGGTCAACGCTGAAGATCCATTTCAGTGCTTAGCTGCATGTATTAATCTTTCGGATGCATTAAAGAGCTCAGCACCGCACAATGCCATCTCCCATCTGCCTGTTCATCAGGTTAGTGATTTCTCAAAAGCATGTGGGTGAAGCTTAAAAAAATGGTTCACAAAAGATTTTTCAATGCTACTTAGATGAATACTTGGTATTTGTAGTATTTTTATGATAGTTTAGACTTGAGAATTTACCAACAAACGCTTTTTTTATTTTTTTTTCCAGGACGGTTCCTGCAATGGTTTGCAACATTATGCTGCGCTTGGTAGAGACAGTGTATGAGTTTTTTTAATGCAGCTCTGGCTATCTTGGGACTGACTTACTACTTATTTACATAATGGTTTCTTATCTAAATGGTTGCCCGTGAATGCTATTCGTAACTTACTCTTGTAAGCATATGAAAATTGCCTATAATTGAGTGAAAAAATTTTCTTCAGTTATTTAAAAATTTACAAGGGCTTAGAGATTGATACTATAAAAAGTAACATTATTAGAGATTGTGATGATGCTTTTGGGTTTCCTTAGTTTTACTTGGTCCAATATTAATTATGAAAGCCTGATATTACCAAGAGAGAAAATTGACTAATGATTGTTGTGGTTAAATTACATGATCACTCACACAAGATGCTGGTGAGCAGGTGTTCTGGTTATCCATTACATGGTATCAAAGCCCAGGTCAATGCGTTCTCAGTTTTTTGTGTGTGGCACCCTGTGAGTGTTCACATGCAAGCACATGCAATGCTTTGTGGTGCTTGCATGTGCAGTGGAGTGTGAAATTTGGCTAATATATGTAGTTAATCCCTTGCCTAACAGCTTAAGCTTTTAGGAGATTGCATATGCCCTCATATCTTCATTGTAAGGGATTTTGCGTGTTAAAAACTTTTGCTTTAGTGTTACTTGTATCGGACCTGTCAAAACTTCTATTGAACTTTTTTAAATAATTTTCCGTGAACTTTTTTAAACTATTTTGTCTTTCTCTCATATTTCTCACTTAGAAAAATCATGTACCAGTGGATTTCTTTTTTTATATCTAGAGGCACTACTCAAATTTCCTTTTAGATTCATTTTATACACTTTAATTACTTAAACACTCTAACTTGGTGTATTCTTTCAGTTGGAGGCAGCTGCCGTCAACTTAGTTGCTGGAGAGAAGCCAGCAGATGTTTATTCACAAATAGCTGCCAGGTGTGCGTTTATCTCCAACCTGAATTGCCTAATTACGAATGTTCACTATTGTCAGTGAAATTTTATGGTTGTTCATATTATTATCAAATTTTGAAGGGCAGTACAGATGGTTGTGGGTTAATACAGGGACACAAGGGAAACTTGGTCGAATCTTGGGGAATTGACCCCTGGAGTCGAGAAGCATGTTTCACACACTTTGTCACTGGAGCAAAGGGAGCTTGATGTTTATATTGTTTTATTTTTTTGTGGCTTTTGTTTGCGCTGAACTTTGTGTGGCATACAGGGTTTATAAAATTATAAAAGAGGATTCAATGAAAGATCCTGCAGCTGATGCAACTGCATCGCTTGCCAAAATCCTTATTGACCAGGTCAGCTTTTGTGTGCGTGAATGTTTATTACCGGGCCTTATTGTAGTGACTTTGCTGACTGATATGAACTTAGAACTGATGGTTTTGAGGACTTGATAGAGTTCAGGTGGACCGCAAATTGGTCAAGCAGACTGTGATGACTTCCGTTTATGGTGTTACTTATGTTGGTGCCCGGGAACAAATTAAGAGAAAATTGGAAGAGAAAAGGCTCATAACTGATGAAAGATTGCTATTCAGAGCATCTTGCTATGCTGCAAAAGTAAATTCCCTGGCCATCATGCGCATTTCTATTATAATCTCAGAAGATTGGCCCAGGGTTCAAGTTTCTTGTTGGTTGTGGTCTTTTCAGAATCATACTTTTTGTATTGCAGCTGAAACTTGAGTGGCAGGATTAGCAGGAATGGACCTTGTATAAGTTTAATAGTTGTAAACTTATAACCTCCAAAATTCCCCCTAGTTCATGGAAGTGTCTATATGCTGTTACTTAAATTCCTGTGTGCTTTTGATAATATGTATTTTTATTCTGGTGCAGGTAACATTAGCTGCTATGGGAGAAATGTTTCAAGCTGCTCGTGGAATAATGAGATGGCTAGGGGATTGTGCTAAGGTGTAGTTTTTTGCTTAATATGAAGTTGGAATAATTTGTTGCAATTTTTTCGTTTGAGGCTTATGGAATCAAGTACAGGTGATTTCCTCAGAGAATGAACCAGTGAGATGGACAACTCCTTTAGGGCTCCCAGTTGTACAGCCGTACAGGAAGTATGAACGGCATCTAGTAAGTAATGAACCCTATGTAATTTTTTATGTCTCTGTTCTCGTTGACAATGTTGGCATATCTTCATTTTTATGTTAACATTGTTTTTAATTTGATCCATCGTGTATTGGATGGAGACTAATTAGTTTCTTCAAGTGACTATATATATATATATATAGATATAGATATATATAATGAAAAAATCACAGAAAAGGAAGAGTTAATCATTTGAGCTTACGTCTGTGGACCTATGCCAAGTGGTTAGTTTGTCGTGGGTTAGGGAGGATGTCAAGTGTTTGAACCCTCCCAACCTCACTTTCCTATCCAGCATGGTGATTCTTCCGTAAGGCCATGACTAGGTTCCATGTAGCACAAAAAAGGAATTGTTTTAAGGTTTTGGATGCTATGTCCACATTTGTGGATGAGGTCGTAGTGTTCTGGATCATCACATGGATGTATCTCAGGTTGATTTCCATCTAATAGTTTCATGATAAACAGGCTATAAGGATAATCTGTGTTGCAAAACTCGCATATTGGTGGGAAAAGCTGGTTTTATTGATGCTGATGTTGATGACTTATTTTCACAATTTCGGTCTCTTTTTGTCATGCTAGTCAAACAACTGAATTATATCAATAGAATGTTTTTAACTTGGTCGGCGGGGTTGCAGATAAGAACTTCCCTTCAGGTCTTAGCTTTACAGCGTGAAGGTGACAGAGTAAGCTCCAGTAATCCATTTTTGTCTCCTTTTTTGGATCCCCAATTACTTGTCATTTATTCAGCTGCGACTTTAATGCTTAGGTTGATGTGAAACGCCAGAGGACAGCATTTCCTCCTAATTTTGTGCACTCACTTGATGGGTCCCATATGATGATGACAGCCATTGCCTGCCGGGATGCTGGCTTACATTTTGCAGGTTCGACCCAAACGTCTCTAGGCACTACTGTTACTATTGGGCAAGTGAAAGGACTTGTTTATTTTAAGCAACTGCAGGCATTCCCATATGATTTTGCAACTTGCAAGCGAGAGCCTGCAAAATTGTTTTTGTTGTTAAACAGCATCTATTCCTAGAATCATCCATATTCCCTTGTTTTAGATTGATATTGATATCCAAGTTTCAGAAGTTAATGAACTTATTTCAGGGGTCCATGACTCATACTGGACTCATGCATCTGATGTTGACAAGATGAACACTATCTTAAGAGAAAAGTTCGTGGAGCTCTACAGCATGCCAATTCTTGAGAATGTAAGGCCAGTGTAATTTTATTTCTATTACAAACGAAGAAGAATTTTCAGAGAATGTTTCTGTATTTTCATTGACGTGCTGTTGTATGATTGCATTCCTCCAGTTGCTCGAAAGCTTTGAAGCATCTTTTCCGAATCTTGCCTTTCCTCCCCTGCCTAGTCAAGGTGGTTTTGATCTGCAGGAAGTTTTTGAATCTCCGTATTTTTTCAACTGATTGCATAGTATAAGCCAGTGACCCCTTGAAGCCGCAGCTGGGGACATCGGATGTAAATACTTAGCCATGAATAAAAAATATGATCTTAGGTTGCCATTTTTGAAGAAGGCAACTGGTGTCAGTGATTTGATTTCAATTGGTGGTCTATATCTGAAAAGAAAGTATAAGATGGAGATATCAAACTGCATAAACTTCGCTCTTTATTGCGCTACTTTTGCCTCAAAATGTGTCACTTATTACTTCATTGTTTGGGAGTTTGTAACTATATTTGTTGCATCTTCTGTTTACTTTTCATTTTTCTTAGTAAATTTTGGCCTAAGCTACTGCATCAATTATTTCTTTTGGTGAGAAATATTGTTTTATTGTATGCAATGCAAAGCCCTTGATCAAAGAGTATGACATGTTTGTAAGAAACTCCTTGTTTTGCCGGTGGAAAGCAACTGACAATCCCATGACATATTTAATACTACTACCAAGTTAACTATTTGAAGTTTTTTTGCCCTGAACTTTATAATATCATTCTAAAGGTACATAGTATATTTGTGTGAGTTTTTTTTTAATACCAAAATACAAAATTATTATTGGAAGAATATTAATGTTAAGAGTGTTGTTAGTAATGTTGGCCTTTGGGTTGTATTATATACTCGAGAGGTAGGGAGGTTTGAATTACTTACCTGAGGATAAATAGGTGGAGAAAACTTTAGGGTATGTTTGGACTGGGCTAAAAAATTAGCCAAATTATTTTTTACCTTAACTCAAAGATTTTGAGAGAAAATTTGTATATAAAAATTTATATTTTAAATATTCTTAGTGTTGATTTTGTTGCTATTATCACTACTATTATTGTCACCATTGTATTACCATCATTGTCGTTAGGCCCGTTGTCACTTCTGTTACTGCCATTATTATTACATTTATTATTATATCTATTATTATCGCTTTTATCACTGTCTTTGTCATTGGCATTATTTGTAAGGACCCTCATCCTTAAATCGGGTTTTAGTTTTCTTTAATTATGGGTTATTGTGAGATTTACGCGTTTTCTGATCTTATTCGGTGATTTCGTAAATAAATAGTATTTGTGATAGTTTTAACCAAAATTAACTTCAATATTAGCGGTTTTGAGTGATTTTAAATCAAATGTGATTTTTTTAGAATTTTTATTATTTTTTCAAAAATTAGGGTTTTGGCGGGACCCCTGTGGGCCCCACCGTCGAAAAATTTATTTTTGTGTCAAATGAACCTAGACATATACTTAAGGTCCCATAAAAATTTTCAGAATTTTATTAGGCTTAAATTGTGCTTAAATTTGTAAAATACCCACTTTTAGCCTATTTTTCATACTTACACCCCAAAACTTACCTATGTCTACCCCAACCCTTACTATAAAAGGGCAAACCAGAGCTATTTTCATTTTTGGGAATAGGTTAAGGAAGGAGGGCTGGCCTAATCCCCACTTAGGCCCGAATTAGAAGTCGATTAAGGTAAGCTTGCTCTAATTAAGCACTAATCCATGACTTTTCTCTTAATTTCTTTCAAATCTACTATTTTCCCTTTGATTCAATTCGTTTTGGATCATTAAAAGCTACTAATTTGTGTTTTATTACAAATCCTAACATTCAAAATTCGATTTTTACTACCAACAAGCCCTAGATCTAAGGTTTAATTAGGGATTTCTTGGGTAAATCGATTTCTATTAGAGTTTAATTCAAACTCATTGTGTTTTCAAGGATTTCAAGAAGGGTGACTCTTCAATCCGAGCTTAATCAAGTGCTGAGGTAATGGGTCTTCAAAATCTCTATTTATCCATGGTAAAACTCTCCATTTTTGGTTTATTTCGAAATGGTTTGCTTGATTTAGTGTATTAATGGTAAGATTAGAAAATGGAATTATTTAATCCCGATTTCTTAGGGTTTTGCATTATTATAGTTTGGTTTGATATTCTGGAAGTCGAGGACTTTTGATGATGATTAGGGTGTTAGATGTTGATTTGAAGTGTTATCTATGGTGTTTCGGTTTGGATTTGCGAAAGGAAGAAGATGACTGTTCTGCCGTGTTGGCGATCGATCGGCCTTGCAGGGCGATCGATCGGATGAACTGAAAATTTCAAATTTTTGCGTGTAACCGATCGAATGGCTTGAAGGGCGATCGATCGGCTACACAGGAAATTGTGTGTTGTGCATATGATGTCTATTTTGATGATTCCACTTTAGCTTGCCAATTTTATATGAATGTGGAGTGTTTTAAGCTATGTTAGGCTGCTGAAAATACATACTATTGAGTTTATAGAGTTGAGACATATGCTTAGAGATGGTGGGATGACTTATGTTTTGTGGCATGATGTTGGAATCGTTATCTTGAAATTATGAACGGTTGTTTCCCTTTGGATAAGCATATATTTTCAGTAGGACTACAATCATTGTTGGACTGATTTGTCATGATAGATTGTGGTTAGTGGTGTGTGGATGTTGGTGAATGCCATGACTCAATGATGAAATGAGTGATGTTATATGTGTTTAGCCTTTGTGGTTGAGTTTTGAATCTAGCTATGATTTCAACGATTCTTCTACTATGATTTCCGCTGGAATTCATGTTTAGATAGAAATTCACATGTGTAGTGTGGTAGTGAGTTGATTTTCAAGCGTGTTGATATGCATTATGTGAAAGGCTTCTACTAGTTACACACACATGTGGGGGTTAAATGATGATGTTGAAGCTTAATATTGTGATTATGAATGATGCATTAGGGGCTGGTGAGAGCACTTATCATGATTAGGATTCATGTATGCTATGCCCACGCATGTACCATGCTACACGCGTCATGAAAATGGATTTCCAATTGAGGCTTCATCGTGATTAATCGAATTTGACCGATTGGATGCAATGTGATGGAATTGTGTGCCGGGTTTATCGGTTGTGGATTAATCGCAAGTTGATTGATCCGAAAGGACATATTTTGATTTGAAGTTCCTGTGTGGGACGATTTGAAGTTCCTGTGTGGAACGAGTGCACTCCCCGGGTTGAGTCTTGTTTAATGGAATGATGTGGGGACGAGTTGTGTACTTGTCTTGCGGATATGTGAGAATGTTATTATGTGTGTCACCTGGACCCTGAGAATCCAGTGTGGTATGCCGTGTGCACCCCGCTACCACGTGTTCTAGGGTTCTCTGTGTGAGAACTCAGGCTCTTCCCTCCGCATGAGATGTCCCTGGGCGAACACCCCTGCTCCAGATTCTTTGTGTGAGAATGGGACGTCCTTGGCCAGGATCATCCAGGGCGAGCAGTATTAGGGATTGACAACCCCGATCTTTCTTGAATTCTTGTGTAGAATTTTGTACCATGACACGCCTTCGTGGCCTTGTCTATGCTCCCGTCTGTGTGACATTAACGTGTGATTACTCCTTGATGAAGGTGGATTGTGATGACATTATGCATGTGGGAATATGTATGTTAGAGATACATCCATGCATGTTGATTTTGATGTTATGCATGTGGAATATGTATATTAGAGATACATCCATGCATGTTGACTTTGATGATAAAATGCATGTGGAAATATGTATGTTAGAGATACATCCATGCAGGTTATGATGATATTATGCATGTAGAATATGTATGTTAGAGATACATCCATGCAGGTTGTGATGCTATTATGCATGTGGGAATATGTATGTTAGAGATACATCCATGCAGGTTGTGATGATATTATGCATGTTGGAATATGTATGTTAGAGATACATCCATGCGGGATTGGTATGATGTGAATGCATGTGGGAATATGTATGCTAGAGATACATCCATGCAGGTTGAATTATGCATTATGATGCAGTGTTAGGTGATGTGAATGTGTGATCAGAAAGTGATGCACCATGTAAATCTTTGATCTAAACGATCTCATTTCTAAGCTATTGTATTTTCTACGTTGACAGTGATATTTAAAACCATCGCTGAGTGTTAAAACTCACCCCTCTTTTGTGTTTTGATTTGGGGCTGCGTGGTGCGACACGCAGACGGACAGGATTGCCTCTTTGAGGAAAGGTCAGAGGTAGCTTGGGTGTGATGATGGAGATCGTTGAGTGACTTATCATCGTTTCTTTCGTGCTTTATGTTTGAACCTTTGTGTAGGGTTCTTGTTTTGGATTTATGTCATATACTACAGTTGTGATGATTATGACTTATTTTTAGCCGGTGTGGGCTTTACTTAACTAAGTTTGTGGGTTTGAGATTGTTGTTTACTTTGTGATAAGCAACACCTTTTTCTTCCCTTTTATTTACTCTTGTTCAAAGGATTATGCGCACTCCGTGTTGCTGTTAATCGCCCGTGGTTAGGGTTAAGTCTTCCGCTAGATCATTTCTCAATTTTCACTTCGTCGCCCCCGCGCGCTTGACCGGCCCCTGGACCGAGTTCGGCTCGGGTCGGGCATCGTCGGGGCGTGACATTATTACTACCACTATTGCCACCTCAGCTACTATTGCACTACTCCCACTATTGTTGTCACCTCCATTATCACTTATACTACTTATACTACCATGGTTAACTCTCTCACTACTACCACAATTAGTAGCTTAAAGTCTTAATTTTTTATAATAATATTGGTGTAATAAAAAAATTTATTTATTTATTTTAAATATCTTAGTTTCTTTTGTACCTAGATTCACTCTCACCTTTTTTTTTCTCTATCTCTTTTTCTTTCTACCAGTTTTTACCAATTTAAACAAAACTTAAAAGAGTATTAAAAGTTCTAGGAGAGTATAGAGAATCCCCATTTAGTTTTCAAATAAGTATAAAGGAATCTTTTTTGTACTCTAATAGATTTAGATCTTAGTGGTGTTCAGCACCCCTTATCCCCTGATGAGTTTTTTTCCTCAAGCTCAAATAGGGATGTCACATAGGCTAGATATTTGGTTAAAGCCGACCTAGACCAAATGGGTTGGGTTTAGGTTTGAATTTCAACCCGAATAGAGATTTTGGTCCAATTTAGGTTTTAGAGGACCTAACTTGCTAGGATACAATGGGGAAGCTTTTATATTTTAATGTAGCCAGGTGAGAACTAGTCACGTGAAAGAAGGGTGGGAGTTGGTTAGACATGTGTTGTGTTTGCAAAACTTGTTAACGATGGATATCTCTGATTTTTCTTTTCTCAGTGGGTTATTGACATCGCCAAGTCGGGTCATCTTTGAAGCGGGCACTAATTTCGTCGAAGCGGGCACTAATTTCGTCGAAGCAGGCACTAGTTTATTACTACACATTGGTACTGCCATTATTTAAACTTTAAAGTGGGTACTAATTTCTCTTTAAGTGGGTTCTAGTATCCTCCTAATTAGTCATGATTTATACCTATATAGTGGTACTTATTTTATGAAGAAAAGAAATAAGCCATAGCTGCTGCAGCTCACTATAGCTGTAGCAAATGTGCCTGGTACAACTGCCCACTTCTCAAAGCTGTAGTGTGCTGCATCTCTAGGAAGTTTTTTCTTTTATGAAGCGGATTCTAATTTCCTGACAGCTAGTGCCCATTATAAATAATGTTATTACGAATGTGTAGTAGTAAACTAGTACCTGCTTGGAAAAATTAGTACTCGTTTCAAATGAAGCTGGTACCCCTTTACAGTAAACCAGTACCTGCTTCCAGAAAATTTGCACCCTTATAGAGCCTTGTTCCCTTACAGTAAACCAGTACCTGTTTCCAGAAAATTGGCACCCTTATAGAGCCTTGTTAGTGTCCGTAAAGGGGTACCCAGTCCTCTGCCATATGGCATAGAGTATGTGGTTAGTTTTAGAAGCGGTGAGCACTAGACTAGGAACAATCTTGGGACAATTATAGACACAATCACAATTTGTTTTATTTCATATAATTAAAGTTAAAATTTCTTATCAGATGATGTCACCAATAGGCCAGTCGAATAATAAATATAAAATGCAAATAATAATATAAAATGCAAAAAACATATATTTTCCCTTATACATTTTCCATTGTCACCATCGCCATAAATCCGCTTCCAACTCCCGCCGTTGCTACCACCCGTTACAGCTATCGCTTCTCAGAGCGCTGCCGATGGTGCTCAGCCTTTGTCGTTGTCGCTGCTGAAACTTCGCAGTCCCCTCTACCGCCATTCATGTTGTTTTTTGCTCTGAAAAAGCACAATCATGTAGCTTCAGTAAAATAGCAAAAACAACATGATTGATTTTCTTACTGGATCTTGTGGGGTAGGGTCCTTCACATCTCTCATCAAGGTTCTACCTGGGTTGCTACTGCCATCTCTTCCAAAGCTTCGCCTCCACCCATTTGGAGTCAAGCCATAAACACTACAAAGTGAACCAACACGATGTTGTTTCACTGAAACAATATAATTGAGTTTATTTACATATTTGTAGGACTAGTCGTGAACCTCGCCTCGCAATCTTGCCTTAGCCCTGGTTGTTGTCACATCCTAGTCGGGCTAGGTATAAAAAAATGCAAAACATGTTCTTTCGAAAAAGGAAGTTGTTATTCTAACTTTAATATTTTTATATAGATAAAAAATAAATCTTATATTGTGAGGTAGGACTTAGTTTCGCTATCTGATTAAAAGTGTTATATACCTAAAATATAGAGAAATAGAGTATGAATATCATTTGCCTTCCTTCTTAAAACAACATGATTGAGCTATTTCTAAAAAATTACATCAACCTCATACTTTGTGCCTACTGCACCCTTGTTAAGGTAAACCACAACTTGACAAAGACTTGGCCATAGCCCAGCCGCATAGTTGTGACCTTGCATGGCCATGGCTGTGGTATAATGATATAGCTAGGGCAAGGCCAAATCTAATTATTGGTTGACCGGCCTCCCATCTATTGAGAAGAAAAAAAAATGATGGTCAAGAGGTGTCGATGGCCTTAGTTTTTTAGGGCGGTAGTGATTGTGGAACAATATGAAAGAGAGAAATACAATGAATGAAGGTGAGTGCGATGTTAAAAATGTGAAGGGGAAGAAGGAAGGAAAAGGGATTATAAAGGCAAAGGTAGTTTGTTATTTAAGAAAAATGGGTTAAATGGGTGACTCCATATGTTATTTTAGGAAGCAAAAAACTAGCCATGGCTAGACATCTTTTTTTAGAAAATGATATAATTTATGAATATTGAGATATCAACTATGGCTAGACATCCTCTTTTAGAAAATGTTATTCTCCACTTGTCTTATATTAATAGTTATATTTAAAAAAATAGTAATTTTTATTGAATAGTGAAAGCCACATCTAAGAGAAGGGAAAACAAGTTTATGATATTTTTTTAAGTACCCAATCACTTAAACTAAACATATTGGAGCTATTAATATAAAATATTTTATTTCCAAACGGAGCAATTATTTTAAGACAAAAAGAGTATAAATTATGTGAAAAAATATTTTAGAACTCTATTTATTTGTAATTAGCAAGAAGGCCATATTACGTGTGTAAATAAAGATTAGATAAGAAAATAAAATAAAATATATTTCTTCCTTATATGCTATAGTTACAATATATACTTATAAAATTATAATAATTATAAATTACATATATATAATTATAAGTACTATATTAACCTAAATGTACTGGTAGTAAGGCAAATATAAGTCTAAATTTCATAAGCTTAATATTAGATTATAGGTTAATAAGGACAATAATATTGAAGAAATTTGCATTGTGGTATGTGCCCTACATATTTATGATTAATTTAGTGGTGGGTCTCATTTGGTAGAATTCATTAGTAGTTTTCAGTAGTGTAAGAGATATATAATCCAAACATGTGTAATATGGGTAAATATGTATAGGACAATTTTTTTTTAGAAGATATACTCATGTAAAATCTCATTTAATAGAACTTGTTGATAACTTTATAACAATACCAAAAACACATGAGTCAAAGTACAAAAGTACAAGATATTACTCAAATTGTAAGTAAAAAATATAATTTAAAATAGAAATATATTATGAAAATAACATCAAATTACGTACTAATTTGAATTGTAATAAAAGTCAACTACTATAAAAAATGGCAAGAGAGTACAATAGGTTTTAGAATTTTTTATTGTAATGCTCATAGTTTTTCACATTTCTTCCTATATTTCCCATGCTTTTTTTACTTTTATTCTAATATACCTATTTTTGAGACTTTTTAATGTCATATCTTACATTTTTGAACTCATATTTGCATCATTTTGGTGGCATTCAATTTGTCTTACAGAGCTCTATCAAATGAGTTGTTGCATGAGGTTGTTGTTTTATACTTTCATAGTGGTCTCATTTATATGACACATGTATAATGACCATAATTTAGATTCTGGATGTTTATTTCTTATGATATTGATTATTGGGCATGTTTAAATTATTTCTTATAATGACTTTTTGTAGCAGTTCAATAATTACAAATTTACTATTTTACTTTCATGAGTAGTAAACATAATTAGATGAATCGGTCCACTTCCATAATAATCTATCCCTAATTCTCTTACGAACCTTAAAATTTATGAATTTTATCATAAAGTATAAATTTATAAGGAAAACCTTAATATGTATCAGGTTTAATATTGAAAAAAGTGTGCTAGGCACGATACGAGCCATCGAAGGATCTATTGTCTCACATTTCACTCACCCCCTAAGTATTATGGGTCATGAGTAGTGCACATAAATAGGTCACATATTTACAATATTAGTTGTTATCAACTTTTATGTATAAATAATTAAATTAATGGGTTCTACCTGTAACAACCCACAATTTTCTTAAGTTTTGAAGAAACATAACTTTTGAGCCCTTATCGAGTTTTAGTACCTAATATATATTTTTTTCTTGAATGCAACTTGATTTTAGTCAAATTCGTTCAAATGAGCTTTTAAGGTTTGTAGTATGACTCTAAGAGTGTTTATATTGAGCCCAAGAACATGTAAATCAGAAATCAGGATCGTAGGCTACGACTTTGAGAAGTGTGTTATGGGTCGGTCCCACTTTAAATTTACAAGATAACATATCCTTGTGGAGTCTTCCTTCGTAGGGCTCATTGATACATATGAATCTGAGTTTGGGATAGAGAGTTATTACATAGTACTTGTTTAGTTATCTCACTATGTATATTTATATACTCAATATCTTCATAATGTAAGTTCACCGAAAGAGTAGCCAGGTTGGGATTGGTGAGCACAGGAAAGAAGGCAGGCTCTAGAAGAAATGACGATTTCATATCATTACTATTAAAACTTTTAGTATCATATGCATGTAAGTGTCAATTACTTATAATTATATGTATGAGATGGTTTCTTGGTATGCACTTGAGAAAGACTGTGCGATTTATGAGTGTTTTGACCTTGTCCTAATTATGAATGTGATGGTTTAAATATTCTTATGTTTGTAAATAAGTGAGTCGCCCCAAAGATAATTTTGTCAATAATTAACAAAAAAGAGTTTTAAAAAAGAAATATGTTTTTGTCGATTTTATTATGATAAATGAGTTTTAAAAATCATGGGGCATGATAGGCTTGTTCGTCACTTTTTGGCTGGAAGGATAAAACGTCCTAGTGCAATGTGAGACTTTGTTCGCTACTTTTAGGTTTGAAGGATTGTCATAGCGCAAGGGGAGGCTTTGCCCTCCGTTTGTGAGCCCAAAAGGAGATTTTGTCTCTGCATGAGGGGAGGTTTGTCCGCCATTCTTGAGCCTAGGAACAAGAGAACGCTCCATTCACCATATGCTTTTTTGTAGAAATCTAAAGAACAAGCGTATGTGGCTTTAACTTCTAATTTTGTGCTACTACTAGGTTGTATATTTTTGTAATTTTTTTGTGTCTTTAATAAAAATTTATTTTAAACATGAGTATAATTAGGGGTAGGACAAACACTAAAATGATAGTGTATTGTATACCTCTTGGCTAGATTTTATCGTGATATGAATGTTGAAATATTATTATTATTATTTGAATAGCATTACGAATGATTTTGAATGATTAGATTTAAAGGGTAATTATTTGGTATAAAACCCCAAAACTATCGTACGTTTTGAATGATAGTTATTTGGTATAAAGCCCAAAAGTTATTGGAGTTATGATTTATAGATATTGCCTATTAAAGCATATGATGCGTCCATGGATTGGGATATTGTAGATGTTACACCCTGGCACATGCCACCCCTTACCCGACCCCGATCCAAGGAGGAGGAGGTACGTGATGCAACAAAGTGAAGTGGAAATGCAGAAGACTTAACCTAACCTTGGGTGAATGATCATTTATAATTAAACCATTTGCAAGTGTACAAGGTAATTGTACTAGGATAAGTATTTACGGGTTGTCGAACCTCAGGGATGGATGGATTATCACTTAAACTAAAGAGGAATTTGTTGATTGAAAACTAAAACAAACTTAAACTTTAATTAAGTAAAGGAAAGAAATCAACTAGTTTAAAAATAAAAGATTAATTTGATGAAATTTACTTAGGAAATTGAATCCACTATAAAACCATAACAATTCCTTAACTTTTAATCTAAATCTAGTGTGAATATGAACAAGTATTCTCAGCTACAAGCTAGAATTACTTTAGAAAGAATCATTAATTAAATTCCATGGCATGAACTATCTTCGACAATAGCACGAATCATCTACACTAAACTAGCTATAGGCATGACCCATCTAATCTTAGTATAACTCATCCAAGTCATTAATTATCTTAACATTAAAACTATTATATGACCATCTCATCTAAATCACAGAAATTAGAATCGATGCAAATATCAAAACTACATCAATCTATCATCTACAAGACAATAAATCAACATAGACTTGAATAAACATGAAAAACTCTTCCATTAAAAAGGAAATCCATATCATACAATTGTCATCATTCACAACTGAGATCTAAACTAAAAAAAAAGAAACTGAAACTTATCTATAGCTTCATCAACTCCTAAGTAAAAGAAAAGTCTAGCCTTCCATGGTAGAAGAAATTACTTGAATCTCCATTGAAAGCTTTGAGTTCTCTTCCATCTTCTTCTTCCTTTTTCTCTTCATAAAATCTACTAGAATCCTCCAATTTTAAGCCAAATATGTCTTTTTATAGGCATAAGTTCCGTAGGAAGAAGTCCAATATGAAAAGGATTGAAATTTGGGTCAAACTAGGAAACTACACGTTATGCCGTTCGATCGCCCTGCATGCCCGATCGATCGCTTGAACTGTATTTTTGTCTAAATTCACGTTATCCCGATCGATCGGTAAGTGACCCCGTTCGATCGGATACAATGTTTCTACAATCTGGACAGTTTTCCTGGACAGTTCATATTCTGTTCATTAAGCTTTCCTTCGTGTCCATATTAATTTCTAACTTGTTTATAACTCCGAAAAGTTGTCCAAATCACTTTAAAGCATGTGAAGACTATTTTTAATCATTTCAAACATCATCCAAGTACTTCGATAAGCGCACTTTACCTACAAAATATAAAATATTATATTTTAGACATGTAGAATATAATTAAAATTCTAACTTTGTTTAAATACACATCTAAACTACTAATAACTACAAAATCATTAATAATTAAACTAAAATACTAATATCTATTTTAATCTAAATAAACTATAAATAAGACTAAATTAACCTAATCTATACTAGCAAATAAGGTAAAAAGGCATATAAAATAGATATAGATTTCATACTTATCAGTGAAACACATATCGAAGTGAGTGTACATGCCCTTTGTGCAAAAGTAAATAGAGGAATATAAATGAGACTAATTAATAATCTTAGTTCACACATACCCACATTATCTAAATAAAAGCACAATAGCAAGCCTCAAAGGCTACACGAGTCTAAAGCCAACACCGGCTATCCATAATATGAAGTAAGTCAAGACTAAGTTCAACATAATGTAAGACAAATATAACATAACCCAAACAACTCTAGCCCCTCTCATGAAGCGAGTTCATCCTCACGCTCAACATAGAGTCCATCTAAAACACTTACATAACACAACATACAACCCCCAAATAAAAACCACAGCAAAGAAAGGTGAGCTTAGCTCAATAAGGGTTTTGAAAGGGAATATAAACTCATGAAAATATTGGACGCATTCATAACCTAAACATGCAACACATATTCATTCTCTAAACATGTACATCATGAGGTAAATCACATTTCATACACATATCCATGACACATATGCATCATGATATAACTCGCATTCCATGCACACATTTATACCACATGTACATCATAGACTCATTCATAATTCATATCACATATACTCAACATATATAATCATATGAATCTCATTATAGCATTCACATCCTGCATGAACTAAGCATCAATATTCACATACTACATAATCATTTCTCAATATCCACATTTACCCTACATAATAAAGTGTATTAAACACATTGCATCATGTTTGTTCAAACATCATCATTCCATAAGCACCATGTGTAACAAAAGCATCATCGTTTCTATGCAACCTGTGTAAATGAGCTTTATATACCATACACATGCATAAATCGATAGGTGAATGTTTCATAATTGAGAAAATAATCCTACTTAATCGGCTAAAGCATAAGTAAACCTACTCACCCCAGACAATCCCTAGTGGGGAAAGTCTAAATTCCTAAAAAGGAAAAGTATAGTAGTTTGGGTAAGTTCCCTAACGGGGAAAGTATCCCCTAATAAGCCGATGCACACGAATGAACCAGCATAGATTCTCAAGTCCAAAATACACAACAATTAACTCATTATGACATTTTGCTCTTCTCACCCGGGGCTGAACCATCCACAAGGGATGTAAAACCGACTCGATAACATTGGAGTGGCTAATCCGTAAAACAAGGACATCCAATTACATTTAATCGATTAATCACGGTTAATTACAATTAATCTTTGTTTATATATCATTCATAGGATGCATGCAACATGATATATACGCAAGCAAATTTTAAATGAGTATAAGCATAAGTAAAGATGCTCTAATCGGTCCATATGTGCATGAAACATGATTTGTTTGTGACAAATAAAATTATATAAAAAAGTGCAAACATGTACATACATGGTAGTTCATACTTAAGCTAAAGTATGTGGAACATGAAATCATCTATAATCAATGTGAGATGTGCAAGCATTCATAATTTATCATGGTCATAGCCTACTAGAATCATGGAACAAATGCGAATAAATCATTGAAATGCGGATTTAAAAAAAATAGAATATCATGTTAAACCTAAACAAGTATAGTCATTATCATGTTTAAACTAAATCATAATTTCAAGAAAGTTCACATGCAATTAAGATGATATTTGTTGTAAGGTCCCTAATTTTTCTACGATTTTCTGAGATTTTTCTGGTCATTTTCTGCAGGAAAATGTGACGTTTTAGCGTATGTGTATTTGTGTATTTTTCCCCGTATTTATACCCGTAGAGTCGGGTGTGGGGCTTAGTTGCGGGCCACAGGCCGCGCTACGTGCTTACAGCGTGAAGTTTGGAGCTATAGCGCGTAACCAGTGAGTTAACGTGCATTGAGGACATAGATGTAAAAAAAAAGGTGAATAGTAAAATCACGGCTTATAAAGCCATCTTCAGTAAGTTTCGTTCCAGAAACTTACAGAAGGAAAAAATGGCGTCCAGAGAGGAGAAGAGAAAACCCGAGGGCATATCCGGTCACTCCGTTCTCCCTCCTTCGTCATCAGATTCCGGCGATTCTTGTCATGATCCGCTTTGCCTCACCGCCACGAGTCCGTAGGTACAGGCTATGACCGCCGCCACGGCCTCTTCGCTCCTCCACGAGGTACCGAACTTTTTTTCGGGTTTTCTCTCCTTCAATCCCGTTTTTGCACTGTGGGTGTACGATTTTGACATCGTTTGCGGCCGCTCTCAACTAGACTTATGTTTAGTTGGCCGCTAGGAACCCATAGACACTAGCTGGAGCCGCCGCCATGCTTTCTTCGCTCCGTGGTGAGCTACCGATCTTTTGGTCGGGTTTTTGTTACTATTTGCATCTCACTATCCGTGGGATGTTTTGGACGCCGGTGTGTTTCCGGTCATCGTCCGGCCACCGGATGGGCTCCGTCTAGCCTACCTCGACCCAGTGTCGGTAGGGGGTTGCCGTTTCCGACCCCGCCTCGCCCCTATTGCCTTGCTCCGCCCGATTAGACGCTTTGGGTGCGTCTTGGGCTGTGATCATCGGCGAGTTATGGGCCATTTGGCCATCGTGGGCTCTACCCTGGCTCGGCGACAGTGAGGGTGAGCCCCACTTGGCCCAATTATACATACCACTCGGAATGGGCCGCTTGTCATTTGCCCTATACCATGCGAGATGCACAGCTGCCCGCACCATGGGTTTTGGTCGTGGGTGGCGATCGGCGATGTCGCCGCTTAGATTGGCCACAGCTAAGGGCCTTAGCCCTGTTGGCTTTTATGGGCCTTGAGTCGCCTCATTTCAGCCAGTTCCCCCGCCCTTTTGGGCCGCGTGCGCATGTAGCCACGTGTGTACTTCTGGGTTTAGGCGCTGCATTCGCGCCGCCTAACCATCGGTTGGCTTTGCCACCGAGTGGAGTTGACCACTAGAACCGTCCTCCACCTCTCCTTTGGTTCTCAAGCGTTGCCCCACGCTCTCCGCCCGTATGTGGGCCTTTGTTGACCGAAATCGTCGCCGTTGGGTGCTGTCCACGGCCGATTTCGACGTCTTGTGGCCGACTGTGCACGTCTTAGCCACCGGCTGATCTTCAGAGTGTACACCCTCGACATCTGGTTGCACCGCCACATATGTTGGCACGATATTTCTCACGGCCGCCCTAGTGTGCCGCCGTGGTTCGCGGGTTTTACCGCATTGAGTTCTGACACTCTGTTTGGCCGTGATAGTTCCGGCGCATCCTAAAATCCTCGGGACAGTAGCTCTCTCAGCCAGGCAACGGTTTTGACCGCCAACTCCGCCACCGACGCCGCCACCGTCGTGTGCTTGCCATCGAACGTCATGATTACGAGGTAGGGGAGCTTTGAACTCGTAAATTCATGAAGCATGCTTTGAATGAGTAGCAGCATGCTAGGATTGTATGATTCCATGCTTGGATGTTAAGTAACGATCCGATTGCATGATGTGCGTGTAAGCATGATTGTATGGTATGATTGATATGCATGAGATGTATGCACGTTTTATGGATGTGGATTATGTATGCGCTAGCAATGGCTAGCAAATATGTCAGTATACTACGTATGGTTTATGCATGTGCTAGTGATGGCTAGCGTGCATGTTTGAAGTATGTACGAATGTGTGTGCATGTGCTAGTGATAACTAGCGTGTACGTTTGATGTATGCATGTGCTAGTGATGACTAGCGTGTACGTTTGATGTGTGTGCATGTGCTAGTGATGACTAGCGTGTACGTTTGATGTGTGTGCATGTGCTAGTGATGACTAGCGTGTACGTTTGATGGATGCATGTGCTAGTGATGGCTAGCGTGCATGTTTGTAAGTTATGTATGTATGACCGTATTGTATGTTATACGTATGTGTGAGACATACGTATGTATGATGGCATTTTGCCTATGCTTTGGATGTGTGTAAGTGTATGTGGGCAAAGGTATGGGCGATGGACAGTAAGAGGTGACAGAGGCTTTGTCTGGATTTGGATACAGTTGTGTAAGCGTATGGCAGAGGATATGAGTATGACGGGCAAGGATTAGAATGGATCGGTTCGGGTTGGATGGTATGGTGGGTAACTGTCAGACAATAAGAGTGTTCATAATTGTACAAGCATAACGTACATATTATGAAGTGAAAAGTAAGTATAATAAGTGAGATATAAGTAAGAGGGCGACAACTGGGTTGGCTCTGAGGAGAGATATTTGAGGATGTCAATGTAAGAGGATTTGGCCATAAGATGGATGGCAAAGTGTAAGACTGTAAGGGTTTGGTGTACGATGAGTTTTGTCCATGATGTGGACGGGTAAGTGAAGTCTGTTGCCCTGACGAACTTGGGTTTCGGATCGGGCTCAGCTTCAGTTTGACCAGTCGAGGACTGTGAGTTTGTGTGGCATAATTGTACCGCATAATGTACTTAATTCAAACTTGAATTATAAGCACAGCTAATGATAGCGTTGTGAGTTTGAGACCTTAGGGTTCGACGGATTAAGTTCCGTGTTTGAGCTAGTCGCTAATGAGTCGGCCGAGCATTTATCATGTCTTGCCATGGTGTTTATCCTGCGGGATGTTGTCTGTGTGCTATGTAGAGCACCGGACGTCTGATGCTCTGCTGAGAGCGACATCGTTTTGATTTGGTCTGCGTGCTGTATAAGCCCAGACATTTGATGCTCTGCTGAGAGCGACGTTGTTTTGATTTGGTCTGCGTGCTGTATAAGCCCAGACGTTTGATGCTCTGTTGAGAGCGTTGTATGTTTTCTGCCCAAGAGTGGCAATGGCACTATAAGACCCATTATGGTGGGCGATTCTCTGGCACTATAAGACCCATTATGGTGGGCAATTCTCTGGCACTATAAGACCCATTATGGTGGGCAACTGTATGACCCCTTATGTGTGGGTGTTTATGTTTACGCGCTCAGGTAAGTAGTATCATGGATCTACTCTTACCTGTTTGATCCAGTGCCCCATGAGCATTGGTGTGCCTTACCTTCGGAAAAGTCCATGACGTCTAGTCACTCCCCAGAGGTTAAGGTGTTGCCCCAGTGGCATTCCTTTCCATTTCGACGCTGGAGTTTATTAGTTGTAATGAGCTTCAGTGGTCGTTGATATGTGTACGATTATGTGTATGAGTACGACTGTACGAGTGTGAGTACGACTGTATGTGTATGAGTAGGACTGTAAGTGTATGAGTATGAGTAAGACAGTAAGTATGATTTTGTGCAGACTGTACGAGTGAGGTCGTACGAGTCTGATTGTACGAGTAAGGTCGTACATGTATGGGTAAGCTGTATGAGTGAGCATACGATTGTACGAGTAAGGTCGTACAAGTATGTGTATGTTGTATGAGTATGCGTACGGTGGTACGAGTAAGTTTGTATGACCCTGGATAAGGGTGTTGGTGTAAGTTGAATGGTTAGTATGATTTTGGCACGATGGTGCCTTGGTATGATTTTGGCACGATGGTGCCTTGGTATGATTTTGGCACGATGGTGCCTTCAGTATGATTTTGGCACGATGGTGCCTTCGGTATGTCTGTGGCACGTTGGTGCATTTGGCATGTTTGTATGAATTTGAGCATGATATTGATATGCTTTTGCTTCATGTTTGAGTTGCATGACGCATGTGTTTATGAACTTATGGAGTTCACCGTTTGGGATTTCCCCTACTTGGTATTTTCCTACTGAGTATGAAAATACTCACCCTACTTCTTTTAGCCCCGTTGTACGGGAGGTTTTGCAGGTTGTGCGGAGAGCTCCTGGAGATGGACGCTCAGTTCAGCAGTGGATTGATTCCCGTTGACTCAGGTATCTGCTTGACTCTCTGCGAGTTCATTTGTGCCACGATCTCCTGTATTGGGTGAGATGAGACATCATGATGTTTATTCTGGACTTTCATTTGGATCAGTCAGTGGACTGTTATGGGACTTGTATTCAGGGATGCCTGGGAGAGGGATTTGTATTTAAAAGTCTATGATCATAGCAAATTTATTCGTACAGTTATTTTCGAGTAGCGCCTGAGGATATTTGCTTTGACAGTACGATATTTAACCGTTTGATGTTTAAAATTGTAAAATGTTTATACATGTTTTGATTTTATCGTTTTGACTCCGATTTATGGAAAAAAAAATTTCTATGAGTTTTGGGAAAAATGGATGAAAAATCTCGGGCGTTACATTTGTAGGTAATCATAACTCATCATAGTCATAAAGAATTAAAATTATGAGAAAATAACAAGAGATTATTGAAAAATCTACAAAATAGTCATTTACACAATTCTGTTGATAGCCATTTGAACACCTCATCATTTAGCCAATTCGAACACACATAACAATCCAGTTTTCTGGTTAATCTTCAACCTCTCAAAATTTAAACTAAAAATATTCTAAAATTCTATATAGCTTCAAAAATTATTATAAAATATTATATAATCAAAATCTAAGCTTACAACATGATGAATCTAATCAATTTTTATGCTAAATAGTACCAAAATAAACATAAATCACATGTTTTTAACAAGTTACCATTATACATCAAAATAAAGCAAGAACTCAAATAAACCAATAATCATGCATTCTAATAAAAAAAGCCACTCAAGGTAAAAATATCTTACCTCTAACAAGCCTTTGAATCCTTTGAATGATCCTTAACCCCAACAAATTTTAGCCAAAAATTAGGATTTTTAGTTACAACTTAATTAAAACTAGCTAATAGACTAAAGTCAACTTGGAAAAGGATACATCTAAGGCATCATTAGGTTAAAAACGAAAATCACCAAATTAGGTTTCTAAATTGAAATTAAAAATTAATTTTGATGTAAGAAAATCAAGATTCAAGATAGGAAAAATGATGATAAAGGTGATTATGACCAAAATTGAAATATTATGGGTGATTAAGAGAATAAAACTCACCTAATTAAGGTTTCTCCGTTGGGAAATGAGGGTAAAGCAAGAGGATAAAAGACAAAGAGAGGAGAGAGAGTGTGTGAATAGAGAGAGAAGAGAGAGAAAGTGGAGAGAAGAGAAGAGAGAGTGTAAGTGTCATGACCCGGATTTTTAAATAGCACAAACGGTAAGTAGCGAGATTTTTTTTCTTTCTTTAAATACAAAATAAACCCTTCGATTAAATATCCAGGTCATGATAATTGGGGTTAATAAATACAAATATCAAATCATATGATATTGTTTAATGTCTGAAAATTCATAAAGACCAGCTCATCCATCTAAGTACAAGTCCGTCACCCGTCTGAAAATAAATAACAAGTTGACTCTCACGACAAAGGTACACTAACGTACCAGAGTTGCAGAAACGCGAAAACCTCTTATGCTCGCCTACCTTGGTCTCAATGTCGTCGCCTAGAGAATCTGCAACAAAGCAAACCAAACAACAACCACAATGGAGCATATCCGCCTACAGGAGAAGAGCTTCCAAAGGACAAAAGGTTTTATTAATATTTTTTGGATCGGGCCAACATCACCTGATGTTAGTTGCCTACGTACTCATTAGACAACATCTCTAATGTTTCCAACAAGATCAGATCCAAACGTAGTTCTGCCTAAAAACTACTATATCCTAAGAAGCATAGCATCACACATGCAATACTTAGATATTTTCAACCTACATTTTAGTAAGTCCTTTAACCGTTCCACTTGTCTAGTTAATAAGCAATATCAAACATTGTTATTAATTATCTCACATCCCTTGTTCAATAATTAATACTATCAAATCTGCAACTCGGAGATGACTCGCCCCTCGAGAAATCCCCAAACAAAGTACTCCAGCCTTGGAGTGGACTCCTTAATAGCAACTTGACCTAAATCCCCAAGGCTCTCAATAGCCTACCACGAATCTGGAGAAGAAGATCCCAACTGTGCTCATGGACACAGATTGGCGAGAAGCACAAGCCTTCTATGATGCTCATACAACTCTGCTTTTCATACGTACTAACTAGTCCTGGGAAGACCTACGGGAGACCCACGGTAAAGACCCTCTGGTCGATACCCAAACCGTCGTGGCAATGAAGAAGCATATCATAATCTCCAGCATCCCAACTCTGGGAGAAAATGTCTCATAAGACATTACTAATATATCCATAGAAGCCTCAGGTCTTTACGACCATTGACTCCTCCAAACATCTGAAACTTAGACTAGATTATTTTCATCCAGTCAAGTAACCACTCAACCATGTGGATCCTCTTCACCTTGTGAATCGGCCCACAAAATAGCTCATCCACTAAGCTATGACTCAAAGAACATCCCAAAATCACCCTTGGTTCATTAACCAAGGTCAAATTCTATGTCAGGGCCCCGTTCACTCCATGAACTGGTCCCAACCCTAAAGAGGGTATTTTAATCATTATCTTGATTAGATGTTCTCCCTCCAAACCAACAGCAACCCATGTCTCGTGATTAATCTTCATTAATCTTAAGTTACTGATATACATCAATGCATCAATATCAAAAGCATACATTAGAGTAAATAACATGCAATCATACAAACGTATAAATAATAAACGGAGACCTATTGCATACATTTGTAGGGCCAGGGCTCAGAGAATTCAAGCCCGATATGTAAATTAACATATTCCACGAGTGACGTATATAATGCCCTAGTGGATTTCTACGTTGTGTTATGAACACGTGCAATACACTGCCCTAAACCCTGAGAATTAGGGTTTTCCATGGGTTTCCCATGACACTGTGACCTTTCAAGGTCTTCGTGTCACCTACTAGTCACACTCCTTCCTTTTGAAGTCATTTATAGGGTACCTTAACTCATGATTAACTAAGTTATTCGTTTCGACAGAAACAAAATATATTGCCCCTTAAGGGCATTAGGGTAATTCTACCACTTAGGGGTATGCTACCCTCCCTTAGGTCATTAGGTCATCTCACTACCCTTTTTTATTTTAAGTCATTAACCTCTCAGAAGGCTCCACTCTTAAATTGACTCGTGCTTCCATTACATGAATGTGGGCGGTCTGCTCAAACGGTATTTCTATCATTTAGTTTAAGGCCTTAAACTGTGAGGCGGCAGCAGAAGCCGCCGCCGCTGATGACGCCACCGCGGCCAGGGCTGCATCCGCCCAAGCTGCCGCAGCCCAGGCAGCCGCAACCTGGCCGGCGCAGCCAAGGCGAGCGCGGCCGGACCTATGCAGCCCCGCCCTGTCTTTCCTTTTTTTTTAACCAACAGCGGCCTGCACAGCGGCAGGCGAATTCGCCGCCGCTAAGGCTGCCGGAGCCGGGGCAGCCGCTGTCGAAGCTAGGGCCATCGCAGCCAGAGCTAGGGTCGTTGTGCGGCTTCAATCCGACCACTGTTCCGGTGACCAAAAATTGAAGTACTGTTCACGTTTATGAACAATATTTGCAGAATAGAAACTACTATAGTTTTTTATACAAATTAATTAGAAATTTTCATAATAATCACAACCTGAAATCCTACCTCTGTGGCCGAGTTGACGTCGATCCACCGCTGCCGGAGCCTTGTCGGAGGTTCGCCGAAAAAATTCTCTCATCTCCTTCATCGCCCCCAAAAAACTCCTCTTCTATTAGCCCTAATTCGTCTTTTATAGGCATGGGATTAGGGCTCCCATAAAAAAATTAGGTCTCAAAAACCCAACTTCGGAACAGTAATTGATCGGGCCCGCAAAACAACTTAAACAGCCTAGTTACATGTTTAAATCGGGTAAACAAATAAAATATGTTCAACTTTGAACAGTCGTATCTCCCTCATCCAGACTCCGATTCGCGCATTCTTGGTGGTTTTTTGAAGCTCTTTCTGTCTACTTTCTAATAAAATTAGTTTTAGATACAAATTCTATCTAGGGATGTAGTTATTTTACTAAGAATGTCAATACATCAAACACCCTATTTTCCACATATTTAATTTTTGAAACATAGAAAAATTAGGGATATTACATTCTTCCCTCCTTAAAAGAATTGTGTCCTCATAATTTGCCACAGCCAAACCATTTCAAGTTTGGCCTCTAACTCAAAAGCTGTTCTACCCTTTCAAACCACATCAACTGCAACTCATAATTTAAGTAGGACAAAAACTTAATAACCCACAAAATTCAGGTCGTTATAGTAAGATCCTTCATATTAAACCAATTTATTTTAATGATTATTTATCGGTTCTCGTGTGGTTTAAGCGTGTTCTGATTAAATTCGGTGATTTTAAAAAATAAATGAGTTTTTGAAAGTTTTAATCAAAAACAACTTCACAATTATTAGTTTTAAGTGATTTTGGGTCAAACCTGAATTTTTAGAATTTTTCTGATTTTTCACTATTTTTTTAAAAAATAGGGTTTTGTGGGACCCCTGTGGGCCCCACCTACAAAATTAAGATTTTTGGACTAAAATGACTCATACATCAATGGAAGACACTATAAAAAATTTTAGAATTTTTCTATACCTAATTTTGGGTTAAATTGCCAATTTTCTTAATTTTAGTTAAAAACTATATTTCTACCCCACATTTTTATTAGCTATATCCCAATCCCTCCTATAAAAGAAAAGGGTTGTGCCATTTCCCATTTGGGAATAGGTTTAGCTAGGATATTTGGATCCTAATCCCCGATTAAGCCTAAAAAGGAAACGATTAAAGGTGAGTTTAGCTTAATCTCGAGGTATTTCTTCAACTCTTCTTAATCTTTACTTTCTTCATCATTTCAATCCGTTTTGAAAATAAAAAACTACTATTTTCCTCTCTTCTCTAAGCTTTAATCTTCAAAATCTCGTTTTTAGGCTTCTAAAATCTTAGTCTAATGTTTACTTTTGATTTTTCAAAGCTAAATCAAGATTAGTTATGTGTTAACTTAAAATAATATTTTTAGAAGATGTTAGAGGAGATTGAAGGTTCATTCTGACCTAAATCAACAAGGAAAGGTAATAAGTTCTTCAACCTCAACTTTGGGTAGTAAAAATCTTAATTTTTATGATGTTATTTGAAGTGGATTTGCTTGATATAGGCTCTAATGGTGGGTTCAATAAATGCTAATTTTTTACTTCGATTTCTTAGGGTTTTATTTTATAATAGTTTATATTAGTATTTTGGAAGGTTTGATGAGTTTTTGATAGTGTTTAAGACCATGAGTGAAGATTTTAAGGTATTTTCATGGTGTCTCAGTTTTGATTTTTGAAATGAAGAAGAAGATCAAAACTGCTTTGTTGGTGATTGAACGGCCTACGAAGGCGATCAATCGACAATACTACATTTCTTGCAGATTTTCAGGTAGCCAATCGAACGGCCTTGTAGGGCAATCGAACGGCTACATGGCAATTTCTGCTATTTTTGAAACTTATGCACATTTCAATGTTTTACTCTATTTGATGATTCTAATAGTTATGGAGGTGTGTCATGATGAAATTAGGCTACTGGAGGTGTAGAATTGATAATTGAAGTTTATGAAATGTGTTTAAGTGTGGTCATATGACATTATATTATATTGATAATTATGCATGTTGATATTGAAGTATTTTGAACTTTTGAATATTAGAATTCTTGTGATTAGAATATATTTTCAGCAGGGATATTATATGGAAAATGGTGAGATGTGTTCTCTTATAATGAGGATGGTTTATGGGTAATGGATGTGATCATGTTGTGGCTTAATGTGTGGAAAAATCATGTTTGCGGGAGTGAACGTTTGATTTCACATGGATGGATTTAAGCTTTATAGTGGATTTTGCTTTGATTTCTGTTGGGAATCATTGTTTTTAATGTGTTTAAGCATGTGTGTATTGTTTTATAAGTTTATGTTAAGCATTGGTCATGTGCTTAGAATATGCATGAATACACACACGTATGGGGAATCTACTATGAAATTGTAGTTAATTATGCTTTAATTATGATGCATGGGGGGACTGATTGGGAGCATGTTCCATGTGTTGGAACCCACATAGGTCTTGCTCATGGATGTATTATGCTATAATGCATCATGGATCAGTATTCATAGACAAAGTTTTACAAATGTTTAACCGAAATTAATTGATTGTATGCAATGGTTGAGATTGCTTGTCGAATTAATCGGTCGGTGAATTAATCAGAACTTGGTTGGTCTAAAAGGACATGTTTTCGATTTAAGTTCTTGTGTGGAACATGTATACTCCTTGGGTTGAGTTGAGTCAAATTGAGTTATGTGAGGACGAATTGTATACTTGTCTTGTAGTTGAGATTTATTGAGATAGTCACATCTGGACACTGAGCACCCAGAGTGGTATGCCTTCGTGCACTAGCTACCACGTGTTCTAGGTTCCCTATGTAAGAATTTGGACTCTCCCCACTATAGAGATGTCCTGGGCGAACACCTTGCTCTAGGTTCCCTATGTGGGAATTTGGACATTCTTGGCCAGAATCGTCTTTGGTGAGCAGAATTGCTTTAAGTTCCCTATGTGGGAATTTGGACTTCCTGTGTGGATTGTCCTTAGCGAGCAGAAGGGTTGACTACTCCTACATCTTAGTTTCTTATGAAATTCAGACTATGTCCAGAGCAAGCAATGCCCTAGGTTTCCGGTTAGGAAATCATACTACGTTTAGCCTTTGTGGCAATATTTGTGCTTACTCTTTTATGGAGACATTCATCATTTGTATTGATACATGTTTATTATAAATACTATGCATGATTGTGTATCATGTATTTGACACATTTATTGTGCAAGGTGAATGAGGTTGATGTGATATGAATACATAATCGGAAATGGTGTGATTGAAACACTATTATGCAGGTTTACGTGATATGAATGCATAATCAGAAATGGTGTGATTGAGACACTATTGTGCAGGTTTATATGTTATGAATGCATAATCAGAAAGTGTGTAAATAAGACACTATTGTACATGTTTATGTGATATAGAAGCATGATTAGAAAAAGGATGTGAAAGACACTTCTTATATAATTTATAAGATTATAATGCTTGATTTGAGTAGATATGAACAAATATCTATGTGGGATGCATGCTAGGTTGTAATTTGAATATTTATGACTTGACTTGTTAGGTATATCTTATGCAAGCTAGTTCTTACGTTTATGATTAATAGGGGTTTTAACCAGTAAATGATTAGAAAGTGGTATAACATATTAATTTTGGATCTAAATTATTACATTGTCATGTTATCGTATTTTCTAATTATTATAGTTGTATTCAAACTATTATTGAGTTTTATACTCACCTCAATTTCTTTGTTTTGTTTTGGGGTTGTATGGCGTGACATGCAGTCGGACAAGATCCTTTTTATAAGGAGAAGTCGGAGAGAGCCTGGGAGTAAGAGTGGAGACCACTATATTTTGTATTTCTCTATGATTATTTTATTATAATGTTAGAACTTTTGTAGAGTGGTTCTTGTTTCAGACTTGTGATATATTATATCTTTAGTTTTGTTTGATATCTTGTTTTGAGTAAATTGTATTGACTATAAATTATTAGTATGTGAGTTTGAGATTTGTGGTTTAATTTAGAGTTTAAGTAATTTTTTTGGTTCTATGTATTTACTCTTGCTCAAAATAGTGTGTAACTCTGTTAATTAGACCGCCCATGATAAGGGCATAAGTCTTTTACTATTTTTTTAATTATTTTTAATATTATCGCCCCTATGCTCTAGATTGGCCCTTGGATTAAGTTTGATTCGGGTTGGGTAATGTCGAGGCGTAATAGAGAGAGTGAGTGAATAAGAAAGAAAGAGGAGAGAAAGTGAACGAGAAAAAAGAAAAAGAGGAGAGAGAATGTAAATAGTGTGAAGAAAATAATAGTAGTACTGAGTGGACGAAATATTAGAAGTCAGAACACAACATTAATTTCGTTAAGAATAAAAATATAAAATTTTTTAAAAAAATAAGTGGTCTAAATTAATAAATTTTTTTTAAAATTATTATTTAAATAACTTTGTTTTATTTTATGTATAACAGTGTAGATTTGAATTTTTTAAAAAGATCATGTAATTTTCTCTAAACTCTTCTAATGTTTAAAGAAGGTAAAAGCAAAACCAAGCCACCGAAGGGCAGCCCAAGGGAGCACCGTCTTTTCATCGTTCTCTTCCGCTGACGCATTCGCCTAAACCTAACAGCCCCTTGCAGCTATCCGTCTTCCTCAGTACCTCCCACAGCTTCCGGTCAGGACGGGATTCATTCTTTGCAGGCTCCATACCTGAACCCTATAGTCGGGAGTCCGAGTTTTCGAGATCTCGACTCGGGTGTGTTTTCCGGCAGCTGTTTCTTCGGTCTTTTTTTTTTAAAACATTCCGTTCCTTATTCTCGGTAGCGATTGGAGGAAGAAGTACCGGTAGTTCTTAAATTGTTGATGAAAAGTCCGCAACTCGTGAAGATTGTGACTGTTAATTTGCTGGCGGAGTGCGTTATGTTGGCTGGGTGGTGGCCAATGTCTTTTTTTTTGTTGTTGTTAGATTAAGACAAGTTTGATGATTACATGATGAGATATTGTACTCTGATACGAAAGCTCCTTTAGTGTCTAAGTAGTTAAATTATGGGTAAATGCTTTTTGGGTTTATGCTCTTCTTATAGTAGTTGTTAGTGAACGAGAAATATGTCCGGCATCTCTTTTAATCAGTCAATGAGATCGTTTTAGATATGGTCCTACTGCTGCTCTTTTTTTGTGATGTGATTCGAGTCAACGAAGTATTGATTCTTCAACAAAACCGACAACGGCGCGTTCGGCTGATCCTGTTTTTCTGTAGGCTTGGTAGAAATTCATGAGAAGATGCAATCATTTTCGGTAACTAGAAAGAAAACCCCTTTCCAGAAGCACAGAGAAGAGGAAGAAGCTAAGAAGAAGGTTGGAACCTTTCTTTACCTGCGTTTGGAAGCATTATTGTTTTTATGACTGAATAAGACGGTATGTTTTGTTGGTTGATTGGGTACATTTTGTCTCTTGCTACCAGAGAGCAGAGGATGAAACTGCTCGCCTATATGCTGAATTTGTTGAGTCATTCAAAGGGGACAATGCACCTGGATCAAAGGCTTTCGTTAGAGGGGGAACAATCAATCCCAATGAGAGAGTGAAAACTGATTCTGAAGGTTAGTTGTTGTCAACTTCATTTTCTACTTTCTCAGAACTCGATCTCATTTTTTAGTTAGTGGATATTCGAATTGTTTTATTTCTAAGTGCACAGTAATAAAAATATGGGCCTTTATTCATTCAACAATGGCAGGTGGGAATTCCAAAGATGGGGTAAACGCTCCAAAGAAGGGGAGTAGGTAAACTAAATGTGCTTACAATTCTTAAAGATGGAATTTTGGTGCTAAGCCATATTCCATTCTCATAAAGAAAGTACTTATTGTTTTGTAGAATAAAAATCCAGCTATTTTAACAACTCATTCCTGCTGGCGTGGGTTATTTAAACATATGCAGCTCATTTGTGATGGTTGGTGCTTGGTATGGTGATGATTGTTGCAAATTTTTTCTAGTCGGAGTTTAGTTTGGTGATTGTTACTTCATTGCATATGGCTCATTTATGCTGCACCTACTATCATTGTTGGGAACATTTAACTTCTTTTGTTTTGTTTTTTCTTTTTAAACTGAGTTTTAACTAGAGAAGTATACATGTTCTGTTGGAATAAAGTGTATCATCTTTATTAACATATGTGAAAAAATTATTGAAGAAAGAATGAATTAAAGAAAATAGGAGATGAGATGAGATGAAATATTAGACGACAAGAAGAGATGATTGATTTGATGTGTCAGTCTTTCTCTAATATATAACAAAGTGCGCCTGCTTTAGGTACTGACTGCTAATGGTAAAAGCCAGCAAATGAAACTCCTCCTTAAATGGAAAAGCCTGAATTCTAACATATTTGTCTAGAATACTTATGCTACTTTAGTATAGTGTGTCTTTTATGCTTCTGAATTTGTTGTCTGAAGATGATATTCGGGAAGAACATCTTGGCTTATCCTTTCTTCTTCTATTTTGCCTTTTTACCGCCAAATAGAGAAAAGTGCAAATTTCCTGAGTTTAATAATGGCAAACTTTTTGTATCAAGGATGGGAAAAACTGCATCTGGGGTAGCTGAATACTGAAGCATTCTTTTTCAGATAAATGTTTTTCATGGAAAGGAGTAATTTTTGCATACTGGTGTATGACCACGTATGCTTTTAAGTGTCTTCAATTCTTTATTAAGATGTAAAACCCACAGTGACAAAGTCGGGATTTTGGTTTGTTTTGCTTTGGACAATTTTCGGGAAAGTTTCAGCAACTTGTGTCATAGACTATTAGGACCATAATTAAAATTTCTATTTTTCCAATGCTCAGTCTACTATCTTTTTGTATCAAGGATGGGAAAAACTGCATCTGGGGTAGCTGAATACTGAAGTTTCTTTCTCAGATAAATGTTTTTCATGGAAAGGAATAATTTTTGCGTACTGGTGTATGACCACACATACTTTTAAGTGTCTTTAATTCTTTATTAAGATGTAAACCCATAGTGACAAAGTCGGGATTTCGGTTTGTTTCGCTTTGGACAATTTTCGGGAAGGTTTCAGCAACTTGTGTCATAGACTATTAGGACCATAATTAAAATATCTATTTTTCCAATGCTCAGTCTACAATTTTATTAGTGTAACACCAATATAAGGTGTGTCTGCATAAAATGAGTGTAGCCAGGAGTGAACGTGTGGGACCAAAAGTGGAGGAGGTAAAACTTTGTTTACTGTTAACCAATTAATGAAATATAAGATGGTTTTTTGGCATAAGAAATATAAGAAGGTTGACCTTGACCATTTACTTTGAGAACCAGAAAACTTCTGTTTTACTTCATATTACAAATGTTGGAGCGATCTGGACCATCTGGTTCCTAGGTGGCCTCTCTGGGATCAGCTCTAAACTTAAAATGACACAGACTCGCAAAGCAGGTTGCCAGTTGTGCAAGTTTCCATGGCAGGGAGCTCAGAGAAAAAAACCCCAGTCCAGCTACTTGTGTGCGGGGCAATAAAAATAACTGAAAAAAGTACCAAAATTAGTGAAATTTCGGGGAAAATGGCGAAGTGGGCAAAATTGTGGGCAGCTTTTTGCTGAGACTCCATTCTGCTGATTTTTTACAAAATTTTACAGAATTTTGGTGAAAATTGTCATTGTGGTCAATCCGTGGATGCTCTAAAGCTCATTTATTTAACAAAGACCTTATGCTAGGTGTTTACCCTTCTGGTTGCAACCAAAAAACAATAGAGATTTGGAATATAGGTTCTGAGCTTTTGTTGTTTACTATAATTGTTGCACTAGTTGCTTCCGCCCTGGGTCTCCAATATTTAGTATTTGTATATATTTTTTCCTTCTCTTGGTGTGGAGTGACTGGCCCATTGTCTGTAACTAGTGTTTGTCGGATGGTGTTTTGATTCTTCTGTCCTGTATACGCTTCATATTCCCTCTGTTCCTGGAATCTGATTGCGACGTGAATACTTTTTATAGTCTTCAATTTGCTTGTTATCAATGAAGCGTTATGTAAAATAAAATTTGATTTGTGATTATCTATACATGATTCAGTCAAAAGATTTAAGAGTCTTAGGAAGTTGTTCTACTTTCAGGTATGTGCCATCTTTCATACCACCTCCTCTGGCATCTAAAGCAAGAGATCCTGAAAAGAAGGTTAGAGTAATTTTTTCTTATTATCTTGTAATCACCATGTAAAAATTCAAAAATGATTATGACATACTGATTCGTAGCTGAGTCATCATGCAACTTGAAAGAATTCAGTATTCTGCCACATGTGTTTAAGCTTATTCTAATATCAGCTCATATGAACTCACAGAGGGAGGAGGAAAAGCCAAAAGATAAAGAAAGAGGAAAGTCACGTAATATCGATCATTTTATGGAGGAGTTGAAGCTTGAGCAAGAACTCAGGGAGAAGCGCCATCAAGAGCGAGATCAATGGCGTGAAGGCCGCCATAGTGAAAACTCTACGGTACTTAAAATGTGATTTAGACACCAGGCAACCAGCTAAAACAAACAAGTAAACATAGAATATGTTTAACATGTTTCCAACTCTCATGTGTTTTCTGCACGGGGATATGTAAAATCCAAAACAGGTCTTTTAACGATTGTGTGTATTTTTTTTACCGGCTTATGCGTATAGTGTCCTCTTACTTGGTATTTTTGCTCTGTTGTAGCCAGTGAGTCGGTTTGATGAGTTGCCAGATGATTTTGATCCAAGTGGAAAACTTTCTGGATCATTTGATGATGGGGACCCACAAACTACTAACCTTTATGTGGGTAATTTGTCACCACAGGTAAAATTTTAGCTCTGAAAAACCTGTTCTCTGGAATTTCTTTTGTGTACGCTGGGAATAATGTTTATTAATCTGTTTTTTGTTACACTTTGCCGATCCTCTTTAGGTGGATGAGAATTTTCTTTTGAGGACTTTTGGTAGGTTTGGCCCCATAGCTAGTGTGAAAATAATGTGGCCTCGAACTGAAGAGGAGAGAAGGAGACAACGGAATTGTGGTTTTGTTGCTTTCATGAATAGGGCGGATGGACAGGCAGCAAAGGATGAAATGCAAGGTCTAGAGTTCTTTATGTGATTCTTCTAAACCATTTTTGTGTTGTGGGTCTTTGTTCAATCTGTAATCTCCTTTACTATCAGGCATGAAAGCATTTTTTACTTAAAGTTCCATAGTTTATGTAGCATTATTTGAGATAGGCATTTAGACATTAAATTTTATTTTTTCAGGGGTAGTTGTTTATGAGTACGAGCTGAAAATTGGGTGGGGCAAATCTGTTTCTCTCCCTTCACAGGCCCTGCCTGCTCCTCCACCGGGACATATGGCCATTAGGAGTAAAGAGGTTGGCAAATTTTTCTAATTGTTAAATTGGTCTTTTCTTGTTTCTTTCTCCTGTTTTGAGTGCCCAATGATGAATTTACCTTGAGAAAAGATGGTAATTCCTTTAAATACTCCCATTTATACTTCTATGGATATATCTGAGATAAACATTAGATAGCTCAAGATGGCTGTCTTAAATGTTGTAGCTGTTCACCAACCAAGATAGTTGGGACAAGGTGATTTGATGTTGCTGTGTATTATTAAGTCTGTTGTTCAGTTTGTTTCTAAAATTGACCTCAAAATTGGCAGGGTGCAACTGTAATTTTATCCGGTCCGGATGCTCCTCCAGTTACTTCAGTAACAAATCAAAGCTCTGAGTTGGTGAGTCATCTGCATTCTGAAATTATTAGTCACTGTGTTTCCCTTTCATGGTTTATAAAGCTTTAATTTTGTGATAAAAATTTGTAATTGTTTGTCTGCAGAGATATAGTTCTGAATTTTTTTTTCAATATCTAAACTGTTTTTGTAGGTCATACATGTTTTTATTTTTGTTTTTGACACGTATGGGTAATCAACTTGGACATTTGAAGAAAGAGTGGAGAAAATGGGAGGTAAAGAGTAGTGTTGGGCATGGAACTAGGAGTGGAAGCAAGCTTAAGCCAAGCTGTGCTTGGTCTCTGTGTTTAGCTTCAATGGTTTGAGTTATAGCTTCAGCTAAGCTTGAGGTTAGCTTGCAAACAAGAGATGGTGGCGTGCCTAATTTTATAATTCGACATGAATTCAGCAGATTTAAACTGTAGCCAAGGGGGCTAGTTTTTTGGTACAAAGCATCCAAGATAATTATTACATCTTTGTTAAAAATTAGTGTAATGCGGTATCTGAGATTTGATAGATCTTCCAAAGATCAAGGCTTTTTTCAAATAACCCGATTCGTCATCTATGCCCAGCAGTCATTGATTTGTAGACCCTTGAGAGGAAGGCCTAAGAGGACTTGGAAGGATTTAGTGACGAAGGACTTGACAATACATGAGTTGGATGCAGAAATGGTCTTATAATAGAGACCAGTATCCAAGCCGAATTAACACTACTAGTAGGATGAGGTGTTGACGCCTGACGGTAATAGTAAAAATGATGTCTAAGAACATGAGCATGTTTAGCCAAATTGTTTTTTACTGGATTTGAGCTTGTATTATTCTTCTCTTTGGATTCAATGTGGCTTTGTGATCTTCACAAGCTGGATTAATGGAGTTGAAGATCAAGCAGCAGATGCCTGTTCGCTAGTTATTTTCATTTTTTACCAATACATGGAAATTGGCCCTGCCTATATGTCAAGATTTCTTTATCTATTATTAGTTATTATTTGCTTTCATGGGTCATTTCAATGCAGGTTGTTCATCTTGAAATTAGAGTAGTTGAAGTTATGGCCTTTGCGTTTGCACATTATCATTGTTTTCTTTTTGTATCAATGGATACCTATATCCGGTGTGGGAATTTGATTATAGTTGAATGTTTTTGCCTTGGTGTTCCTATTGTTTATGTTTTGTCCTTGGAATGTGTAGGTACTGACCCCAAATGTTCCTGATATAATGGTTCTTCCACCTGAAGATGACCATCTGCATCATGTGATAGATTCCATGGCTCTATATGTTCTTGATGGTGGATGTGCTTTTGAACAAGCTATAATGGAGAGAGGTCGTGGGAACCCACTTTTCAACTTTTTATTTGAACTTGGGTCGAAGGAGCACACTTACTATGTGTGGAGGCTTTATTCTTTTGCACAGGTATTTTTCTACATTTTTTTTTCATAGTGTATATGATAGTTTTTTAATAAAAAAATTGATAGTATGAAAGAAAAGAAAAGAAAAGAAAGAAACCTGAAGTTGCAAATTTTTTTAATGACATGATGCACTGTTGCTGTTAATTAGGGGGATACTTTGCATAGGTGGCGAACAGAGCCTTTTATCATGATTACAGGAAGCGGGAGGTACATTGGTTTCCTGAGTTTCATTAACCTGTTTATTGTTCTGAGGTCGCCATTTCTTTTTTATAGGACAATTGGTAAATGCTCACAACTTCTAAATGCAGATGGATGCCGCCACCTCTGCCAGTAGTTAAAAGCCCTGAACATGAGAAAGAATCTAGTGCTACATTTGCAGCTGGAAGAAGCAGGGTATGTAGTATCTTTGGCTGATTCGTACCATATTGAAAAAATGTTGCTTTACTAAGCACTCCAGTTATCAGTTTTTATGTTTTTAAGCACTTTCTTAGAAGATAGGATTTAACTTGAGTAGTTTGCAACTTCTCATAATCTTTTTTGACGTTTCTGATTCTTGGATTTTCTCTTTCTACTACAGCGTGTTGATCTGGAACGCACTCTGACAGATAAACAGCGAGATGAATTTGAGGATATGTTACGTGCACTGACTTTGGAGCGGAGTCAAATTAAAGAAGCTATGGGGTTTGCATTAGATAATGCTGATGCAGCTGGGGAGGTAATTTTGCTGCAATGAATTAGGTTTCTGTTGAGATCATATATTACTTCTTAAGGAATCGAAGTTAAGAACTGCAAAAACTTCAGTACTTATGTATGATATTTAAATTTTGGAGCCTCTCCTTTTGTATGACAACTGATATATTCCGGACATATCTACAAAACACTGGCTCCACCTCTTACCATTTAATGGAATTATTATTGGATCTCGACTTTGTAGTTATATGTCAAAACAAAGCTTGCAATGCCCTTGCTATTAGTGATACAACCAAAAGGTCACTTTTTTTAGCGAGAAAAAAAGAACTTCCCTTGTTGCTCCAATTACTAATTTAAAAATTTATATGGAAGGAGCTAAAAGAAAATGGAAGTCACAAGTTCATGCAGCGTTGAAGACATTTTTATTGTAGGAAGCATGTGTATCAATTGTCGTAAAGCTGCTCCTTTCCCTCGGATCATCTTCTCCACTCTGGATATGAATTTTTTTTCTAAAAGCAATCTTATTATATTATTTTCAGGTGGTTGAGGTTCTTACCCAGTCTTTAACACTCAAGGAAACAGCTATCCCAACTAAAGTTTCAAGGCTTATGCTTGTATCTGACATCCTTCATAACAGTAGTGCCCCTGTAAAGAATGCATCTGCATATCGTACAAAATTTGAAGCGACTCTGCCTGATATAATGGAAAGTTTCAATGACTTATATCGGAGCATCACAGGAAGGATAACTGCAGAAGCTCTCAAGGTATGCTATGCCTAAGTCTTGCTAATTCATGCATGTACTTTACTACATGGGATGGAGGACAGACTCCTTCATGCTTTTGCCATTCATCATGATCTGGTAAAAAACAGCTCGCCCAGAAATCACCTATCAACGTAATTGTATTTGTTTTTTTAATGCAAGAGATATGATATTGAATCCTTGAGTCATCCCAAAAAATATGAAGTGATATGCACCATGAATTATGCACTATACTCCATTGGGTCCTTGATTAGGAAGGGCTTCTGGTGCAAAACATTGGCAGCTGGGCAAGCGTACATGCAATATATCCTTGTATTTTTTTTCCCTTTTGTTGCAGCTTTTCTTGACGTCATGTACTAATAATTTTTTTAGTGTATGTGGGTATATTTTTCTTTTAATTCTGGATTCTCCATTTTTTGGATCTGGGTGATCTATTTTGTTAGTGCATTTGCTCTTTTGTGCTTTCCACTTCTAGCTGATTTACTGTATTTCAAATGGAACTTGCAGGAACGGGTCCTTAAGGTTCTCCAAGTATGGTCAGATTGGTTTCTGTTTTCTGATGCATATGTGAATGGACTGCGAGCCACTTTTCTACGATCTAGCAACTCAGGTGTCATGCCTTTTCACTCTATTTGTGGTGATGCCCCTGATATTGAAAATAAAACTAGTTCTGATGACCCAATTGAAGTGAATAAGCTCAATCAAGATGCAGCATTAGCAATGGGGAAAAATGCAGCAATGAAGGAGCTGCTGAGTCTCCCTCTTCCTGAGCTGGAAAGGCGCTGCAGACACAATGGGCTTTCTCTTTGTGGTGGTCGAGAAACGATGGTTGCAAGATTGCTTTATCTGGAGGAGGCTGAAAAGCAGAGAAGCTTTGATAGAGATGAAGACTTGAGTATTGGTCAAAGTCTTTCCAGCTCGGGAAAATATTCAAATATTGTTGGTTACAAAGAAACTAACTTCACATCTGAGACACTGGGGTCATCTGGGTGGAATACATATGGGGATGAAGGGAGATCCCAAAGGAAGGATTCTTCCTCTGCTGCATCACTGGCTCCGACTATTCCAATCCCACAGCCTGAGCTGAAAGCCTTTACAGCAAACAAGAAAGAAAAGTCTGATCTCATTTTGCCTGCATCCAAGTGGGCACGTGAGGATGATGGGAGTGATGATGAGGATAAGAAAGATGAGCATGGTCTTGGATTGGGTTATTCGTCTTCTGGAAGTGAAAATGCTGGTGATGGTACTATCAAGGCCGGTGATCAAGAAGGGCCAACTGAGACTAGTGTACCTTCTGTGTACCCAGACAATGGCATGAATGAAGAGCACAGGTTGTGTTTTATATTTCTCCTGTCAAAGGAGATATTGTTGCAGAGTTCCTATAAACTGACTCTTGTTTAAACTTTTATTGCAATGTATCTGTTTGATTGTTGCATGTACATGCCACATTTTTTATTTCACCTCTTTAAAATGATACTATAAGTGTAACATGAGAAAAAAACATACTCTCTATCTAGACCATAACCTTTTTCTCATTTGTCGAGAAGCATTTTATATGTTATTAGAAATTTGTGTGCATTTTTTATCTTGGTGTCGAGATGTAACAGCATGCTCTCATTTTAGCTTTAAAATGAAGGAATCTATACTAATTGGTATTTTATTCTGCAGACAGAAGTTAAGGCGTTTGGAAGTTGCTGTCATGGAATACCGTGAAACACTCGAAGAACGAGGTGTCAAAAGTTTGGAGGAAATTGAACGAAAAGTAGCAATTCATCGGAAACGGCTACAAGCTGAATATGGCTTATTAGAGCCTACTGAAGACAAACACTCATCTCGTAAGTTTTTTTTAACATCGTGGTGAAATGAATTGGTTGAAGTGGGATGCTCTCCATGTGTGTGCGGAAGTAGGGGAACCCATTGTAAATGTAGGAGACTTTGACCCAATTCTGTAGGATAAGTAATTTAGTGCTAAGCGCCTTTGCTGCTAGACCACTCCTTTTTCTTAGACAATTGTGTCAGTTTTTTGCATATAGATAGACAGAAAAAAACGTTTGTTCCTACACACGCCCAAAAAGTGGACTCTGCATGTGTCAAATGGTGCAAAACCAAGGATGTTTGAAGTGTATAGACTAGTTACCTGTACGTTGTACACATACCCAAAAAGTGGACTCACATGCATTGAATAGTTGTAGGACCAAGGCTCAATAGTCTTCCAGCTTGGTTAATCATCGAAGTGACTTATGAGATCGTTCTGCTAGTTTTCAAGGATGGTATAGGTGGTTAAATCTTTTTATTTTTGGTAGATAGCTATAAACCATTGTTATTACCCAATTTGGCTCTGTCAGTTTTTTTCCTAGCATGGTTAGGTTGCTCCAGATTAAACCCTAGCATGGCCAGGTTGCTCCTAGTATGGACATGCTCCAATGTGCCTGAAGCTGTCGCACTTGATCTCAGTTGGAGTCATATAAATTTTTTATTTTATTTTCTCTAACAGTGCCTATAATTCTGTGTTAAATTTGTGTGTTTAATGCAGTACAGAAATAACCATCTTGTACATACTCTGGTTTCTTTTTGTGCATTTTTTCCATTTTATCTGTTGGTTGGTGCTCTGATGCACATGACAGGATTCATCACTTATGGGTCAGGTCTTGCTCTGTCAACTTAAACGCTTGTGTGATGATTTTCCGTAGCAAAACAATGCTTAAAATGCTTGTCTTACCTCTATGCTTAGAGAAACAAACTAGTCAAGGAAGCAAATTTGTGTCTTCAGTATTTCAACCATTGTAATTCAGTATAAAATGTCCATGTTCCCTCTTCTTAGATGCAATCCTCTTTCACTTTCTCTTTGTGAATATAATACTCAATCACACTTGTATGATTTTTTTACCGATAAGTTGTTAAAATATATGTATATTTGTTGTTTGTATTGTCTAGTTATTGCATTTGTGCTAAGAAGTGAGCACTGAATTAAATGATGTAAATGGCAGAAAGATCATCTCAAGAGAGGAAGGACCGTCGTGTTGATGCTCGTGATTCGTCAAGGAAAAGGCACCGCAGCCAAAGTCCTAACCGCAGTCCACCTCGCAAGTCATCTTATATTAAAGAAAGGGATGATATTATGGATCGAGATCGAGACAGGAACCGTGATAAGGACAG